>VWYP01030619.1:163654-384472 GCA_013400435.1 Pycnonotus jocosus | reverse complement strand
TTTTTTTTTTTGAGGGGGGGGGGAAAACCCTTTGGCCTACATAGCTTAAGGGTTTTGTGATCAGTTTATTTAGAGCAGGCTTTATCAATCGTCACTGCTGTCTTTCCAATAATGGTTCATTGTTCCAGTTGTTAATTGCAGAAGCTTTATTAGTTGATGTAGCTGATTATGGACTATAAACAGGAAGCTTATTAACACTGCCTTGGGATTAGTGCAAATTTCAGCTGTTCAGTAGTGATCATCTAGTCCTCAGAGGCAAAAGTAGGCACTGATGATCCTGTTGTACTGGAATAGAGGCTTTCAAGTGCATGGAAGGAATAAAAATACATCTTAGCAGCCAGTGTGAAATGGCCTGCCACTTTCAGGGCAGCTGTGATGTTTTGTTAAGCAAATGTATTTGCAAGGAAACCCTGAGCCTCAGGTGTGAAGACATAAGCCCACTGGTGGTGTGTGAAGGAATCATTGTCAGTACTGCTTAGGAAGGGTTGCATCTGCATAGTTTTGCTGTTGAAGGCCAGTAGTCTTGCTTGGGAAGACTTAGAGGTACAGTTTGAATGTTTTACAGAGGCTGGCTTGGAAAACTTGAGCAACCACTCTTCTAATTGAGCTTCCCTGGAGTTACATAGCTTTTGGTTTGAAGGCAGATGTAGGAAATGGTACTGCAAGGTAGAGACAACATTACCTTTCCTAAAAGTACTCTGAAGACCAGAGTACTTCAAGCAGCCACTTCCCCAGGGCTTAAATTCTTCCCCCTCTGCTTTGAAGCAGCAATACACAGTTATTAAAGGTTCCAGATGTCATTTCCTTTGGAACACATGGATTGTATAGAACTGAAGCTTCTGGTCAGTGTAGGTGGGGTGAAAACCTTCCCAGATTTTGTTCATATGAAAGACTGCTATCGGAAGCCAAGTAGCTACAGAATGTGAACACTGGCTGCAGTTTCATTCTGTAAGAGTTGAAGTCACTAAGGCAGGTGGCTCTCCCTTTGGAGTGTTGCATTACAGAGGTGATGGGGCTCAGGACCACCCGGGCGGCTGGATGGGAGCGCAGCCTGAAGGTGCTTCTGTCCCAAAGCCACCTGGTCTGGGGAGCTGTCCTTCCCCTGGACTCAGAGTTCCGAATGGGCTCTGTGTGCAAGCAGGCCCGTGCATGGTGTTCACTGCCTTGTTCCTTTCGTGTGCTGTAGTTCTCTGTTGGGGGTTTGACTGCAACAGGGATTTACAATTTGTCATAGGAGAAATAGACATGTTTAAGTGTTGAGGTGTCCTGGTGGCTGTGAAGAGAACAATTGACATTCCCCTATAAAAGTTGCAGACAGGGCTGGCTAAATTGTGTAGGAGTGGATATGGTAGTCCTGGTTCACTGAACATACTGGGTCACTGAGCGCTGCCACTTCATTTGAAAAGGTGATGTGGTGCACAACAGGTGCCTCAGAAGCTGTGCTTGGAAGAACATTTTGAGCTAGGTTGTTTGAGTTCACATTGTTGGATTAGCTTGTCTTTCATGGGGCCTGGAAGCAGTCTTTTTCTCATGATGCAGGATGCTTTTCAGAAGAGTGGAAAGGCTGAAACCTTGTAGCCTTAGAAGGGAGTTTCATTTCCAGTTTGGTGTGGAGAAGTGTGGAATAGAGGATTTGCTTTACATGCTACATGGAGTCAAGGTGTGTTTTATAACCTTACGCTGCAGGATGCCAGGATTGAGTTGCTCACTAAACTTCAGTGTTTCATAGGTGCCTTCACTAGCCATGGCCACAAATCCTCCAGAGCTGTACCAGGTTCTTGTTCGAGTCGAAACTGCATCTGTGTAGGTTGTTGCTCCTTTGTTCTAATCACTGTAGGTGGTTCCTAGAAGTGGTTAGAGAGAGATTTTAATGGTGTTCTTAACTGGATTCAGCATTTCAAACAGGAATATGCTGCTAATCTTCAACTTGCTGTATTTTCTTTATGATTTATAGTTGGTTGCTTCTTAAAGTACTGCAGCTTTGAGTAAAAGAAGGGTAGAGTTATCCTTTGACTGGTTCCTTCCAAGTGTTGAGAAGACACCACTAAAATGCCCATCTTATAGAAAGCAAGTCCGTGAGTTTTGTGTAAGAATTGTTACCCTTTGTAGGCAGAGTCACTGCGGTACTGTGCAGTCTGCTTCATGTTTGGGTTAGTGATGGTTGACTCTCACATGTACAATGAAGTGCTTAACAGCTGAACGTTTTGAGTAACACTTGAGCACTTGACTCTTCATGAAGATGCAGCTTTCCAGTTTTGAGGTTCTTCCATGACAGTCTGTGAACTTCTCTGCCAGGATTGACCCCAAAGCATTTTCTTCCCTGGTGTAAGAGTTCAGTCCTAGGAAACCTGTTTGTTGCCTCCAAGATAACAGAAACTAGGCCCACAAAGACCATTTGGAAGGAATTGTAGGTACAGATCATATCTGCTTGTGTGTGCTCCGTGGTTTGTACATACTCACTTGGAACTGTCTCTGCTGGTCCTGTGGTAGCCTTGTTCTGATTCTCATGGGCTGAACAGTGGGGGTTGGCTCTTGGAACACTTCAGACTGTTAAATGTGGAAGAGTAGTGCAGGTTTTTTTCCTGGATGGGATTTTACTCTGCAACTCTGGTGTTGCAGCTGCATTCATGAACTATGAAAAACCTATTTCTGTAGTTGAGTTTTAAACACTTGCCAGTTTCTACTCACCTCAGGGGTTTCAGAGTATGAAGTCAGGCTTCATTCAGGTCCTGTGAAAACACAGCTTCTACTGTAACTAATTCTGATCTGGGAAACCCACCATCTGGGAAGCCAGCTGCATGGAAATGTTGAAAAAAACAACTCTTGGAAGTGTTTCTGATGCAGGAGTACCCTTGAGCTGATGGGGTGTCCAGAGCCATGATCTCCGATGGCTGGAAAGCTCGTAAAGGGATCTGAAGCCTACAAGGGAACAGATAAAATGCTCGTGCTTCACTGTCGTGTGTGCGAGCTGCCACAGGCCAGTGAGCTACCACAGTTTAAGGTCTGTGGCCAAAGACAGATGGCATGGATTAAAACCAGCTCCATTTTTGGACTGGACAATTAAACATGTTGTGCTTGTATTAATGTTCCTGGCTACAGTACAGCCGTTGTAGGGGGTTAAGAGGTACTGTAAGAAACACAGCAGAGCGGTCTTAGAGCAAGTCAGAAACATTTCTGTGAAGGCCGTTTCAGGGTGCAGTAGGGCTGAAGCAGGAATAAAGACTCCAGTGACGTTCCTCCTTGAGCAATTGTGGAGGCATAAATTGTTCAGACATCTGTGTCCAGGGGAAGTGGCTTGTATTGAGAAACTTGGGTGTAGTTTGGTCTGATTATACCTTTTTTGGTTGACTCATCTCCTCTATTAGTAATAAAAGTGCTATTAAGCTGGAGCATACGTATTTTTAAAGTACCTTTTTCAGTTCTCTCCTAGCAATTCCGTATTGTTTTATTTTGAGATGCAGTTCCTACCAAGGATGTCGATCATTGTAGTTGCAGATAGCTATTTCAGCTCCATATTAGGAATCCTTATTCAAGACAGAGAGTAACAAACATCTGAGTACTTGGAAATGGATGACCTTCCATCTCAATTTAGGTCAATGTGGTCGATCAGTAGGCTGGTGGGTGTGTTTTCAGATGCTGCCATATTGGCATTTCAATTATAGCAGGCTGAGCAGTATACCAAAATTCCCTAGAAGATTGAAATCAAATTTTGTAATTTGCAACAATCAGTAGCAGTGAATTTTTTGATTGTTAACATTTCAAAGCTTAAGGGATTAACTTTTTTTTTGTTTTGTACAGAATTCAAAGAAGCTTTTTCACTATTTGACAAGGATGGTGATGGTACTATAACTACAAAGGAATTGGGGACAGTGATGAGATCACTTGGTCAAAACCCCACAGAAGCAGAGCTACAGGATATGATCAATGAAGTAGATGCTGATGGTAAGAACTTCACTAATTAGTAATTTAATAAAATGTCTAAACCATGTTTTTCTAACAAAGTAATTACCTTTCAGGCAATGGCACAATTGACTTTCCAGAGTTTCTGACAATGATGGCAAGAAAAATGAAAGATACAGATAGTGAAGAAGAAATTAGAGAAGCGTTCCGTGTCTTTGACAAGGTACTGTAATGTTTACCTGGAATGTTTCTGTGAAGAAAACTCACTCTGATTGTAATGTGCTTTCCCAGATCTGAGGGGTGTCTGCAGCCCTGTCACAGAGAGCCTCTGGGATGGCCAATCACCCTAAAGCTCAATCTGCCATGGTTGTTGTATGGGAAAGTCAAATGAGTTGTTAGGATACTGATGGGTGACGCAATTTAAAGTACTGTTTGCTGTCATACTGAAATACATGCAGATGAACTGGCAGGAAATTAATTATTTAACATATTAATGTTTAAAGTCTTTCATGTAGTCTGTGCAAAGTCAATTGCTGAAAGAGTCTAAAGTTACTCAGCTTACTTAAGATGGACCTTGGAGCTGGAAATGTTCTGTGAGGTGCCTTGGGGGTTGGGAGGAAAACATCAGTTGAATGAATTAGTATACACGAGTACTTCAATGTTCAGTGTCCCAGCTAGTACTGGAATATGTAAAAGTCATCTCTGAAGGCCTTGTGGCTTCATGCTGGACTCCCATGAAACAGGCAAATTAGATAAATAGCTTTTGCTGTAAGAAATCACCACTTGAACCACAGTCATGTGATTTTAATCGGCATCCATCACCTAAGAAGTTGCAAAAGGTGCCAGTTGCATTGTTTGTGGTTTAAAAATGTGTCAGAGTAGGACAGTCAAAGACTAAGATAATACTACAATGTCCAAAGAGAGCAGTGCTGGCTTACAGCTGACATTTACCTTGTGCAAATGCTGGTGGTTAAGGGCGTGTTAACTTATTAATGTTCAATTTGCTCTACAATGTTCCTAAGTTATACTTAAGTCATTAGGCCTTAGGCAAGTCTATTCCAGTGTTCCTTTTTCTCCTCCCAGGATGGTAATGGTTACATTAGTGCTGCAGAACTCCGTCATGTGATGACAAATCTGGGGGAGAAGCTAACAGATGAAGAAGTTGATGAAATGATTAGGGAAGCAGACATTGATGGTGATGGTCAAGTAAACTACGAAGGTAAGGAGTTGTTAATTGATCCTTTTTGTGAAGCACTTGTCATGCTTGTTCTTGTGTGGGTGCTGATAGCCATGCCAAGTTTAAATAGGGCAGCGTTCAGACAAGTTCATCTGAACACACAGTGTTCCTTTAAGCTAATGTTCAGTTAGTATGTACATAGTGTACCTCTCTATGGGGTTAAGCTTGAGTGTTACTGCTGCCTTTGTGCCAAAGGCAAAAAAGGACTATTCAGCTGTACAGCGTAAGAATTAACTTCCTAAATCAAATGATGTCTAGTGACCAGTAGAATAAGCAAGTTGTCAGAGGTGTTCACATACTGTTTGTGCTGTTCTGTTCACTAATGCATATTGATGTGACTGTAGGATATCACTCATTTGTCATTAATGCTTTTAAAATTACTTACTGATCAGAAGGTTAAAGCCTCTGAAATATGCAGAAATTTCAAGACTTTCAGAAGGTATTTTAAATACATTTACTTCACATAAATCAGCTGCAACAGTAATTTCTCTCTGTTTCTTCCTTTCTTCCTGACAATGAGCCATTAATTAAGTAGTGCAAGCAGTTGTTTGCAGCTGAGACACACTAAGCTTGTTTTCATTTTAACTTCTTGAACGTGTTACAGAAAGTATCCAGGGTATTTTTAGATAATACCTGTGCTGTTTCTGAGGTGTTAGGTATGCCTTCCCTTGGAGGCCTTTTTGGTTGTGGCCTCAGGGTATGCAGATGTCCGTGAGTGAAAAGGCAGTTTGATGTCCAAGGCTGCTGCTTCATCGCTGTGTTTATGAGTGGGCTGTTCAGAGACTGGCGCTAGAGAGGATCTGTGTCTGTGGTGCTTCCAGTTGCTCTTTCAAAACTAGAGCAACCACTTAACTGCTTTTAGGTGCCAGATTTCCTGTCACTATTGTACCTGAAACTATATTTCAGCAAGATAAATGAAGAGTCCTATTTTGTGGGTTCTAACTTTAAATGGTTTGTGATTAAGCATTGAATCAGTTGCTTAAAGCCAGCCAGGCAAAATAAAATAGTAATGCTTAAACTATTCCACTCTGGAAAATAAAAGTTTAAACTAACACAATGTCTTGCTTGTACACTTACTAGTTGATTGTCACTTCTGTGAGATTTGTACTGATCTTTTTAGTCACTCTTGGGTATCTTACCCCATCTGTAAGTCTGTGGGCATAGGACCCTGTAATGCTTTATTCTGGAAGTAAGGCTGAGCCTCAGTTCACTGAGGGACCAGACCAACTTTAATGGAAAAGTAGCAGCCTTTTGCCGTTAAAAAAGGAGGAGTTCAGGTGTGATGAGTGGAAAAGGGGACTGTCTTGAAGATGCTTTTTGGAATGTATCTGAAAGTGTAGTTTTAGAACAATGTGCAGCACTAGTATGGCAGCTTCTCAGATCTTGCAATTCAGATTTTTTTCCTTCAAATAACTCATGCAACTCTTTCCTTTTACAGAGTTTGTACAAATGATGACAGCGAAGTGAAGACGTTGTACAGAATGTGTTAAATTTCTTGTACAAAATTGTTTATTTGCCTTTTCTCTGTTTGTAACTTATCTGTAAAAGGTTTTTCCCTTACTGTCAAAAGATTATGCATGTATAGTAATTAGAAGGCCATTCCTCCATGTTTTTCTCCTTTATCTTACTGTCATTGTTCTGATTTTTGGAAAATTGATCGAAGTAACAAATGTTGCATGTGGCTTACTCTGGATATTTAAGCCCTTCTGCACATCTAAAGTTAGATGAAGTTGGTTAACTGAGGGAACATCTGGATTGTCTATTAAAACAGTAGCTTTCTATAGCAAACTTAGGTATGACTGGTGTGACAAGTTACATAAAGTAAGCTAGGATTTACCATGCATTAGCTGTCCCTTAGTTAAAGCAACGTGCTGGCTCTAGTTCTCGAGTGTTGTATAGGAGTTTTTTCTATAGGAGTTTTTTCCCCTTTCTGTCATGGGAGGCTAAGGACTCTTGCAGCTTAACTGCAGGGTTAAATGATGTGAATAGGGCAGACCGTGTGGCTAATGCACTGTAAAAGTCCTTCTCCTAGCTTGCTTCACAGTAACTTGTTTGTGGCCATACCTGTAACATGTTGTTGAAATGTGGAGTCTTAACGTTGTAGACGATTGACAGTCAACAATATGAAACTTAAGTTGCACTAATGCAAAACGGGTGATTTATCCAGGTACTCGTACACAAGTTTTTTTTGTACTGCTGGTCCTGTGCCAGAAAACATTTTCTCCTCTTGTTACTATGCTTTTTAAACTTTGTTTAGCCACTTATTTTCAAAAAAAAAAAAAATGCTTATGGCACGATTTGCCTCAAATCCATTCCAAGTTGTATATTTGTTTTCCAATAAAAAATTACAATTTACCCATACTGTTTCAATGTATCCTTGAATTATTTACAGGAATTGTTCAATGCAGTTGCTGCTCTGTGTTTCAGTATGTAGCAGTTTGGTTTGCTTATGCAATGGATTGGCTGTCTTAAAATAGCTTGGAAGGTGAAAACTTAGTCCTTAAACTCTGGCCCTTAATAGTATTGTTGACTTGAAGAAGCTTTCTTACTGGTAGTTTAAAATGTATTTTACAGTCTTGTGTGGAGCTTGGTGCTTCAATAAACTTACCGTAGTGACTGGCTATGCCCACTATCTGTAGACATTGTGAACTGGATGTTGACCTAGTTCAATAGTTGACCTAAAATTAAAATTCCTTGTTCGGACAACTAAACCTGTTTGCTTTCTTTTAATTATTTTGGAGTTTATTCCCTGTCAGTTGCTACATTGGGGTAACTTAGTCTCACACTTGGGCTGTTCTGAAACTGCCATGTCTGAGTTGCCATTCAGGTTGCAGTCAGCTCAAAGAAGGAAAACATTCTCTTCCTCATTTGTTATTGAGCATGATTGTGCTTCTAGCACTGTTTTTTTTGTCAAGGTTTTAAATTTTTTTAAAGTGGAAGACAAACCTGGTTTCTACCAAGGACAAATCCAAGAACTCAAATGAATGCCAGAGGCTGCTCATGCCCATTGCCTCTCTACTCTCCTGGCAACAACTGCCTTGACTGTACATGTGCTGTATGGTTGTCTTGTTGGGGGATTCTGCTGGCCTTTAAACAAAGCACTGGCCCCTGCTTCTGGGTGCCCTCACTGGTCCCAGCTGAGCAGTTACCTAATGTTTTAAAACTGTTCCAGTCATCTTTGATGTATTTATAATTGCAGTGAGCATCTAAAATTAGGACAGCTGTTCAATCCGAATTCAGGAACACTTAATCAAGTGTTTATGGTCACTGATCTTAAAGCTCTGCTCTCTGAGGATTATGAACAGCTCTTGATTTTCCAGAGGAGGCTTGTCAAAAGTGTTTTGATAGCCAGCATCAGAATTCCTTAGAACTGTTTTTTTGTGTGCTGGCAGTCTTATTGAGGAAGCTTACGCAGTCTAAATTTCCCCGCAATTAGGATGTGCCTTGTACAAAATAAGTAATCAAACTGACACTTCCTAACCAGTCTTCATCCTGTGCTCCAAGAGCTAAGGGGAAAGACATACTTAGGATGGCACAGGTTGAGGAGAATTTTACTGAACCATCACAACAACCACTTGAGATTCTGAAATGCTGGAGTATTGGAAGGCTCATTTTTATAGGTAAGTAATGCAAACAGGGATCTCACAAGAATTTATGGTTTAGCCAATCTGGTGCCTTGACTTTCAGTAGGCTGGGAATCACACTTAATCCATTTGGACTTCTGCTTCAGCTCAGCATGCATGTGGAAACATCTGAGGTGAAAAGCGGAGGACCTTCTCCACTGGGATATCACAATATCCCAATACTCTTGAGTTAGAAGGGACCCACAAGGATTATGAAAGGCTGCCTTAGCCAAGAGACTTGCCTTTGGTAAGAGGAATGTGGGAGAAGGCCACTTTTATTTACAGTCGCTTCAGCTTCTCTCTGCTTGGGGTGTTTCAGGAATCAAAGCTGGTTTTGTTCAGGGTGAGTGTCCATGTTGCTGTTACGTTAATAGAAATGCCTGATTTCTAGGTCAGTAATTGAAGACTTGCAGCCCTGTTTACTTTAATTCTTCAACTGGATTCCAGTACTTTCTGCTAATGGAAGAATGTCTTCTGAGATACAGTAAGTCAAGTGTGGTGGAAGCTAATGACATTGGTCAGGAACCTTTTGGCTGAGGTGCACTTGCAGGTGCTTTTGTAATTGTGAAACAGGCCTTGGGTCACTAGGCAGTTTTCTGATGTGTGTGTGTGTAGGAACACTCTGACATTTCAAGTTCAGCTTCTGATAGCAGCTTTACAAGAGACAATCCATCATCCTGTTAAATAGGGTGGAGGTTCTCATGTTGTGTTCCAGCTAAAACAAAAGCCTTTGTGGCACAACAGTGTAGTAAAACAGCTGGTGGTGGTTTAGTCCAAACTGCACATTGAGGTGGGAGATCTTGGGCTCAAAGACTTCTCCCTTACTGTGTAGGCCTAGGGGGGTATTTTACTGACCCCTGATGGGAGGGAATGATGTCAGCCAGATTAATCTTAGTAGCACCACTGGCGAGGGGGGAGGTGGGCATAGATTTGAAAATACTCTTTGAACAGGAGAAAATACTTCTTTTGCAGTAAGGGGTGAAACACAGATATGGGATCTCTGTGTGGATTCAGAACTCAGCCGTGATTATGTGCTGGGCAAATGTCTTCAGCAGATCCTGCTTTGAGCAGGGAGTTGGACTCAGTGATCTCAGAGGTTCATGCCAAGCTAAATGATTCCCAGAAGTGTCCCTGCTACAGTTTCCTGGACTTACTGTTGCATCCAACCCTACCCTCATAAGGCAGGGAAGGAGGATGAGCACTTGTGTGAGCACTTGTGTGCTACAGCCTGGTAAGTTTTAGAGTAGGTCTCTTTAACTCATCCTAGTAGTGTTAGGAATCACCAGGCAGGACTGAGACACTGCCTCAAGCGCGCAGGTGAGCGGTCCTGAAAAAGCTTCCTGTAATCACTTGTAGCTCTGGAATTTTGATGGAGGAAATACATGTCTGGATGAGGAATGGTGGTAGGTGGTCAGTGTGCAGCCTGTTAGGACAACATTTAATAAATTAATGATAGCTAATGGCTAGAGGAGAAGGTTAGTGAGGATTAAGGGCCTGCTAATAAGATCAGTCTTACTATTTGGGTGATACCATAGCTTAGAAGGTAGATGAGCAGGAAATGCAGGAGTGCAGCTGATGGCCCCACGGTAGGCAGGGCACAATGGCTGTTTCAGCTTTCAGCCGCTGGTCCCTAAAGACTCTGTCCTCTGGGCTGAGGCAGCTGTGGCTGCTGCTCTGGCAGTGTAGGCTGCTCTTGGAAATTGTTGGCCAACAATCTAGGCACAACGAGTAGTAAAATTACTGCTTTCCTGCATTTACGTGTGTCACTTCTATGACTATAGTGTGTTTATTGGACTCGGTCCAGTTAAGAGAGAAACTGGTTTGCTAACTGTTGAGTAACTAAGGGGAGTTCCCATAATCTCCTTGTCAGCCATTTCCAGTGGGGACGGGTGGGAAATACTTTTATTCCTTCAAATACTGCTTTTAAAAATGGCTTTTGTATGGAAGGTCTTCATGCTGTAATGGACAATTAAGGAGGTTTAACTCAAATTTTTAAGTCAAACTTTTCAGTTAAAAACATTCACTTCTGCAAAACTTCTGTAAAATTGAGCCTTGAAAAGTAATTTTTTTACCTTTTTTTTCTATAAGAATAGTAGGTATTTAAGATGGCAAATTATGTTGTCTATGTTAATATATAATTCATTATATATTGTATATATACAAATTATGTAATGTATATTCTGGGGGATGCAATGTGAGTATAAAGAAAAAAGTCATCTTCAACCAAAAGGGCTAATTCTGAAACTTGCATACTACATTTTGTACCTGTGCTTAACAGAACCTTGGAAAGGAGATTCCCCATCATCTCTTTGTCGCAAAGATGATTCAATTTGAGTGATCTCTTTTCTGTTTATACCTACCTTTATAATTAGTACAGATTTGTGATTGGAATGAGAAGAACTAGCTTATATCTGCTCCAATTTCTGGTTTTGAAAAAAGTTCTCTCCTGCAAGAATAGATACAGCTTATCAGGTTATCTATTTACTCTGTTTTTTGAAGAATTCAGTTGTCGATAGCTGTGTGTACACTTAAAAAAGGAGGAGTTTTAGGACTTACATGAAGTTTGTGAATTAAACACAGAAATTACTGGAGTAGGGATGGGGACCTTAGTTGTCCAGTTTCCTATAAGGATGAGTCTGATGTCATAGTGTCATCTTTGGATGATGTAGAATAGCAGTTTTGTAATGGTTGATCCCTTCCAGCTGTGTCTTAGACAAATAATTCTTAGACAAATACATCTTTTTCAAATAAGAACTATGGAGAAGAGAGCATTTATTTCAGTGTCCTGAACCTGAGAGTCCTGAGATACTGTTCAAGAAATTGTGCAAAGATCAACTGGGACGCCTTCACACACAGAAGATTCAGTAAAGATGATTTAACAGTAATACCCTAAAGATGGGGTAAAAATGCATCACCACAGTGGGGTGTATTCCCTGCACAACTCTGGTTGAGTGATGTGACACAATAACTCCTGATCACATTATTGAGAGTTTCAGCTTCAGGCTGTTGAAGAATGGGTCTGCTTTTTACTGGGTGCTGTATGTATGCAGAGCAGCAGATAGCTCCTGCTCTAAGATCCTGCCATCCAAACAGTATGTCATGCAGTGTTCTGTAGCAACTGTGCACTGAGACTTGGTTTTTTTGGGAGAAGCTGAACAGGAAATTGTAGTGAATAAATGAGATGGAAAAGAAAGGGGGTGAAAGAACATAAAATTAGGAGAAGAGCATGAGAGGAAGACAAAAGTTTGATGCGAATGTGTAATAATTGGTGCAAGATGAGCCTACCACTATTTTCTGAATAATAGCAACACTCTAGGGCTGGGACCCCTGCCTTGCTCCTGCAGGGTGTTCTCAACTAGCAAGGGTGGTAGCTGGGTTTATACATTTCTAGTGGGCCCCATAAGCTGGAATAGAGTATTTAGATTGTTCTAATTCCATAATCTTCATCTTGCGGATCAGACCTTTGGGTAGGCATGTACTTGCTCAGGAGTTAAACTTCCCTGTTAGTAAACCAGTACTTTTATCAGAAGTAATTGACACCCTGATGAGCAAACAATACCAGCTCTCCATTCAGTACCTCTCCCTTTAGTCATTTAGGTATCACCATCTTGTGCTGGCTGGTTCCCTGTGACAAGGCAACCCCTAAGAGATCAGACAATCATCCCCTTCCTTCCAGGTCCAGCAGGCTCAAAATTTGGATAGTTTTGCTGACTGTATCATCACCACAGCACATCCCCGGTCCTGTGGTACCTTCTTAAAAGGCACATGCCTTTTGGCAGCCAGAAAACTGCTACTACTGGCCCTTGAGAGAAGGAGTTTCTGCTAGCTTTTTATGTGTCTGGAATTGCAGAAAAGTTCTCTTTCTGGAGTGAGAGATTATTTACTTTTTTAAACTAAGTAGAGAGGTTCTTTCACCATGATAAAATACACAGCTCTTGAAATAAAACAGGAAAAAGAGGATCAGCTCTCTCCCATCTTCCCACTCTGTCATGATTCCTAACCCATTCGATGATTTGCAACCTCAGGAAGGCAGTGGGGTTTCACAGTTCTCTCTATTTTTAAGGTCTTCAAGACTCTTGACTACCATAAATTTTTTTTTCTCTATTAAATAACCACTGTTTTTCAAAGACTAATTAAACCTGAGGCCTTTGAAACACCTGTGAAGCTCCCTGTGTCTGAAGTGGAAATGCAGAGTCTTCTATTGCTGTCAAATTAGTCACACAGACTAGGAAAATCATAATTTAAGGCCTACTCTAAAGCTCTATGATCAGTGTAGTCTTGACATTCAAAAGGTCTTGAATATGCTTAAAAATAAAGCTTCTTAATGGATTGGGATGTGTGACAATTTCCAATAATTTGGAATTGATTCACAAAGCAATGTAATATGTCATTAGAATTTTTCCATTATTTAAAGATGGTAGAATTAAGACACTGCATAATTAATTTGTATTTTCAACTCTGAGAATGCTAGGCATTTTTCCATGGAGTTAATAATGGCATTTATTTATACATACATTGCACTTTAAAAGGCTGCCAAGATAAAATATATTAGAGAATTGTCTTCTGTTGACTCTCTGAGGAAGTCATCCCCACCAGGCAGATTAAAAGCTAGTTCATCTGAAAGCCAAGAGCAAAGGAGCACTTTAGCAATTCTTCTTGTCATTTTAATCATTCATTATTCTACCAGCAGGACAAGTTCCTTCATTTTTGAAATGGACTGTGATGTCCAGGCTAACCATGAAGGGAAGTTATGCCTCTCTGTTAGCCTTTCCATCCCCTTCCACCTTAGCAGCATAACTGGATTGATGCTGTGGGGGTGTGTGCAGGCAGTAGCTTCTTTAAAACCTTTAAAATCCTTTTGTGGTTCTTTGCTGGGCCTTGGAAGGAATGGCACAAAATAATCTCTCTGCCAGCTTTTTCTTTCCCTTGAATTTGCCTGTGTTCTGCCTTTCCCCAAGGAAGCATTAACTAAGGAGACCCACATACCCTGAAGAAATCTTCATGTGGTCCAAGCTGGAGGTCCCTACACTGCTGTGATGTAGATTCATCATTTATCTGGCATAAATTACACTTGAACATGGGTGTTATTGCCAAGATTCTGATAAATTCTCTTTAGCTACTGAAGAGACATATAAAATGCTTTCACTGCTTTTCTCTTCTTAAAAAGTAATCTTCACTACACAGGCAATGAAACTGTGGAAAACAGGGAAATTGTTCATACGCATGGTCCTTCCTCTCTGAGCTGCCTCTATCTAAAGATACATCTGCATCCATGTAAGCAGTTCAAAAATAATTAAAATCAGTCATTTGCTTGTGAAGCAGATTGGAAGTATTATCAAGCCTGAGACCTTATTTCTCATCTGCATTTGAGAGAAAAGTACCTCCTTGCATACTGTCTGTAAAGTGTAGGCAAGCAGTTACTGAGGTAATTTGCTGAACAGTCCTAAGCAAACTGGCAGTTTTCAGAGAGCATCTGAGGCAATGACATTTTCTATCAGAAGCATGGGGAAAATGCATCCCATATTCAAATGTGCATGTTTATGTCTTCAGCCCTCTCTTCTGCACCTAGCCAAAGCAGCCCGTTTTCACCAAAAATGCTGATAGTTACATCCATTCACTGTTGGCTTAGTAGGATGAAAGGTGATGCCTTGGGAAGGGTGGCCTGGAAGAGAGACTAGACAGAGCTAAAGAATAAAGTAGATATTTCTTAAAAGGTCTTAAAGGGTACACTTTGGGCAGTACAAGAGCCTGGCCAGGGCCACACCCAAGGTGGACCCAAAGTGGTCACAAAATGGACCACTGGTCATGAGGTCTCATACTTAAAAGCTTTGATCCGTTTGCATGTTGGTGTTTAATTGTCCAAATACAGCTTCATATTATGAAGTCCCATCCTTTTTGTTTTCTCTCTTTAGTCCACCATTGTTTATGCTTTTGGGCCTGAAAGCTTGTAAGGGTTGTCCTTGGTCTTCAGCAGGAAAAGGATTTGTTTTGTTGACCTACTCTGTGAAGATAGCTTACTAACACTTGACATGAGGCTCAGAACTACACACCTAGGCAGCACAGAATCTGAAAAACATGAATGCTAAAACTTAAGGCATCAAAGGAGTCATGTAAATGGTATCCTCCACTTCAGTTGGCCTTTTTCTCCTCCAAGGGGAAAGGCAGATTTTAACTTGCCAATCATCCCAAAGGGGAAAATTTCATTGCTGATCTAGTACAACTCTGAGGAATACTCTAGCTTTTTCAGACAAGAGGCATCTCTTAGCTTTTCATAGCTCTGGATTGTTTTGCTATTTCAATAATTTTCATAAGAATCTGTTTATAATTTCACTGATGAAACAATTAGGAAGTTGTATAGGTTTGTGCTTTCATCAGTTTTTGACTAATTAAAATAAAGACAAATTGAGAGTTTCCATTTCCAGTCTGCCTTTATAGAATCAACTGCACAAGAAACTCAACTTACCTGCTCAATCAGCCAATACTAATTAGTACTTATGCCGTGTGACATTGCCTGCAAGAAGTCCAACTGAACAAGTGAAGCCCACACAGTTTCAAAGGAGAAGGCAGAGGAAGGTTGTCTATCTATCTATAAACCATGCTTCTTTCCTATTTTTGGAGGCATGGGAGGGACAATGTTAGCAACATACTTGTTTAAAAGCATCCTGGAGAAATCCCAGCACCTTATGTTGTAAAGGCAAGGTAAGCATTTATGTACATATGAGAAACAGTAGCTGGCTGTGGCTTACTTTCAGAGTGTAAGTGGGTGGAGGTTCTAGGAATTGTTATTTTTTAGCTAATATATGACCTGTAATGTCTGCTACAGTTGTACTAGATCAGCAATGAAATTTTCCCCTTTGGGATGATTGGCAAGTTAAAATCTACCTTTTCCCTTTGAGGAAAAAAGGCCTAACTCAAGTGGAGGAGACCATCTGAGATTTAAAATTTGTTTCTCAGAATACTTTGCTTTTGTGTTTTCACAATTTTCATGTACGAGAAATAGGCTGGTTGGGTTTTTAAATTCCTTCAGGGAGACATTTGAGTGCTGTAGTTAAAGGTACACTTTTTTTTCATATTTGTCCTAGTTCTTCAGTTCTCACTACCAGTCTCCCCTTTGTGGACGCAAGAAATCCCCAAATAAACCTACATATTTATATTTTGATATTTTTTTTGTGACAAGCACAACCATTACTGCTCCTCCCTCCTCTTGGTCTTATTTTCTATTCAAAATACAGAGTTGGTGTGTTTAATTGTTGGATGAAGTCCAGCAATTCTGGCCTTTTTGGGTTCACAGTCATTCTCGTGAGATAACTTCATTTTAACTCCACTTTTCAGAAGTTGTCTGTCCTTGTGGGCAGTACTTTTTGTCCTGACTCTGTGCTTGAGATACCACAGGGAACAGGAGACCCTCTAGTGTGACAGATACCCAGCACAAAAGCTTTTCACCTCTTGAACACAGATTTTACCTCCTCAGTGAAGCTTAGAAGACTATTCAGGACATCTAAAGAAGACTTTTGAATACAGCCTATGTGAACCTGTGGCCATGCAGAAAACAACCCCAGTTCAGATCCTTACTATTGCTCATGATATGTGTGTATTCTAATTCACTCATCATGGGGAGTGTCTATCTCCTCTGCTAACTTGCAGCCTCAAAGTAGATCCTAGCAAGGAAATTCTTTTCCAAGCTTACTTGCTGTTTGGCACAGCACAGCCATCTCAGTAATGTGGAGATGAAAACAAAAGTGGCATATGAATTTTGAGCCATTCAGTCAAGCTACCCACCACAATAAATCTGACATTCTCAGCTCAGTTTGAATTAACTTACCAAAGATGTTTTGGGCTATTTGCCATTTATAATTCTTCTATTTTTGTTTGAAGATGTAAGTCTTAATTTTTATCTCAAAGTCTTTATTTTCCCCCTAACATTCTCTATTATAATAGACCAGTTTTGTGCAATTACTTAATTATAAATCGTGCTTTAGAAAATCACTGGAGCCTTAGCTTTATGGGGAGCTGTGCTCAAGCAAGAACAGAACCTTGGAAGATACCTATGTAGAAGGATGGACCATACCCATGAGTCAGTTTCTACCTGCTGTTCCACCACATTGTTCTTCTCCATCATGTGGAAGTCTGGAAAGTATCAGTTGCTTGAAGGTCCTGTCACCATGCTGTCTGTGCTGACTTTTCCTTCTAGGATATTAACAGTATACCAGGGCATTAAACCCTCAGCTCTCTTCCAGCTCCCAGGTTTGCATGCAAGTAAATCAGATGAAAATTATGTGATAGAAAACTGATTTATGTATTCCAACATTGGAACACACCTGTGAAACCCATTTATATGCTTCAACTAAAGGCCACTGAAATCTCCTTTTGATTTCAGTGGTATCTGGATCAAGTCCTCCATCTTGATCATCTGTGGGGTAGGTCCTGATACAATATGTTCTTAAGGACATGCTTCATTTTATCCCGATTTAATAAAGAAATTAACCGTGTGATTAACTTGAGTAAGAGGTGAAGCCTCTGCTAAAAGTCAAGCATCAACTTTGCTGAACTGGGACATAAATATTAATTTACTTTAGAGGCTCTCCTCCCTCAGCATCTGGAAAACAGGACTTCTGCAGACATAGCCCTCGTAGATATCACTGTGGATACAGATTTTTTCAGACCAGAGCTATCTAAAATCAAACTATTTTGAAGAAAAACACTGGCTTGTTTGTGCCTGGTCAGGTACATGGGTCCTTCATTTTACAGTGAATTTGGCTACACTGCCTGAGTGTACTCATAATGACAGACAGTTATTTTGAAGAAAAAACTGGTAGAAATTATTGATAAAACAGAAACTGTGTCAACAGTGCCTTAACTCATCATAATTGCTTCTTCTTCAGTCCAGGTGCTTTGTTTTGTTCTGCAGTCCCAAGGACCTCAAAAATTTACTTCAGTAAGTGCTATGCAAATGAATATTTCCACTTATAAAATATGCATGGACATCTGAAATGCAAAACTTGTACATAAATTGCCGTGTGTTTGCTGAGGCATAGGAGCTCTATGTGTGACCTGAGCACATGAGAAGTAATTCAAATCAGCACTAGCTGGGCTGGCGATCTGGAGCTCTGTGAGGGGCTGCCTTATTTAAATAAACTTGAACTTGCCAGAGACTAGGGGCACTGCTAAATGAGATCTAGTGAATGGCTCTGTGGTGGCCTGTGGAGTTATCTGCCCCAGTTACTGAGTGTCTTGGAAGTTGCCCCTTTCCACAGCCAAACTACCAGAACAGAAGGTGTGCCCCACCCCAGTCTGCTTCTTGCTTTAAACTGCAGGTGAAGTGAAATTTTACCTAAACCAACAGACTTCACACTGAAGCTGTTAAGCCACTGAGTACATTCTCTCAACTTTGTGAGCATGGCAACCACAAATATGGTGTTAGTGACTCCTTAATTGTTGCAAAAAGGTGTGATAAGCTCATCTATTAATACCCTGACAATCAACTCATCTCAGCTGATGTGGGAGGTCCTGTTACCCCTGTGACTTAGACCTGTGGCTTTTGTGCTCTGTGGCACACCAGGGCATTGGTCTTCTAAACACAGCTTTGCAAAGAACTGTGTTGTAGGAATTGTCTTTTTAATTGCAATGAGATGGCTGCCAATAAAAAGGCAACTCATCAGCTCATGTTTATGGGATTTACAGCCAAAATATCTTCAGATGGCTACTAAAACACCTCAGCTTTCTTTTTGTGACTATTCAATCTCAAAGGTCCTTTCTTGTGTGCATAGTGAAAAGCAATATATGTTAACCATCCTCTAAAAAATAGATAAGATAAACAGTGTTTTATTGCTTCCCTTCTAAGGGTTTAAAAGAAGTAAGAGTATCTGCCGGATTTACAAGGAGGTGTGTTTTGGCAGTGTGGTTAGGATGAATTCAGATTGTACATGAGCCAAAGGATGAATATTTCTGCTGCTGAAAACAGGAGTGAGATCAATGGATGCATATCACGTCCATGTGGCAGAAAAAAATTAAATCTGTAAAGTTTCCTACTTGCTTAAATTACAGTTCCATAAAATTTAAAATGCCTTCAGCCCTTTCAATATTGAGGCCAGCTCTGATAGCTTCAGTAGTAGCATGACTTCTCTGGCCTCTGTAATACAATTCCTGATTTACTTCAAGAGATCAAGCTCAAGGCCACTGCAGCTCCGTTTTTCCACTTCATTCAATATATTAGGTATGTTGTTGATTAGATTGTCAGCTATCACTGCACAGGCAATTCCAACCTGTGTAACTATACTTCCCATCTGGGGGTTTGGCACCCCACTGAATAGCTCTCTAGTCACACTCTTACCAGTAAAGAAAAGAAAAGGAAAAAAAAAAGGGCCCTCAAACCTGCAGCTTGATGTATTCTCACTGAAGAATGCTCAAGTTACCCTACCACTGGAGTATTACAGAAGGGACAATTGCTTCAGACAGAGGCTGGTATTTAAAAGCTGATGTCTTCAGTTTACCTGACTGAATTTACCAGATTGAAAATGCAAGTGTGACTGCAGTCTCTTCTTCCAGCAGAACTAGATGATGGGCCATGCTGAGCAGCCGGAAAATGGGAAGTCTCCAGTCATTACTGAGCTTCACAAAATGGACAACAGTTGTGGGCCGAGCTAGGCACCTAAGAGAATCCCTACATTATCTTCTGCGGGAAGGCTTAGGCTTTCTCGGCCCACATCCCAAGCAGGTGCGTGCTCTAGACTTGAGAGAACCCAAGTAGCCATGTTAGGAGAGCAATAAGCATGAGTTAATACTCCCAGCATCCCAGCAGGATTACTAGGTCAGGTTTGACACTTTACTCCTGAGAACCATGTTCCTGGCTCCAAGTGGCTCATGTCTAGGAGACACAGCTCAGCAGCACCAGTGTGATCTTCACAGGGATGATAGGCACCTAGCTCAGTGTTGTGAACAGCAGCGTTTCATTTTGCTTTTAGGTGTGGCATTATCAGTGTTACAACATCCAAAATGGCACTAAATATCAATGTGCCATTTTGGATCTTCCCCAAGGACCAGAATTTAACTTTTTAAAGGATCATATTTTGTTAGGAAACATGTGTTAGGGGTCTATTAACCTCTCCACAGCTGACATTAAGGCCGTGTGTACAGCAATTTGTTACAATGCCACCAAGCCTGGCAATTTAATTATGGGATGCCAGTTCTTTCTTCTCTATTGTGAAGTGAGCATAGTCATCATTTGTTTCTATTTTTGCATGAAAATGATTCATAATGTAGAATGTACTGTACTACAAAAGGGATGGAAGAAAATAGTTCCATGATACATGTTGGGAGACAAGCAATGGCTTGCTGCTGTGATTCACGCTTGTACTGCCCAGGCATTCCAAAAATGGTTTTCTTCACAATTAGCTGCAAAATCTGTGAACCATAAAAGGAAAACCACCAGTTTAACAGCAAGTGATTCTGGCTGGCTGCTTGAAATAAAGGAAGGTGATAATTCATGGAGCAAGTGAAATGTCAAAACTTACTGGACATTTTCTCCTAATTAACTTTGTAATCAGGCAGCCCACAGTGGCAGTCTTTGCTCTGAAACTGAAAAGACTTAGTGTGCTTCAAAAATCGATACGGTCTGATGAGAACCAACCCCCGATGTTTATTATGGTGTGTCTGTGGCATAGTGCCCTCTGTGCAGCCGCCTGTTGAGGACAGGCCCGCATACGGGATTGGCTGGACTGCAGCCCTGCTCCCCTGGACCGCTGAGGGGCTGCTGCCCACATATTCCCTGTGGAACAGACTTGGCAGAGAGAAGGCAGCGAGTAGGCTGAGCCCTGGCAGATTGCTCTTCCCCCAGCACAACAAAAAAAGTGAAAACAGCACTGCTGAGAGCACTCAGCTGGATGTCAGCTGAAATATGAAAATGTGGGTGTTGCTTCCCTCAACAAGCCTTTTTGCATTTTTGGGACCTCCTCAAGCTTGGCATAACTAGGTGTGTCTCAAGGACAACATGCTCCTTCCATGGTTTTTTGTGTGGTCTGAGGATCTGTCATCTTTGACTAGGAGAAGTTTACAGTTACCAGACAGGGTGAACTGGAGCTATAGCTAATGACACCTCTCTTACAATTTATAACCAGAATATTTATTAACATATGCATCCTGAGAGGTGCCACGTACTTGGGAATGACTCTGGGAACACATATATACACAATTATTACTACAGAAACAAGCACAATTTATTACAGCTGCTAATTCACTTTTAAAAACCAGAATCAGTAGTGATAATGCTTGTGTACATTCTGCCTTGTGCCTGCCATACCTAACTCAGCCATGGTCTTGGCTGTATTTCTTACAGTAGACAAAGAACCCTTTTACCTTTTTGGGCTAAATCTATTTGCTGATCAACAATCATAAGGTGCCACTAATTTCTAGATATCTGATGAAAATGAGAAAAGGGGTTTTTTTTATCCTGAGTTATCTATGCCTTGCCATATTTATAATTATAGATAAAACAGTATTTCTAAGAAATAAAATAAGCATCACTACAGTTCCTCAGTGTTTGTTTGAAAGTATAGCAAAGGATTGTATTAATACCAATTATTGTGGGACAGATGCTCTCATTTAAGTAAAAACTAACTGTTTATTTGAAAATCCTTTAGGATCTCATTAACTGCTCCATGCCAGGTAACCTATTTTGGTAGGAGAGCCATTCTGAGTAAACAGCAACTTCCTAAGTGCATTACAGATAGTGTTATTATACAATAATTTGCAGCAAACTATTTCTAACACTTCTAATGTACTTGTAGCCTTGGAATTTCAGCCAGAATCTGGAGTGCTTTATAGACAAACTAGAGCTGTTTGGCTGCTGATTTGGAGAACACATTTACAATTTCTGTTTATTTTGCCATGTAGCTGTTTTGTGCCAGAAATGTTCTCATCTGACCCCAAGCTAACAACTAGTTATAAATGGCATCTGTGCTGAGGTTTTTGATTGTATACCCTAAGTAATCTCATAAGCAACTGCTCCCCTTCTAAATTTTATCATCATCACCATAATGACATAAACTGATGCTCTAGTGCAGTGCCACTGTGTGTGGGGGCTAGCTTTTCAATTTCATAAATGCGTATCAACGTCCTGGGAATGGCTTAAAATAGAGTTATGGTCAGTGAAAGGATTTTGTAAAAGCAATGACTCTGTTCTATATTATTTCTGAATTATAAACATTGCAGAATGTACACAAGTTCTACTTCCCAGATGTTTTCTTTATCTTGGTATTAACTGTCAGGAGAAAGCTCTGTGCTATTAGCCATCTCAGGTCTATTGCTAAATGTCAGCTACTTCACATGTAAGAATTTTTCTTTGTCACTTCAACGTTTCCAACATTCTTTTAATTAACCCCCCACTCCAAAACAGACTTTTAACAGTCCCAGTCCCAAAGGTCTGTGACTCTCAGGCTTAAGGGCTCCTGGGATTTCTTTCTGGGCTCCTGTGTCCGGAAGAGCCTTTCCCACTAATCACCAATCACCTTTACTTAAATCATCCCCATGTCAAACTTGCTGGACATACAAATTAAGGGCACAATCATTTGTTAGCTCTTGCTCAAGAAAGTCTCAGCACTCTTTGGTTTAGCTCAGTGAGAAGGATCATGGGCCTCCAAAAACCAGTCTGATTATGCTTTTCCCCTTCCCCCCTGCTCATCACTTAACCAGGTCTCTGAAGCTGACGTGTAGACTCAGGCCAGCCCTGCAGCCGCTGCTGAGGGTCAGATGGGGGATGCCCCAGCAGCTCAGGCTGCCACCATCCAGCAGGGACAGCCTGGAGCTTGGACATTCAGCTACCACTGTCATGCTTGTAAAGCTTCTGCCTCAAGCACTCCAGTCCCTTTCTGCAAGCCTCTGAAGCTTGTTTTTGTAGTGCTTGGTCACTGCAGTGTTTTTTTCACCACTTGAGTGGCATGGTAGCCTGTGGATTATGTCCATGGCTGTCTTCCCTCAGTAGTTTCTGCTGCTTGCTTTCCCCAGCACACCAGAAACTTGAGTTTAGCAGGAAACCTTACTCTTCCTTCCTTCAAGAGCCAAAAGTAATCTCCCCCTTGACCTTGTCTGACCATTTGGCCTTTTCTCTGACGAAGGAGAAATCGTATAATTTACAAACCATTCCCACACAGCATAAAAACATCCTGCTAAAAGGATTTGTTCCTATCTCCCTCAGGGGACCAGTATATTTGAATATGCCAAATGTATATAGAAATGTCTCTGCAAAGCATAAGAGAACCATGGCAAGCTGTGCCACTTCTCTGGGAGGCTGCTGCAAGCCTGTTTCAATTGGTGGCTGTTTGGTGTGGTATTAAGGTGCTTGTACCTTCCTTCTGACTTCTCTTTTGAAGCACGCGTAATAGCCCTTACTAACCAGCAGCAATCAAACCCTTGTCCTAGAATCCCATCAATGAAGCAGTTGTAGAATGAGAACAGCAGTATTTGTAATGGCAGGGTGCAGCAGATGCTCACTAGCTTGTAGATTGGCACATACTCTACCTACTTCCACAGCCATCTAAGGTCAAAATGCTTTAAGAGCCAAGAAAAATCTATTAATATCATTCTAAGTGTTGTGGCTAAGGTCCAGGTAAGGAGAGCCTCAAGAAGGTATCTTTAGAGAAGCAAAATTCTCTATTTCCCATCTATATTATGACAACTAATAATCTGCTTTTATGGGTAGTCATTAAATGGTCACTGAATCAGGATTGCTGTGGTTTATCTGCCATGCAAGTAACAGTAATGGTGGATGTGAGATCTGCCAAAACTGTGGTCTGTTTTGGACAGCTGACTTTTTAGAATTCTTTTCATTCATAAACCTGCTTTCTTTAGTCATCTGCAACCTCTGTCACACTTTTCCCTTGTTGCTCATTTGTTTTTTCCTCTTTTCTGTCTTGTCCATAGGATTATAGTTGGCATCCTAGTCACTTTTATTTTAAACATGCTAACTTTGATATATCTGATCTTTTATTCTAGCTGACCAACACAAGAAAAAGTATGACACAAAGCCTAGGGAAAATGCTGCTGAAGTTTAAGAAAGAAATTCAGTAATCTCCTTTTTTTTTTTTTTTTAATACTTACTGTATTTTGTGTTTACTATTTGTCACAAGGTTGATCTTTAGGATACAGGATTCTAAGCTTCCCATCCTAGATGACAGGAGTATTTGATGGCACATTCATTTATTCAGGATGATGAAGGCTAATTCTTTGTTAGACTGCAAAGGAAAGACATAATGCAGTTTTTTTACTGTGCATCTCATGACATTTTATATTTAAATGGGACTTATGTGGTTCATGAATTGGCCTTAAATCATTTACATGCTGTCACTAAGCATTTTCTTAACAGCTGTTCTTTCCTTTAGTTAATTACTTATCAAATGTCAAAATGTGATGGCTGAGTGAAATGTCCTGTTATCTGAACAAACCCTAACTTCACAATCATTTTCTGTAGACAAACAAAATTAGGTGCTACATGAAAAATCACGAGACATTGTGACTGCACAAAAGCTTCTTTGTTATGCCTGACTAAACCTGACAATCAAAAAATAAGGGAGGGGAGCAGGGAGGATGAATAAATA
This sequence comes from Pycnonotus jocosus, assembly GCA_013400435.1. Taxonomy (NCBI): domain Eukaryota; kingdom Metazoa; phylum Chordata; class Aves; order Passeriformes; family Pycnonotidae; genus Pycnonotus; species Pycnonotus jocosus. The sequence goes on along the minus strand of VWYP01030619.1, from coordinate 360,125 downwards.
CACATTGCCCTACCTAATGGTTATGAACAGACTCACGATGGACCACAGCTAAAGACCAAATTGTGGGGTTTTTTCTGGAGACAAATATAAAATCTTTTTATGGAAGATCATAATTCAGAATTGGCTGGTGGAAGTTGTTGGGTTTTTTTCCATATGAATACTCACAAATCTGCTCATATTCAACAAAATGTATGTTTTCATTCAAGATGGGACAAATAACCTGAAACTTCTGGAAAACCAGACATGACTGTAAAATGACTAGCATTACCTATATATTCTGTGGCTACAAAATTATGATTTGGGTTTGGTTTGGAATGGGATTGAGGATTGAATTATCTGTTCAAAAATGTAAGCTTCAGCCCATTTCCCTGTAAAAAAATAGCATAGCCATTAAAAAGAAACAAATAAATACAAAGAAAATGTATTGCATAATACGCTAAGGCTATTTTAGTGTGCTTTTCCTCTTCACAGAGTTTCTATGTATTTTCTTAATGGCAGAGATCAACTTCCAAATATAACCAGGAATGCCTTTTCTGGATTGCTTTTGATTGCTTCGATTGCAGCAATTTCAAGTTTGGGCTTAGAATGAGATAAGAATGTGTAGAGGAATGCTTGAGTTATGGCGTAGTTTGCTGTCAATGTCTACAAACAAGTGATATGGATAGGAGTTCAGTTTCATATTAAAAGGAACTTCCCTAAATAATGTTCCTTGTTAGTTCTCCTCTAACCCTGAAATGACAGGAGATGCGAAAATAACATGAGAGTTTTATACCAGTGTCTATCAAGTCTAATCTAATCAGAAATAAGCTTTTAATGTGTCACTGACAAAAAAAAAAAAAAAAAAAAAAAAAAAAAAAAAAAAAAAAAAAAAGAAGAAAAAGAAGAAAAAGTGAGGCCAGAGTCTTGTTATATATACAAAAGCACTTTAGCTCAACAAGATGAGTCTACATTTATTTTAAACCTTGCAGTTATTTCTGTGAATGAAGAGCAGGGATCAGAGTATCTCAGGAATGCAATATGTGTTTGTAACTCTGCTCTGGAAAGTGTAGCTCTCATTTGCACATCTACAGCCCACCAGTAAAAAAGCTCCAGCAAAAGGAGCAGAAAACCCTGGGTGAGCCCTGCAGCAGCTCGAGCTGTCGAGCGAACAAAGGCAGGAGGACTATGGTAAAGAAAGATGACAGGCAGTGTTTTGCTCTGAGGACTGGAAAAGAATGTACCAGGATGTGCTGCCTTAGTCTGGGACTCTGTTAACTCACAAACTGAGTATGACTCCCTGGAGAGTGAAAAGCAGGGAAGTAATATAGAAAGGGGTTATATCCCTACCAGGCATTCACACCACCAAGCAGGGGAAACTGAAACAAAGGGTTGTTGCTTGCAGCACTGTCAGCAGCCGTGTTTTCCTTTCATTCTATATAAAAAAAAACCCGAGCTTATTTAGCACTCTTCTGCTAGTACTTTTCCCTCCCTTGTTTGCCCGTTAAGAGAGAAGTGTGGCCTATCATGGCAGTTCAAGGAAGATATTTTCTTTTCCAATGCCCTGAGCAAAGGAAGCCTTCCTCCTTTTTGTTGCTAATTGTACCTAAGAAAAGAGTTGCATCTACTGTTTATAAGTAGCAAATTATTCTGTGCAATCTGACTGCAGTCTAAACAATGACAAAAATTTAGGAATTAGATGATAGTAATCCAGTGGATGATAATGAAATTCTCAACTTCTTGTTTATATTACAGCATCCATATGTAATGTTTGATAATGTATTTGCTGTGACATTGACACAATTATCTGCATCAGTTAAAATGAGTGTTAATTTATAATCAACTGTGATTGGAATACTGTTCCATGGCATTGAGTTATTCACAACAGAAAATGTTCCATTAATCAATCCGAGAAACCAAAGGGCAGGGTTGAAAAAAACCCTAGCTGCCTAGAAGTGCAAATGATGTTCTTAGGCAATTATTTAAAACTTTTGGTGTTTCTTCAAAATACTTACTTTGAAACCAGTACTCACAAGGAGCTTCTTCCTTGTACATTGGTTTCCTTAAAAGTACTTGCATCAATGAAAATATAAATATATATATAAATATATAAATAATATGGAGGGCTCAAAAATTATGACAATTTTTTAAAGAGCTCTTTGGAAGTAGGAAAGACCTCTGAACTGAGAAATAGCTGTCTTCTTTTACTCTAGGAACTGATAATTTGGCACATACACTGCAGGATGTTTTTCCTCGGGTTACGTGCTCATTGGCTGAGCTGCACTGATGACTTGCAGGGTGTGCAGCACACTGTAAAGCCAGGCTGCTGGAAACTACTGTGTGAAGTGAAAGTTGCTCATCAGCATCAGTGCTCATTCTTCACTGTTTGATTGGGGTGATCTTGTGCTTTCCAAGTGCCATTATGCATGCTGTTTTTTTAAAAAATCAAAGCAGCAACAAACTTTGAGTGCACTGAGATGATTCACATCACAGATATTGGTGCTCAAAATATTGTGAGCTACATATGGTAAAGAACACACATTAAAGGCATTTATCTAACGCCAAAAGTCTTTTGTTGTTGATGGGCAATGTATGGTCTGTGAGTCACCCACTACACTTAATCACTGTGGCTAATAATTGGAGAAAAGGAGCTCCCCATGGAAGCTGTGGTGTAATGTTGATTTTAATAGGTCCTTGCTCAAGCCTATCCTTTTGCACAATGTGAGGGCACCTAGTATCTCTGCCTCATGAATAACCCTAGTGACTTCATTGTGAGCACAGAGTATTGTGAAACCCTGGCTCCACCAAAGGCAGTGGTAAAACCCACACTGCGTGCAGTGAGGACAAGATCTCACCTGCAACATCTCTCTCTGCTCAGCTCTGCCAGCTGAGAGATGAGAATCATGGGCCCAGTGTCCTCTCATGGCCTTGCTATGTGAATAGAGTGAAAGGCTTGCCAGCCATGCTGGTACCAGTCTTCAGCTCAGAGGTACTCTTTTATCTCTGAGTCTCAGCGCTTTGTATTCACTTTTATGCAATCTGTCATTTTTGTGTCTCTGGCTGAATCCTACTTTCAACCAAGTATTTCCACAAAGTCAGTGTGGGTTCCAATCCCTGCCTCAAATCTGTCAATGCAGGAAGCTAGTCTTGCAGTCTCTTTACTGGTGTGCAGAGGTGCCAACTTTTGCCTAGCTGACTGTCCCCTGGACAGTGAGGGGACTGTGTGTTCCTCCTGGGAGGAGGCATTGATGGGGCACAGCAACACCCGGGGCAGGATCCCTGCTGTAGCTCACTTGGGAAATAGCCTCACAGTGTTGTGACTCAGCTGGTTTTATTTGTGGCAGAAATGTAAACGTCTGGGCTATGAAGCAGGAGCTACACAAAAAGCTTCGTTCAGCAAGCTTAGGAACACAAAGCTGCCATGCTCTTCAGGTGCATAAATCCTTGAGCTAAATTCAGATTTTACTCCTAGATGGGGTTGTTCATCCCTTCTGCAAATGAAGACATCTTATTTGGGTAATCAGCATGGTTTTTAGAACAGATCCTCAGGTTGGAAAACTTTGACCTCAAGTTTTATTTACAATGTAGGACTCTCACGCAAATTGCAACACAGAGTGGGGGCAGGGGGGAAATACAACATCTGGTCGGGTTTTATAGCTTCTACTCTAATGCATCATGGCAAATCCATTTAAGTAAGCTGTATAAAAACATCATCACTTCTGCTTAATTATAAATCTGTTGCATATCATTTTGGGTTTTGAAAATGAATATGGATAAAGAGACTTACCTCTAATCTATATTGATCTCTATCAAGAGATGAACAGATGATGAACTTAAACCATCCAGTTCTATTCCAGTGCATTTCCCATCTGTACAGAAATGGAAAAATGTTTACAGTAATTAAGACCTAACACTTCAAGTAAACAATTATGGTGGTGAGAGATTAAAAACAAAACAAAAACAACAACAAAAACCCAAAACAAAACAACAGTGAAAAGCAAAATCACATGTGAAAAAACATCACTACATTTTGGCAGGGTCAGCTGACACCAGAATACAGAAGGCAGGACATGTGCTCCTCAGTTTGAGTAACAGGTGTGTTCTTGCTCTTGGCAAAATGCATAAAGGTGAGCATATTGCTTAACAGCTACTTTCAGCTTTGTCTCCTCCAAAGGGGGGATAATAGCTTTCTAAAATGTGTCTGAGAACACTGGTTTGGTTTTTATGCTGATATTGTATTAGGCAGAAGAAACAATCACTCATCTTCCAGGTCTATCACTGCATTGGGAAAGACACACAACTAGAGTGCTGGGGAAGTGATAAAATTCAAACATATGAGAGACAAAAAGGCAAATGACATTAATCAAAAACTGCAAAGGCCAAAAGGGCATTAACCTCTGTTCCTCGTGTGAAGATCTGTGCTGACTTAGATTTATAGGTATCACAACATGCTGAAGCGGTTCCTTGAAATTTCTGTCTGCCAGGAAATTATTTACTGGTTTTAGTGGATGAAGAATCCCTCAATAGAATGGTGGAATAGTATGTGACCTGATTGGCACTTGTGAGTCCTGTAATCTGTCACTCTCGGCTGCCTGGATTTAGAGAAAAATGATGTCTATTTCCTCTACTTTCAACTCCTCATCACATGTCTGATGTAACTTCTTTGTGAAGTATCTGAACAAACAACTTGATTAACGTGATGACCATAGGGATATACATCCAGAGATGACTGGATATATCCCAAATCTCAGTGACTATGGGCTTAGTCTACTTAGCCAGCTGGGAGAAGGAAACACAAACAAGGATGGCACAGTTTTCAGCTTAGCAAGGATAAGCTCAACCAAGACTCCCTTTTCAGCTATAACTTGAATTGTCACCAGTGTCTGGATACTCAAGGTAGCCCTGGGACCAATTAGCATGTGCTGTACTCCATCCACACCTCTGAATAGCCCTTCCTTTGAGGAATGTATTTAGAAAACTGCAAATCACAACCCAATGATTCTTTCTCCAAAAACAAGAATCATCACAGTACATTTATTTCTTCCTTGGAGAAAGAAATATATACACAGCCCTTTTTTATTCCTTATTTCTGAAGCAGCAGGAGATAATTATCTTATTTCAATGTCCTGTTCCAATTACATTCTGTTTTACAATCCTATAAAATTAAAACAACTCATGAAAAATCCTTATATGCCTATATTGTTATGGAAGTGTTATGTGTAAAACTTAGTGTGTTTGGAGCCAAGAAGTTTAAAAAGAAATCCAGTGTAATTTTTTTTGTGCTTGCTTACTTGCATTACTTTTCAGCTTGAATAATACCAATTAGATGGTTTATGATTATTTCACATTGAATTTCAGTGCAGTCTCCCTCTGCCCCAGCACAGCTCTTCAGTGATTCACTGGTTGCAGATCCTGTGGGGAGAAAAATTACTTCTTTGTTGGAAGATAAAATTTAGTCTGGAATTTGTTTAAATTGCTGCTGCCTGCTGATTAATCCTGGACTTTATCACAGACTCATTAACATGTCGGCCCTGATACTTTGGATGGTATGGATGCTTTGGCAAACCTCAGATCTGGCTTGGAAATCCCTGTAATGCTAAAGAATTAAATCCCTGACCCACTGAGTGCCAGGAGTGAGGAATAAGTGGAAGAAAGTAAGGTTAAACATACATGTAAGTGAAGTAAGAATTTGGGTGCACTGACTTAGCCAAGAGCCCGAGAATCCCATCCTGGCTCATGTTCAGGGAGTGACTTGAGTCCCGTTGGCACACAGCACACCACAGCACAGTCACCAGCTCCACTAAGGAGGTAACAAAGGGGTGCTTGCTTTTTAAAATGAGTTCACTCTCAGCCCATGTCTCATACTGAGCCTTTTGCAGGGGTTGGTGCCCACAGCTGCCTCTAAGAATGCGAGTCAGTGGATTGAAAACAGGATCGTGTATGCTTGTCAGTGAGCAAAATCCAGACTGTTTTACTGTTTTACTGGACTGTTTTACTGTTTTACTGTTTTACATGTTTTACTGGGCTTTCTGCTTGTTTCAGGCAGCGTAGCTCAGCAGTGCACTCAGTGGGGACTGAGGAGTTGTGGAGACCATGGGCAAGTAATTTCATATTTTTGTTGTTTTGACTTCCCTACACATCAGCAGAGATAATGACCTCTCGCCTCTGATGGCTGCTTTGGAGGTCACAATGACAAGGCTACTCAAGGCATTGGGTGTGGATGTAGACACAAGAGAGGATGGCACAAGAGAGGCTGGGCTCTTATTTTGATCTTTTGACATTTTGCTACACAGTATTCTTACAGGAAGTCCTTTTCTAATAGCTCTGGAAGTTCATTATTCCCTTCTTTATCTGGCATTTCTTGGTTTTGATTTGTGTGGGCAACAATAGGGCCTGGAAACTATGCACCCACAAGGTGCAGTTCCCAAGCAGCCATGAACCACTTCAGGCTGGGTTGGGAGCACATCATCTTCATCAACTTGCAGACCAGCATCAGGAATACAAGGAGGATGGGCAATGCTGACTCCCTCCAGACACGATTTCTCACCTGGGGGAGCCTCAGAGGGGGCTCAGAGGAACTGCAAACGAAGAGGGAGCTGTAGGCCATGCAACTCAGAGGAAGAAAAAATATTCAGGGGTGTGGGAGGAAAGGCAGTCAAGTAATTTTTCTAAAAAACCTGAACAGCCCTTTAACAGAACAAGTAGAAAGAAATCTGTGAAGAAAATGCAAAAAAGTACAATTAGGTAAATGTTAATCAGAAAAGAAGGTTCTAGGCTTAAGGTAATGTACTTATTGATGGCAATAGAAGAAGAAGGTGAAAACTGCACATTTTATTATCTGGCCTGATTTTAGGATTGTACTTCAGTCTATGTATAATTTAAAGTATTGACTTCAGTGGGAATACTTGTGTTCAGAGAGCCCTGTGTGTGTGTTCTGTGTCTGTTGGAGCCAAGGGCTCTGGTGGGAGCAGTGCTTTCTGTGCTGGTTAAGGTTGCTAAAGTCTTTTTAATTCTATTTTTGCTCTTTCTCTGGTGCTTACAATTGCTTACAGCTTTCTGAAACTTTATGTACTGAGCTGAACTCTTCCAGATGCTTTCCTTTTGAAACTGGTTCCATGCATGTAGGCAAGAGAAAAACCAATGCAGCCATATTAAATCAGCAATGGACTTTATTTCCATGCACTGTTTTTAAATATTTCAGAAATGCCCTCTAATCCATACAGTTGTTTCCAATCAGAGGTCAGATTTGCAAGGTGTAAGAACTCTCTCTCCTGAGACCTGAAAAACTGAGCGCTTCACAGATGCAAAGTTTTCCTTTATTTGATTTGCTTTTGTTTTATTTTGTTTTTAATAATTTCCTTAAAGTAGTCCTAAAAATTCAGGATGCATTGTTCATACGTTGATGTGATGCAGTGTGCCATGTTCCCAGTGTAGGTGCAATTTGAGATTTCTGCTTAGGTGAGTGAAATAAATAACTGTGTCTTAATACTGCAAGTGAAGTTGGACATGGCCAAGGGAAACTGTAGAATAAGCTTTTGAAATTAAAAAATGTTACAGCAATGTAATTCTCCTCTATGGGAAGCTGGGCAAAGCCTTGGAATACTGTGCATTAACAGAGAGAGATTGGTGAGACAGGGTATGTCTTTGCCAATGACAAGCAAAAGCAAGCAAGAACCTTCCTGAAAGTGTTTTATTTATGTAGTTCTTGAGGATCCTCAGGCAGGAAAAGCTTTCTACAGAGTGCTGTGGCTCAGACTCACTTAGGAAACACTGAACTGCTTTTAAAAACAGTCAAATATTCTGCTCCTAATTTGGCAGTGGAATCTGCAAGGTGGCTTTGGTGCCCCATCTGTGACTGCCTCATCTGCTGACTGGTGTTAGCAGCACCTGTGCCCTACTGATGTACTGTGCCAGGAAGGTGTCCAGCTGCTGAGAGAGGGAAAATCCCTTCTTGCTTCAGCTGATACTTCACATCCTTCTCTGGTGGCGCAGTTTCCTTAGAAGCAGTGGAAAGGGTCACCCTGGTACTCTGGGTGAAAGAGAAAGAAAAGAAGCTTGGATGCTGAGGAATGCCATGTGCTCAGGCCACCATCCAGAGGGTGGTGCTTCCTTAGGAGCAGAAAGGTGAACATGGCCAGGAGTTGTCACCCTGCACAGGGAAGCCCTGTGAACAAGTTACAGCAACATAGAAACATTTGCCCCTATTTCATTTGTCTCTCACAGCTTTCCTAAATCTTCCTCCCTGTGAAGTTTCTGTCGGCTGGTGTGATGCTTTCCACCTAGCCAGGAGAGGAAGTGGGTTTCCCTGATACACCCAAAGGAAGAGATATTGTTGTGTGTCATTTCTTTTCCATATGGAAAGACACAGGAGAATGAAGATGGGGCAGATGGGTGTGACCTACCTCGAAAGAGAGCGAGGCCAGATGAAGAAATACCAGGGTGGGAGAGCCACCCTTATCAGGTACCATAAATTGCTCTTATTGTGACACATCAAAGCAGAAAGCTTTAACATCTTCTCATATTTCTTGCTACAGCAAGACTTCAGAAGAGCTGGGGCCGACTTGATCCCAGCATGAGGTGGGACTGGTATATGTTCTTGTACCAGGAGTGAAGGATGCCTTTGCATCCCATAAGGTATCTATAGTAATGTAATTGGCTCTGGTAATCAGTAACTAGCTGAGGCTATCAGATAAAATAGAGTGGCTTACTGCACTTAGCACATGGGAGCCATTTCAGATGCTGGCAGTAGTGTGGTTGAGTACTTATCAGCCAGTTCTGCTGTGCCCTGCTTCCCATTTCTGCAGTGTGGTGTTCCTAAAGGGGCAAGGGAAGGAACTTGCTGCTGGGGTCTTTGTGCTGCCCAGTTTGCCTCCGGTTCTGTATTGGTATTAAGGAAGTGCAACTTGTGTTTCAGCCTCCTGCGCCCTGGTGTTGATCTATAGACAAATTGCATTCCCACTCTCTGTTAGAAAGCCCGGGCATTATCTGCTTAGGCTGTAAACACTGAGAGAAAGGTCGTTGTGGCTTTACAGCATCTAGTTCAGGGTGAATCCAGTCCTGAATCAGACTTTGGACTGCCTTGAAATTTGAATAATTCTAAAGGTCATTTCTCTTGTGGAGGTTGGGAGAAACTTGCTCTCAAAAGAAGAGGACAGCTTAGGCAGCTATCTCCTGTGTTGTGAGCATTTGTAATAGGGAGACAGCCTGAGACTACATTTTTTGTCAGTCCCTGTAAGTAACAGATTCCTTTGTGCTCCATGTAAATGACTGGGACAAAGTGTATGTAGAAGACTCTGATTATGCCTACAAACTGTATGCCACTCCTTAGTGTTGGGAAGTGCAAAGGTTTCTTGACTTTTACAGCCAGACCTGCCAACCCAGCTGCAGTTAGGACACATCTGCCTGGGAGACCTTTTGCTCTTCTCGTACATGAAGAACCTGAGAGATCTTTCAAGACGCATTCAAAAATGCTAGTCAAGAAAAGGAAATTAACTAAGAATGCTGTAGACAGCCTGATCCTTTTGCTGTTTGCAGCACTGTTAATTAGGTGTGTCTTCTGCGTGGTCAACAGGGTGTTAACACTACAGAGTCAGCAAGAGCCCTGCTGCTGCTTGGTAGTACATTCAATGGCCCAGGGAGCTGCTGTCCTTCCTGATAAGTGTCCTCAGCCTTGACTTTGTTTTCTAGGAAAGATCCTAAGATCCCAGCTCTGAAGCCCTCTCACCAACCTGCTTGCCCCCAGATGGAGAAGTCAATAAGTGTAGGTGCTTGTGTGTTGCCATCAACACTTCAGCTATTGTCAGCTGAAGACAGCTCTTGACTTGTGCCAGGTTAAGGGCTGGCCTTTGCTCTCAGGTTACCTTCATGTGAAAGGATCTGCCGTGCCTGATTTAATGAGTGTCTGTGAGAAGTGGTTACACTGTCCTCTCCTTCCCTGAATGGAAGGAAAAGACCGATGAATAACTCAAACCTGCAACCTGATCTACATGTTTTTTGCCACCAGTTATGTTTTCTACTACTGTAACCTTGGAGTTCCCCTTCCAGTGGGTGAGGTGGTTCTGCTGTTCCTTCATTTTCCCTCTGCAAACAACCCTCTGGTCTGTGATTCTGTTATTCCCACTGTGTAGTGAAAATATATCCTCTCATGGGTTTAAAATAAACTGATACGTCTATAAAATGGTGTTGAGTAGAAATTGATAGAGATCGATGCCTGTGAGCTTGGTACAATAAACCTCCCTGTGCTGCTGTTTGTCTGAACGTGGCTCCCATTGTACTGACGTGGCTGTCGGGTAGGTAGCAGGGGATGCATGGCTGAGTTTTCTTTATAGTTGCTTTCAAATATTTATCTGCAGGAGGATAATGGGAGAGCTGTGTTTCCTCTTGTCGTCAGAATTTCAGAAAGGATTTTAATCCCCTGTGTTCCTGCTGCTCATGGAGGCCTGACAAAAGTGGCTTGATGCTGCTGGTACAGGACTATCTCTCCTTCTTGATGGCCTCCAGCAGGGATGTACTCAGACTTGACAGACTGAGCAGCATAGAGGGAAAGTTTTGGGAACTTGACTGATTCTGCTTTTCTGAGCCATAGTGTACAATGAGTGAGAGCTAACAGAGGCTCCCACTCTTTCTTCTCTTTTTTCCCCCTCTTTTTTTCCTCTGTGTTCCTCCACTTCCTCTTTGAGCTGGTGAGAAATTGAGTGAAGCTGGAAGATGCACAAGTCTTGACTCCAGTGTGAGATGTCGGTGTCCAGCACACCCCAGCACTGAGCACCGATTTCCTTCTTGCCAGCGTGGTCATTAATGTGAGCTTCTCTCAAGATGATGTAGGCTTGACTGCAGCTTTTGTTCCAAATGCTTATGACTTATGAAGAGTTTCAAATATATTGTTTAAAACCTCAAAAGCTGCTGCAAGTCTGGTATACTGCTCAGTTTTAAGTCAGCACTGAGATTACACTGCTTGATACTCTTCACAAGAGGTCTGTCCACAGGGACTTCCTTAACTTGCTGTCTGCGGATCACCGTTTTAAGCCTCGTATTTCCTTCAGTCTGAAGGTCTTCTCTTTCTTTGCTGTATCTCTGTGTGGGCAATTAAGAGTTTGATTGTGCCTGTGGAAGTAGGGAACACTGCAGCAGCTGGAGCATCAGTGTCCCTGGCCTTTGCCTTAATGATGGTGTTACAGGCTGTGCCTAACAGAGATAAGGATCAGGTAAGGTTCCCTTCTGCCTCCCCAAGCTCTCCAAGTGACGATGTGAGCTCTTATAACATCATAAAACACAGTTCAGCAATTACTGTGCAGCTCGGGGGAAAAACAGCAAAGAGCCTCCTTCTGCTTCTCTAACTGCCCCTTTTGTGAGGCACAGGCACTGCTGTGATGGTGGTACACAGGGAACAGGGCATGCACAGCGGCAAGGAATGAAGCTAAGTGTGTGTTGCTGTGTTGTGATATGCTACAGGGACACCCACGTTTTCATAGAGCATGTGAGAGGAGGGGCTGCAGCCTCCTTCCACCAATACAGGTTTTTTCACAGCTGCTACGCCCCCTTTACTCAATGCATCCCATCCCTGTGCTAAGCAGGAAAGAGATTCTTCTCCCCTGAGTCCAGACATGAGGTGAAATTCATCTCTCCTTCCTGTTTCGTAGAAGGAGCGGCCAAGGAACGTCTCTTTTAAGTGCAGAAAGCTGCTGTGAGCTCTCCAGGGGAGCTTTCTTGCAAAGCACAGTCACCAGCTGCAGGGGATCAAGGGTACAAGGAGGTGAGAAGGGCCCGTGCGCTCACACGTGTTTCCAGGGCAGTTATCATAGGTGTGTGTTACACTGCACTGTGGCTCACCGTGGTAAAGTACAGTCTGGTGATGGGAAGGGAAAAAATTCCTCTGTGAGATAACTGGGGAGTAAAACCTTGGACTGTCAGGTGCAACCCAGTTCGAGGTACAATCCTGGGGTTAAGCTTTGCTCTATTAAGTGCTTGATAAAATAATGGGTTGATAGATACCAAGATGATATCTAAAATCATGTTTAAGATTGTGTGTGGGTTTTTTCCAAAACAGGGCTCTTCATTAGTATGCACACATGCAGCAGTGTGTCAGGGGAACACCTAAGGCTCTCTAGATAAACACATCACTCCTCTCCACGTGGGAGGAGCAGCCACAGAACTGCATCACACCGAGCCCTGCTGGGTGCTCCTCCATCTGCAACCTACTTTGTATGCAAAGACACCTTTCCTGCAGTGAAAAGGCTTTGATTCACCCCGGTCGAGATCACTTTATCAGCACTGCAAAAATGCCAAGAGCCTATACAGCAAATACCCTTCCGCTGGATTTGATCATCTGCTACAGACGTGATCCTAGCAGAGATAATTTGGAAAGGTGTGTTTATTGCCTTGCACTTAGCAGATAGGGATATGCCTCACAGTTGCACAAACATGCCCTTGGCTAAAGTCTGTTGCTAAGCAATAGTTTAAGATAAGGAATATATACAAATTCACAAATATTCAAATTTTAGGGCTTTAGGAGAGAGGCATAGCAGCATCTTGCATTTGTCCACAGCCCCCAAGAGGAATGTTTGTCTTTATTAGCCTGGGAACAGCATTAAATTGTAAGGATCTGCTTTGTGTTCCCCTTCCTGCAGCCAACTGCAGTGCACAGCAGAATTAACAGGTCAGATGAGTAACCAGTTGTACTTCTCATCTGAGGTGACAAGGTACAGAGAAAGGACAACTCCTTCACTCTGTGCCTTTATTTATGGCAGACTTTTGCACATGGAGACCATAGAATCACAGAATAGTTTGGGTTGATTGGGACCTTTAAAAACCTTCTAGTCCAACCCTTCCTGCAGGGAGCAGGGGCATCTTTAACTTGATCAAAGCCCCTTCAGCCTGACCTTGAATGTTTCCAGAGATGGAGTATCCACATCCACCACCTCTCTGGGCAACCTGTTCAGCGTTTTACCACCTGTGTTGTAAACAACCTTCTCCCTTTTATCTAATCTAAACCTATCTCTCTTCCAGGTTAAAGCCATTCCCTTTGTCCTATGTCCATGCCCTTGTAAAAAGTGCCTCTCCAGCTCTCTGGAAGGTACTCCAAGTTCTCCCTAGACTCCTCTCTTCTCCAGGCTGAACAACCCCAACTGTCTCAGCCTGTTTTCATAGGAGAGGTGCTCCAGCCCTCTGAGAATCTTTGTGGCCCTTCTCTGGTCTTGTTCCAATAGGTCAACATCTTTCTTGTGTTGGGGGTTCCAGACACTCCAGGTGGGCTCTCACCAGAGCAGAGCAAAGGGGCAGAATCACCTCTCTTGTCCTGCTGCCCATGCTGATTTTGATGCAGCCCAAGATACAACTGGCTTCCTGGACTACTAGAGCATCTTGCCAGGTCATGTCCAGCCTTTCATTCACCAAATGATGGGGAGGACTGAGAGCCTTTCACTACTTTCTCTCTCTCTCTCTCTCTGCTTCTGTGCATGATGTCCATGTGGTCCTTGTAGCTAGAGGTCACCTCTTAGCGTGTCTGTCACCCACATTGCCTTGTTCCCCTCAGCCAGTGAGTCACTTCACAGGCAAAGGGGAAATCCCCCAAGGCGGGTCTCTGCTGCTCACATCTCATGGATTGTGTCGCAGACTTGGGCTGATTGCATCTGAAATTGAACCTGCTTCTGCATTCTCTACCTGCCCACAGCTTTGAGTCACTCAGTTTTCCCTCATGCCCCCTGAACAGTTTTCTCTGTTTTATGGTCTGCTGTTGGTGGACCCAAGCAGAGCTGTGGGGTAGGAAGTGAGCCCCATCCCTGTCTTTCAGCAGAAGCCTCATGGAAAATCTTCTTGTGTTCTGCTTTGCCTGTTTCTCCAGTGCATGTGAGGGAAAAGCAAGTAGCTGCAGGAGCTTGGCAGCAGCAGTGGGCATGAGCTGAACTGACACACAGGGTGCAAATAGAGTCATAAAGTATATGTGGCAGTGTGATGCATATTAAAGCAATTTGCAGGGTAATGTTTCCCTGACTATATTCTTAGTAACAGAGAGAAGCGATCTTCCCACCTTCGCTATAGGCATGTTACAACGCCCAGCAGGGAGGCTGCCAGAATTTGGATGCAGTGCTGGCTGCAGAACTCTCCAAAGCCTGGGTCTGCATGGGCCCCATCCCCAGTGCCCAGCCTGTGTCCTGCAGCCCTGCACTCTGCAGAGGCCCTGTGCCATAAACCCACAAGTGGGCACATGCCATGTCCTGTTCCTGGCTCTCAGCTGCAAATATAAAAACATGCCCAAGAAATGAGTGTGTTCCCTAAGGAATAAGGAAGGGCTAAACTGAGAGGAGAGAGTTTTGTATTCATGTAGTTACCAACACTTTATTTGGAAATAAAGAGCTGCTTGTCTGGTGCTTCTTGGACCTTTGGCTTAATATTAAAATGACCTTCGCACAAACCTTCTCCAGCTCCTTCCCAGAGGAGAAGACAGAAGTTACCATTTCCTTTCCACTGGCTCTTGCTTCAGAGCAGAGATTCAAAAGCTGAGCTGCAGCTGCCCTCTCCAGTGAGGCCACAAATGAAGCAACTGCGCTTAAACTCAGGAGATTTTAACCCCTCAGTCTGCAGGGTGGGTCATGCCAGCTGGCAAGAGGTCTAGTGAGTTTCCCTGGAATTTCTAAAGCAGGTGAAAAGTCTTCCTCTCATCTGCTCTTTCCAGGTCTGAGACCTCTGAAACGCTGGCCATGGGATTGCCTTTTCATCTCCTCTCTCCCTCTGTGCTAGCACAGTAGCTGTGTATTGCAGAGGGGCTGCTCACACCAGCTGGAACAAAGGAAAGGGAGGTGTTTTCTTTTGGTACATCCACATGGTTCCTCCAAAAGCTGTTGCAAAACACCAGAATCATAGTTTTCTGCCCATGGCCTTGCTTGGAGAGCTTCCCTTTCACAGAATCACGGCATGGTAGAGATTTGAAGGTATGTCTGGAGACCACCTAGTCCTATCCCCTCCTCCCACCAGAGTAAGTTGCTGATCTGGAGGGGTTTTGTCTGTTTCCAAGGATGTATGGCCCACAGCCCCTTTGGGGAACCCATTCCTGTGCTTGACCACCCTCACTGAATGAAGCTTGGTTTCATTTTTAAATGGAATTTCTGGTATTTCACTGTCACCACCAACACACCCTTGGGTGAGCTGGGCCAGGAGTTCCTGCCTTCACACATCTGCTCAAAGAAGGATCACCCTCTTTTTCGTGCTGTTTCTGGGATGCTACATTTGTTCCCTTCTCAACCATCCACCCTCATCTCTCCCAAGCAGAAGGAAATGGCAGTATCTCCTCCTGGTTTCCAATGGATTTAGAAGCCTGCTTACACAGTTCTTACAGGCATGTGAAGTTGTATGTGCAGAACATAATTTAAAACACAAGTTCATCTACTTGTTATGTGCTTTACAGTCCCTGGCAGTGGTGTTCTGGACCACCTTCATGCTTTGCTGCCAATTTCAAGGCATCTTGAGATCATGCCCTATCTTTCCTGCAAGTAACTTGTTAACCTGCTAAGATACTATTATTACAAAGCCTCTAAAGCCCAAGAACACCAGTGCCTGTGTTGGTATTAACAAGCATGGCCAGAGCTTTCCTGCATATTCTCCTGGGAGGGTTTGATCGTGGAAGTTACTTTTGTTATATCCAATTCCATTAAATATATCTGCAATTTTCCTGTCTCTACATCAAATGTTACATGTTAGGGAGCCTCGAATAACAGCTGCTGCCACTCATGTTAACTGAGAGGAGCACAAGACACTGAAGTGTCTAGTTTCTCATCACTTACGGGATGGATAAAAGTATCTGTTGTACTGACTAGTCCATCAAATATGAATGATGCAGATAGAGTGGCTGTTTACACACAGTGATCTATTTTAGTTAAATTGAAAACACACACAGGGGAGACTTTCAGCTTGGAGGATAGAAAACACTGGAAATGTCAGGGGTTTTTTTGTTGTGTCTTTTCTGTTTGCTGGTAACAATTAACTCTTAGGAGTGCCCAGTCTGTGGCTAGGAGAGGATGAGCTCTGCTCTTCTAGGACAAAGATCCAAATATCATTATCGTTGTCCAACCAAATCTCACAAAATTGAGGATAGGGTGCTTGCCTTCTCTTACCATTCTAGTTTTACCAGAATATTAAACTCTTTTGTACAGCATTAACACAAGCATTTACAAAGCCAGTCCCTCTGGAGGATGACAACAATTGTTTTGCTTAATGTTTAATGGCTTCCTCTCCCTCTGGACTCCGTGCCAGGGCATATTGTAATGAACAAGCTCTGGAAGAATATTATAGCCTCACTTGATCTATTAGGACACTTTACATAGAAATTTATTTTGCACTACCATGAATTATATAAACACACAAATTAAAGATACATACGCAGTAACTGCTTGCAGAGAGCACTGTCTGCAGCAAACTCATTAGGAGAATGAATTACTTTGTAGAAAATCACTTAACCTTTGTGGATTTCCTGGTACTGTGTTTACTAATGCCCTTGCTTTATTTTGAAATAATATCTCTGTGTTGTCTGAAAACATGCTTCTGATTTGAAAATTAACATACAGCATAAAAGTTTCCTATAAACACACTAATTATATTGAAAACAAAAAGTGAGGTCTCATTCAGCACTCCTCTGTCTATGCACAGAAGAGTATGGATGTGTCACCCTGTTCAAAGACGTTTGAAAGCAAAACTAGGCAATACAGGGCTAAACTCCTTCAGAGGAGGAAAAGGAAAATAATAAAAGGCTTTGGTTTCCATGGGCAAATGTTAATTGCAAGCGGAAGGCTTCTCTGAATAGCCTTTATCAGGATTTGTCCATCGGGCTCAGTGGCTAACATTCTGCTGTGGAAAATATTTCTCCAACAGCAAATGGAGATGAAGGAAAATATCAGACTAACTTTTTGGCAAAAGGTCTGCTTCAGTTAGAAAAACAATGCTCAACATGCACATGTTTCTGTCAGGAAGGCTGCTAGCAGGAACATGGCAACTCTAGTAATTTCGCAAGTAGCAAAAACAGGATGTCTCAGGAATAGCAGGCTGGGTACAGAGTAACCCACACAGAAGTGCTTGGCCACAGGAAGCTGTGTGTGCAGAGACCTGCATCTGGAGATATTTTCAGTGTCAAAGCTCTGCTGAGGCTTTACATAGTATTTTCATGATAAAAGAAGTGAACGATTAGTCATTGAAAATTTCAAGTGACCTCAGTAACCTGACTGCTGACTCATTCTGTGGCCCATCTCCTACAGTGGTAGAGTTCCCAGGTAAGTGAGGAGAAGCTGTTGCAGATCCCTATCAGGGTGACTCACTTGCCATCATGTTTCTGACTGCACAGACATATGGAACTACGGGATGAAGGCAATGGAAATTTGGGTTCAGTGGATTTTAAGTCTGTAGCCATATTTCAAGGACATACTATGGAAATGAAAGCAGGTGGTGATGAAAGCTGATGTGTATTGGAGCAGGTCTGTTACTCCTTAAATCTTATTGTGCTTTGGGGTTTGATCCTGCTTCTGTGGCACAAAGTTGCTTCTACCTTTGCTGTGAGAAGGCTTGTCATTGTGTGCAAGCTGCATCATCCTTGTATCTTACACAGCTATAATTATAACCCTGCAGGCTAAGTCAGTAGGGAACAAAGATTCCTCACTTCCACTGCGAGTGGAATATGTGGAATAGGTGATATTACTACAAATAGAACAAAACTTTGGCCTTGAGGGGAAAGCTCCAGCACAAGGCTACTTGGAATAATTATACCTATCATACAAGCCATGGCATTCTGAAACGAGCTGGCAAGTAACATTAACCTGTCTGAAATTCCAGCCTCCTTACAGGTTGGAAGCCCTGGAAGTGACTGCAAAGGCACCAAGGCGGGCTGCTGGTTGCTCCCAAAGACATGAATGCTCCAGCTGGCAGCATATCTGAGTCTTGCAGTTAGTTAACTGGGGAGTAGAAAAAAAAATTAAAAAAAAAAAAGAAATGTAGAAATATTTCCCACTTCCTCACATCAGCAGCTACTGCTTTCTCCTTTGCATATTGTGGATTCAGTATGGAATGGTTGCTGGCAGAGGAAGGAGCATGGATGTGGAAGGTGTTACAGAGACTGCCTGCAAAGTAAGTAGGAGACCTGGAAGGTGCCAGGGGGAGGAATCAATGTGATGGAGAAGAGGAAGATCTGAACTCTTGCAACCTCTGTACTCTGGTGTTTCACATCCACCTTAGAAAAGGAAGCAGCTTGTAAGCAACTGCTAATGCAAGATAAATTATGGATCAACAGCCTTCAGTCCCCTAGGAATTACATGAACAGTCTTATTTATTGCTGGAGGTTACAAGAGGTTAACCCTGCCTATTGGGGCCATAAGATTTCTCAAGAGCAACACAAAGCATTTCACACAAGGGCTGTGAACAACTGAAATGTCGAGTCTATAAAAGGTCTTGATCTAAACACATTAATTTGCAAAGACAAGTGAAGCAAGGTTACATATTTCTGGTGGAGACTTACAAGAGGAACATCCCTTGTAACTATTTAGATTTTTCTACTACAGGAGCAAATGGAAAAGGTGATGCTAAAGTCAGTGAGAGGTATGTTGTCCTTTTCTGTAAGAAAAGCCATTGAATTTCAAAACAGTTCTTTCTAATGAAACCAAAACTGTTCTGATTTTGAAAGCAACTTGATTGTCCTGGAGCTAGAGTACAATGATTTGTAAGTTGAAACAAAACATAACTTTGTTTTAGTTATGCTTTAACTGACATAACTGATAATCTTATCAACATGATCTGGTTACAAATTGGTGGTTTGTAATTATAACAGTGAAATTCACCTCTTGCACAAAAAAGCTTACTGGATATTGAGCATTTCTTTATACATTAGGTTTTGCATATTGAAGTTACAGGACCTGCTGGATGGGGATGAAAATTTCTGGTTTTGTCGTAGATTGGTAACAAGTTTCTCTCATGTGGGATGACAGAAGGGCAGCTCTCAGCATTTTGGTTTTCCTGGTACAGTTATTAACATGAATGAAAATGTGCATACACACCTTTGAGAAAATGGACAGACTGTCAAATTCATTGATCAAATGTTCAGAGAGATAAAAGTCAAAGACATTTTTCAATGCAATAAGACAGACAGCTGTTAGTCTAATTCAGTAGTGAATGGTGAGCCCTATATGATAAATCCTCTAACAGTTCTATTGCAAATTATTCATTTTTAAAGATGTTTGGGAGTTTCTTCTTTTTTTTTCCTTAAAGCTCTTCAACATGCACACATTCCCATCTTCCACCTCACTCTCCCAAATGTAATCATCTCTGTGCATGATTGACCTAAGTGATCGCCATGGTTTCCAATTCAATTCAGGTCCCCAGAGAGGTCTTTTAATTAAGAAGCTCTAATAGAATCTCAGAGAAAAGTTCTAAGTCCCCAGTCTTCAGGCTGTGAGCTACAGATCCCAGGGGTGTCTGTGGCCAACTAGTACAAGACCCTGAACATGTCCTTTGTGGAAAGGTCATATCCTATGCAGAAATTTGTGTTAGTGAATCTTACAGATGTAGACGTCCCATGGAAAATTCCTAGGGATCACACAGAGCTGAAAATTTCTATAGTAGGCTGCTGTTGAGCAGTGGGTAGTGACCAAGAGAGAGGTGAGATGGAAGCAGGTGTGCACAGAAATGTCTCTGTATGAAATTCCACCTGCAGTTTGTGCTCAGCCTCACTCCCACAGGGGAGCTGCCAGTGCTGCACCCACAGAAGGTGGCTGTGCTCTGCTACATGCAAACATGCACTTCTTTTGGCAGCAAGACCCAGCCTACTTAAGAACCACTTTCTACCCAGCAAAAAAACAGCTGCAGATTTTAATCACCATTGCTGGCATTGCAGAGGTGTGATTTCCAAAACTGCTTAGGACCGGTCTGTGTTTCTTTCAGTGGGGCCAATCCCAGCTTGTGTGCACAGGTGTGCAGAGCAGCACATGCTGATGTTTGCTCAGCAGTTGGTTCTGTTCTCCAGGAAACCACCTGTGCCTGCTGGACTGTGGATGCAGTGTTTGGCAGTGTTGTGCAGAAGCACTTGAGAACGCTTTCACACCAGGAACTTCAGCATTAGACATGTAGAAGAACAAAAAGTGGAACTGGAAAACACTTCTAAGCTCTTGCAAGCATGGCAGTTGCTGAAAAGTAAAGTTCCAGAAAACTGAAGCAACATATAAAACTTGAGATAACTTTGATGAACAGTTCTTGGCTGGAAGACAAAAAGAAAAGCTTAAATGTTCTGTGTCGATTGTTTCAGGATTAAACATCTTGAAATTTTGTTTCAAAATGCTCTCCCTTCTGGCAATTCTCTCAAAACTTCTGGTCATATAAATCTGATTTACTGAAGATACTGCTTGAGGAGTCCTGTCAGAACAATATTTTGCTTAATTGGAAGCTCTTTAAAGCTCTTTATTTAGTTGAAAATCTCTGAAGTTTTTCTTTGGAATGTAGCTTGAAATAATTTTATTTTTTTCCAGCTTATTACTTCTCAGACAGCTGAACAGAAAGGATTTTGCAAGTACCCAAGAGGGGATTATGTGAGAACAGAGAAAAGAAAAAGAAAGGTAAAAGTTTTGTCTGTGACAACTCATCCCCTTGGCACAGCACTACTCCAAGGCCGGACCTAGACCACTTGTCCAGAGGAACCTGGTGTCCAAGGTGCATTTCTGTACCTTGTAATTGAACCAACCTGTGCCTGATGTGGAGCCACTCTGATGATTTATAAAAGTCATTTATAGTGCATTAATATAACAAGTGAGTGGAAACTCCCATTAACTCCTCCTCCACAGAAGAGACCTTGAAAGGAAAAGGGGTTTGAAGGAGGGCTGCACCATGCTGTGACTCGGGTATGGCAGCCAGGGATGGGAGGCAGACTGTAGAAAGGAACAGAGCCTGAGTCACAGTGAGGCAACCAGTTCTGCACAGAAAAACACCCCTCTCTCAGCTCCACTCCCAGCAGAGCTGGTCTTTCATCTGGAAGGTGAAAAATGGGGATGAAATACCTCCCTTGCTACCCTTCGGAAAGCACTTCAGTATCCTCAAAGGAGATTTAAAAGCAGTATCATTATAAGTGGGAAATGAATTGCTCTCTTGCTGGATTTAGCAGCTTCCTGTTTTGGAAACCCAAGATACCATCTCAAATTTCTGTTTGTTGTCAGCCTGGAAGAAGAGACTCAGAGGCTGCAAAGCCTTTGGTGAGGCAGCGCTTCATTTGCTAATTGTCTCTGCCAGACAATGCCATTTACACTGAGCACAAAATCACCTCTAACCTCCACTGACCAGAAAATCGCTACATCCTTAACTCCCATCCTTTGGAAACAGTACCCAGCCCTGCAAACCCGGACTGCGTGTGTCAGCCCCTCTCACTGGACAACAAAATACAGGGATAATTATTGATGATTCATTCACAAACATCCTGGTTGCCAGACATAATTACAATATCATAAACAATTGCATTATAAAAAAAGATGTTTGATTTGTCATGCATAATGTAATGAAGTGTTTGCTTTGAGGACAGTGCTGTTTGAGAGGCACAGGACTGGCATCTGCCCTAAGCACGCTGTGGAGGGGTCTGGGTCCTGTGCTCTCTGGCTGGACTGGGGTCTCTGGTGCAGGGCAGAGGCAGAATTGAGGTTCAGAGAGGTCTTTGCAGTCAGGAGGCTGGCAAGAGGCTGTTTGACATCTGCTCTTACTCTCACAAACTGAGGTTTTTGCATGTTTCTGTCAGAAAAGCTGGTGAAGCTGGGCTTTGACTCTGCGAGAACTCCTCAGTAAGGAAAACATCTCCTGTTCTACAGTTTTTATTCTTCTTTTGCTTTTTTAGGCCATGCTGCAATGCTTGCCAACTTTGCTTTATAAAATTCAGATGTTCTGCCTACCTGCTTCTCCTCCTCCATTAGCCAGATGACCACAGCAGCTACATCAGTTCTAAATGGGATCAGACCTGAAAGCTGCAGCTCTGACACTCAGGGCAATGACCTGCCAGGATTTTTTTCCTCCATTGTTCAACACTCGCTTCAGTAGGAGCACTGAGAAAGCCTTTCAGTCTTGCCCTTCAGCTGCTGGATCTGCGGGGATGTTTTGGCTGTGAGATGTCGCTCTTTGTTTTGGAGACAACACAGCACAGGAAACTGGCTTGACAGCCACAGCTCACTTGCTCTCGTGGCTGCTGATGGCAACGCAATAAAGCCAGTGTTGCCCAAGTCTATTTTCTCTAACACCAGTCTTTAAAGAGCAGGAGGTTATTTTTCCTTTGTTGCAAAGACTGGTTCAGGCACGTCTGACTGCGATGTAACATTTCCCGAGGGATGTGGTTAAACACAAAGTAAACGCTGGTGCTTTGGTGACTCCACAAAAACCCGATAGCCAGAGACTGTCATGGAAGAGAGCATCTGGGAAGCAGCGATGCTTCTCATCTCTTCCCTTGGGAAGTTTATGGGACTGCTAAATATCAGGAACTGCTAAATATCTGGACCTCACATGAAGCAAGAATATACTATATGTATCTGAACATTCTGGTGCAGAAATGAGGTATGAATTAATTATTTAAAATGATATAAAATATATAATAAATTATTAATATTTATTAAATTATTCTTAATGACCTTTCAAGAGTATCATGTCAAAATTATCACTGAAATGCAACTTGGTTCTCTGCAAGGGAAGAAGTGATTCTGTATTAAAGGTAGAGCTCATTCCAGCAAAAATGAGGGGCAAAAAGGCTTATTTTCTTCTCATTTCAACAGAAAGGGAATATTAAACATCTGTGTGATGCAGAGAGGGTACCAGGCAATATACCAGCATTAGACACCAGTAAAGATGAGTGGTCTCCCTCAGAGGGGACTGAACAATGAAATTCTCCAGCTCTTGCTGGGCTCCAGTTGCAGGCCTCCAGTTGGGCTCCTGCTTGGAGGGGACATAGGAGCCTTCTCCCTCCCTCCTTCCCTCCCTCACACCAGCGTTTTGCTCCCTCTCTGTATCAAGAGAAAGATGAGGGGGAAAAAAAGTCAGAACCAGTGTTTTATTCACTTCAATTTTCAATTTTTAAGACCGTAGGAGCAGCTGAAGGACTTAAATCTGTTATTGCCACAGAGGAACCTTGTTCTGCTTGAGTACTGAGTACACTCATAAACCAATGCAGCCACAGTTATGAAGAAATGTTCTTCCAACACCTCATCCTTAATCTCATTTGAGTATGAAACTAAGGGACAGACTTGTTAAGCAGGCCCTCTTGAAACCTGCCCAAAAGATTAATGTGTAAATGTACAGAATGCTCTGGAAGCTCTTGAATGGAGACATTTTATTTCCAAATAACCACAGGAGTAACTGTTCGTAGCAAAAAGATGATTAATGGCACTGTGGCCAAAGTAAGGTGAGGCCCTAAACTTGACAGCAATAGTATTTGCGTATTACCTCGATGTTAAGAGTTTCTCACACTACCTTTGTTTATTTTTACTGGATGAAACACAAGAAAAGCATGATGCTTGCTTAAATCTCCACAAATCCAAACATCTGAAGCTACACTGCTCCATTTTCCTGGCTCTGTTCCTCTCTGAAGGCACGCTGCTTGCATGCTCACTCTCGTTTTTCCCATGAACTACAGGGTGTAGGCCAAAATACCCTTTGCAACTGGTAACTCCTATGCACATTGGGTTCCAGTTAATATAACAACTGGAAATTTCATAATGCTTGAAGCATCTGTGGCATGAATATATTAAAAGTCCTGAAATTAGCAGGAAATGTAAGGAGCATTTTTTTGTTTTCCACATGATCAATTTTATTAAATATCTTACAATGACAAAAAAAGTTATGTTACATGGAAAACTGAATCTGACACCCATGACAACAATATCAGAGTGGCATGCAGGACATACTTGGATGTGCAAAAGCTGAGCAACCTCTCTGAGCACTGGCTCAGAGAGGTTCTTGTATCATCATGGGCTGCTATGCAATGGTGCAGCGTTGCATCCCCATCAGTGGTTTAAGTCACTGACTGGCATGTGTTTCTGTGAGAAAACAGGCTTGATCTTTTAGTATCCAGTCACTTGGGAACCTGCCTTGGTTTGCTGCAGCTGAAGGCACAAGCCATTTCATTAGAAGCAAAGTTGGAGGAACCATCTTGGCAACTGCTGGGTCAGTGGTTACCTGCCCTCCTGCCAACATCACTGACTGATGGACGACTCAGCTTTCCATTTCTGCAAAAACAACCTTCCATCCTATCACACACTGATATCCTGCAGCACTGAACAACAGCTCGGCAGTAAGGAAACAGTGCCTTGGAGCCAGGCTTAGGGAGCAGTCTGAGGGTCATTAAACCAGCACAGTGACAGGGTGTTGGAGAACAAGACCCACTGGGCTGGTGGCAGCAGCCTCCCTGCAGGTGGCAGGCGCCAGGGCAGCGCTGACGGGCACCCAGATGGGGCCACAGCTGTCCCTCTGGGCACAAAGCAGCTCCCCTGAGCCAAATAAGGAGGGAGAGGCGTCTCAGCTCCACATGCCCGTTGCATAATTGTCAAATATGCCTGTAATACAATTGAGTCAGAGGGAATTATTGCTGCAGCACAGTTGCTTTGGGAAGCCTTCCTCTTGTAGGCTGAACAGCAACTATCAAATCTCTGTTGGTTTGGCTGAAAAAAGATAATGGCAGCGATGTCTTTTCACTAAAAAGGATTGTTTCCCACTCTGCTGTCATTAAAAAGAAATACAAACTAGCCAAACTCATTCTTTAACAAGACTCTCTGAAAATGGAACATTTTTTGGCCAAAATAACTGTAATTCAAACTGCAGCAGCCAGTGCTGTGCCTGCTTTGGTACTCAGCCAGCGAATTTTAAAGTAAACACCCTCCAGGACTGTTCTCCATTTGGATTTATTAGTCATTACCAAGAAAAGATAATTAGCACTTCTGAAGCACTGTGATAATCAGTAGCACGAACTGTTACCAATAGAAACGGCCGAGGTCCTTGCGTGGCGCAGGAGTCTGCGGCTCCACTGTACTCCCTGTACGGAACGAGTACACGGGTGGGCAGACCCTCAGCTGGGGAATGCTCCTAACCAACTGCTCCAGTGGCGCTAATGACACTGTACATGGGATAAGGCAGGGAGGGGAGCTGTTCCCTGGCCTGTTGGGCTTCTCCTTCTGTTATCCTGGAGGGAGGCAGAGTCCTTTTTGTTACAATATACAATCTTCCTTGTTGGTCAAAGGCAACGGCACATACTACTCCTTTACTGCACAACAGGAGAATAGAAGGTAATTATTTTTTCTTTTTGCATGTACTCTGCCAGAAAAATAGCAAAGAACCTTGCGGTGGAACAAGAGGAACATGATACTTTAGGCAGCGATGTTGGCTTTTTATCTTCCTCTTTCAAAACTAATGAACGAGAAAACTCTGTTAAGACTCAAGTCAGTGCTAAAACTTGCAGAATTGGTTCACCAAAGTTATTGTTCCCCAACTTCCCTTACTTATGATCTGTAATAATCATATGAGAGATGGGATGCAAATCTTGTGTTTTTAAATCTCAAACCCTGAGCATTAAGCGTGCCAGGCATATTACGTGTATTACTGAGCTCAGGGAAGTAAGTCTATCAGATTTATCAACACTGCTATCTAAATAAATACTACAATATATAAGCTTGTCTAAAGCAATTGTCTTTGTTTTTCTGCATCTGTGAAATGTGAACAAAATTCATGCTGAGTGAGAGAGGCAGCATGTAAGTTCGGGAAGAGTTCTGGTTTGGTGAGCATGATTAACAAATATAGCTGGAGGATTTACCCCCAAAGCACTTGTAAGTCTGCAGCCACTGGTCTCTCTCCTGCATTGTACAGAGCATTTCAAGCCAATACAATACCTTTCCAGCCAAGAGGTACTTTGCATCCTCTGGGAAGCATACAGGAAATCTCGGGATTGAGTCTAATACGCATGCAAAGTACATGTCTGCAATTGTTGTGGGGGCTGTGGTGTGGTGAGCTGGTGGAGGGTACCATACCCCCCTGACTCCTTTTGATAACGGCCTTTACTCACATCTTCTCTGCCACACATGGAGCAGAGGCTCTTAGGACAGAGATTCCAATGCCAGCAACACTCAGTAATGCACACAAGATGGGACCACCCTGGCAATATCTGACTTGTTGATGCACTCAAAGTATTCATGAATGTTTGCTCCTCTTCCAGGAAGATGAATGCTGTGGCAAGTCTGATTATCATCAGGATGAAGTTTGCCTGATCACAACAAACATGATGGGCTGGTGGCTGTTTACAAGCTACGCGTGCAGAAGCAAATGGATCTGTGAGTGTTTGCTTTTCAGCTGCTGCTGCTGGGAAACAGGCACCCTCCTGCCAGGTCACAGACCAGTACGTTACAGACCTCTCAAAGCAGCTCCTTGGTCACAGAGGTGGATGCGCAGCCTGTGCTCAAATAGCTGCCCAGTACACACAAGTTGCTATGGCAGTGCTTTGCAAATATACATTGCACAATGGAGCAGCGACCCACGACCACACTGACTCTTGTTTTTTCTTACACAGAGGGTTCGCTCCCACCCTGGGAACTGTGGAGCAGAACAAACACCAGAATATAATATCTATCTATCTATATCTCTGCTTAAGTCTATTGTCAGATTGCATCTGACTGTGGAACTGGGTTTGAAACACCTGGGTAACAATTTACATATTATGTCAACAACAGCATCTCTCCCCTTCCCTCTTTCCCCCCTCACAGTGCAGAGCAAGCCGACTTCATGGCATCTTTCACAGCAAAATGTGTCTCAGCTGCATCTTTTTGTCTTCATGAAACTCCTTTAATTCTGGTACTTTAACACCTACTCCTTCCTCTGCTGCTGGTGCTATTGCAAACAAGAAATGTGGCTGGGGAACACCGTCTCCATGGAAACCTGCCCCTGGCCTAAAAAAGTCCATTTGGGTGCCTGTGTGGCACTGGAAAGCCAGAGAACTCGTGGGCTGAGCATCTTTCATGGCTGGGCTGCTTCCACCTGGAGCAAAATCAGCCTAGATCAGATCTGGAATCCCTCAGTGAACAGATAAATAAGCTAGGCTATTGCACCTGCATCATTTAAAGGGAAAAAAAATAAAAATATTGGCCTGGGAGAGCACCAGGCTGCTGCAAGGAACCAGAGAGCAGTGTGCTTCCCCCGGTGCAGGCATCTTGAGGGAAGGCTGGGGGCGGGAGTTCACCGATGGTGTGGGCTAGGAGCAGCAGGAGGGCTCAGCTCTCCATTAGCCTGCAGATATCCAAATAACTGTAAACAACATTGACTTCAAGTCTGCTGCCAGAGCCCCAGGCTCTGTAAGAAACAACCCCATTTTATTTATTGCCTGAGGATACTATTATTTCCAGAGTGAACTAGTTGTGGATCACAATACTGGGCAGAATTATAGTACAAAGTGTGCTTTAGTGCAAACTTACTTATGAAATAGTCACAAATCTTCTTTGGACAAAGATGGGCGCAAAGCCATAACTTTTTTCTTTTTCTTTTTATTTTCTTTTTTTTTTTTTTTGGTAGTAAAGTGCAGCAAATTTCTGCATCATCTTTACCTTGGTACTGGTCTGGACAGGGCTGGCTCTTGTGTGACAGCACAGTCCAGCTCCACCTCACTACCAAAGCCCTGGAGAGCTCATGCAGAGCTAAGGAGCAGCTCAGCAGGGGCTGTGCCAGCTGCATCCTCTCCCTGGCCGTGCCAGCCATGGGGAGGCTGTGTGGATCAGAAGCTCCTTACTCATTACATCTGATAGGAGGTGCAAAATGATGCCACTGAAGGCTCAACTCTGTACCTCTAATGTGAAATTTCTATGGACAATCCAAAGATTTAGTTTCAAGGAAGAAGCAATTCATATACACACGTACTGACTTCAGCACACTTTCCCTTAGAGGACCACTGCCTTCTTTTGCATTATCAAAAGATGGATGTGAAAATGTTTTGTGCCAGGAGTGATAATGCAGTAGAGCACAGAGTTCAGTCACTATATACTGGGAAACACTACATTCCTCACTAAACTGATGCAATACATGATTAATAAGAATGAAGCTCAGAGCTTATAATTAGTTACTTCATTTAAGGCCTTTCAATAAATACTTAAGTGGAGATATTTATGTGTTTTTAATACTAGTTCAAGTGTGAATTGATTTGATCTTTGGTCTTTCTGCCTTTGTGAATTATACTGCAACAGCAGCCTTATTTTTTAAAAAAGTATTTTTAATTTAAATTGGTCTAGGCAAGTGCTACACTAAATATAGTGAGCATATACAGCATAGAAAAGCAAGGCAGGAAAAAGGATTATCAAAATAGATGAAATAATTTTGTAAACAGCATATATTGCTTATCTATTTGGTGCAATTGTCATTCTTGTCATGTCAGATCTGTGGGGAGACAGCCACATACTTAAACACAACTTGGTCAAGTTAGTTGGTGAATTTACTCCTATTTAGAGCAGGTCTGGGCTTTAATTCAGGGCTTGGGGGTTTTATCTTCAATGAACACTGAAAGGTGCAAGTGCTTTGAACAGCTGTACCCTAGCACGATCTTTCTACAGTCACCTTGAACCAACACTTTGAAATAAGCCTTACTATTAACTAGAACAGGAGGTTACCCAGGCACCTGTGAAGAAAAAGGCATTCTCTGTTTCTGCCTGTTGCAAATTCTTCTACAGTCTGGCTTGTCTAAGCTAAGCCTGTAGACCTGAGCCCCATCCTGGAATTACTTAGCCCAGTTGCAGGTTACAATGGCACTTTTCTGTTGGGCTTTTTCTTAGTTTATCTGCTTGGTTTTGGTGTCTGTCCACACAGTGAAAGTGCTGAGCTGCAGGGAAAAGCTTCAGAGCTCCCTGGGTATGACGGTGAAGGGAATGACAGGACTGCTGGATTCAAGGTCCAGGGCAGTAAGGAAACATTCGATGGCTGCTTCGTTTTTCCCCTGAGCTTGCAAGACCTCTCCAAGGCTGTTCCAGGCAATGTGACTGGTGGTCTGGATCTGGATGGCATCTCTGAGGACTTTCTGGGCCAGCTCCCTCCGCCCAAGTCTGTTCAGCACCAGGCCCTGTCAACAAACAAGTGATGAGCAGTTAACAACAGTGCAGAAGAGAGGAAGAAATAGAGCACCTCAGCGCCTCCCACCAAGCTGCCCTATGAGTGCAGGCACAGAAGTCTCATGCAGGGGCCATCTCCACCTATTTCTGATGAATAAAAGTGATCAGTTGTTAAGTTCTGTGGTTTTTGATAGTGATGCACAATTTAAAAATTGTGAAAATATATTTTTTTAAGCAGATTCAGATTCACCTCTGTAAGTGATCCTGCTGTGTGTTACTGGGAGAGCATTTACTGGTGCTATACAGAAGAAAGTTTACAGGCCCTTTAAGCATCCTTCTCTTCTTGCTCAGAAAATATACACAGGTTTGACTACAGCCAGTATCTGAATTCATTCCTGCACATCTGCAACACCCAGCTGAGGCCGAGGTAAAGTCTCTCATCTCCTACATCCTGATCACACTGAGATCTTTCTTCTCGACAAACAGGGGGCAGAGGGATGTAGTCTCCTTCCAGCCTTCCACAGGCAGGCTGTATGTAACAGCATGGGATGTAAAAACTCTGTCCTCTTGCACTTCAGTGTAGATCCTAAAGCAGCGTGGGGGAAGAGAAGGATAGAGGAACCTTGTTTAAAAAGCTGTCCTTAGGGTAAGAAAAGACACAAGTGGGTGTAACCATCTGGAAGGAACAGGAGGGGGAGGATGAAAGAAGTGTTAGGAAGAACATGTGTTCCTATAGGGCTCTCATGGATGTGTCTGAACCCACAAAGCACCTAATGAGCCAGGCTCCCTGTTAATTACACAGCAGTCAACCACACCAAGCCCAGATGGTCATATGGGCTTTGCAGGCCACAGCATATTTGTGGCATTTCTCTGCTTCCTCCTGAAGGTGCACACACCAGGATGAACCTTCCACAGCTTCATGCAAGTGTGGCCTCTGGAAGAAGCAGCCAGCTCTGCCATGTCACCTGCCAAGCTCTGCGTGGCCTCTGCCTGCACTCACCCATGGAAATGCTGGCAAGCGAGATGACTGCCTGACTTCATGCTTTTCCTGGGACAATGTGGTAGGTGGATGCATATATATAAAGAAAAGCATTAACCTAATCTTTAATATGTCTAATTGCCTTTAGTGCATATGAGAAGATGGAAGAAACTTGAAATCTCTCATAACTAGAACCCAAGTAAATTTCTGATGAAAGAATGGTGATGCTTTTAGAAATAGTGAAGATTTTTCCTCTGTTTTGTTTGCTTTTACAAAAGTACCATTAAACACAGGGTGCATCTGTAGGTACTAATACCTACAGAAACACATTAATTTGCCTGAGACAAAAATTAAGAAACACCCATTTAATCAAACATTGGCAGTGCTATGAAAAGCTTTGCTGCCTCTTTCTCGGCCATAACCTTGACCTGAATAATCAACTCAGTATCAAATCTGGTCATTTAGAGATGCAGGGGTGTTTTTTCTTTAGGTTCCTCTCTATGCAGGAGAACGACGAGGCAACGGGGTGTAATCTTACAGTCCCCTTGGGAGCAGGCATACATGGCACAGAGGTTCCCTGGTGGGAGAGGCTGGTTCCCCTGGAGGTAGCTGCCGGGAGATGACTGCAGGCACGTAATGACAGACTGGAAGGAATTTGTGCAATTATAATTTGAGTCACCCTCTTGACAGGGATAATGAGGCATAGAAAGGGCAAGTAGTGTGGCCATAGCAAATCTGCTGCGGAGCCAAGAATAGACAGGAGCTTTCTCAGCTCCAGTTTGTCCTCAACCACAAACCCACTCTTCCTAAAATCTCTTCCTGTTGTGCTGACCGAGCAGAGCCGATTGTGCTCTCTGGTGGCCGGGGACCCAGCGCTGTCCTCAGCCTGACACTAAGCAGCATTGAGCCTCTCAGTGCTCTCAGAGGGCTGCTGGCCCTGGAGGCACAGGGGCCAGCGAGGCTGTGCAGCTGCTGCCTGTCATCCCTCTCCAACGAGGAGGGGAATTCCCTGCCCGGCTGACATCTCGCGCCTCTCAACAATGCCGCAGTGAAATCCACCTCATCGTAAACTGCTCGTGCAGCACAGCTCCCTTGCATGCCCCAGCACCCTTGCCGGTCAAGAACCAGAGCCTGCTGTGGCTGCCCTGCCGTGGCTCCCCAGTGTTTGCTGTGCCTGTGCTCCAGGCCCAAGAGGAGCACTGTGTTCTGCACACCCGGCTGCTGTGCCCACTGGGGACAGATGCCCACCAGGAAGTGCAGCTCACGTGAGAATTTCCTCTTTGGCATTCAGTGCTTTCGAGCTTGCCAGTTTAGCTGAGAAAACATCTGTGAACCCTCAGAGAGAGCTATTCCAGGCTCCCCAAAGCCAGGGGAAGGCCTCCTGTTGATGCTGCAATATACTGCACCAGTGAAAAACTGCAATGTTTTTGGAGGAAACATTTGCTAAAGGAGTTTGAGATTTTCACCTCCTCCCTGCTTACATGCACAACTGGCATTTAGCTGGTGCCAAGTGCTGCCCAGGTCCGTGGCCCTTCCCAGGCATGCCACCACCCTGCTTCCCCCTTCTGATGAGGAACAGCCCCATGCCCTGTTCCTGCACTTCCATGCAGTGTGGGCACATGACACTGGGCTTCAGGCCTCAGCCCAAGTGGAGGCTGGGGTTTGGCCAAGCCGGCTCTGCCAACGCTCCCCAGCCCCAGCATAAAGACCTCCTTCACCCAGAGTGAGCTGTGACAGATGGTGTCAGCCTTTTAGCGAGGCTTAACTCAAGCGGCACAAATACGCTGCTGATGTTTAAAGGACAGGTTGAACATCATTAATTCTGTGTGCAGGAGAGTTTCTGGCTTTGCATTTCCTCACTCCCCTCCTCCCCAAACCGCTCCTTGCAAACCACAAGCCTTTTGAGAGCTGGAGGCTGCACAAACCTCAAGCCTCAGGAAGACGCAGCACTGAGCACTTGAGTTTTTGTTTCTCTGAGGTATTTGCACTTGAGAGCTTCTCCTTGCTACTGAATTTCTCATTTCCCCATGGAGTCTGGCTTGCTATAAACAATGCCTGCATGTTGTTCCTATGTAGGTCCAGTTGGAATCTGCCTACAGTGCAAAAGAAAAAAATTATATCTAAATTCAGAAAGCCACCCACTGACAGGCAATTTGCATTTTTATCTGGAAGATTTTTTTAAAAAGATTTTTCTAATGAAAGTTCAGCTCCTGAGTTTCTATGGAAACTCATCTGCTTGGTGTGCATGCATAATTTCATAAAGTCAGATCTCAGGAAGATGAGCAATTAGTATAAATACAAGCAGGAATGTGATTAAGGGTTTCATCCTCTTGTTCCTGAAGATGGAGGGTGGGACTGGGTTTTGTTGTCTTTCCTCAGTTTCTATTTGTCTTTTTGCCAAAACAATGCAGAAACTGGTGTACAAAGCAGTCTGACTCCTCTGCCACCTCCTGGCTAGCACTGGCACTTCTGGTTTTGCTCAGTGATTTTCCTCCCAAAGATGACAAGTACCTCTAAGTATGGCCCTCTCTGGCAGTGGTGTTGGTACTGAGTCAGACTCTAAGGAGCAATGAGGACAGGCTTATTTTTAAACTCGAGCAAATTATAAATAGTAAAAAAAATCCCAAACCAACTCAAAAGGTGAGTGGGAATCATTTTTCCTTCAAACTGCTGTGGGCAGCCCAGCCCCATGTCAGCCACACAGAGGCATTTCATGTCCCACTTGCACCAATGCAGGTGCACAGTGCTGGGCTGTGAATTCACTCACTCACTCACTCACTCACTCATTCACTCACTCACTCACTTGAGAAGGTCTGAGAGTAACCTCCACAAATAAATTTGATTTCTTCTTAAGGTCTGAAGATGTACCTCGGGTGCTGTAAGCAGAGGCAGAGTGGTGAGGGCAGAGTAGAAGCCAGCCTGTAAAAGAGGTCTCTGGGAGCTCTGGCAGAAGCTCAGCTGAGGTGAAACGCTGCAGCATAGCGAGACTGGGACAGTCCAGCAGGGTATGAAGGTTGAGGGGACAGGGAATCTGGTCTGCTGATTTAGTGTGCCTTATGCTGACAGCTGGACTCCTGAATTGATGGCTTTTAATTTCATGGAACAGAGGGTGCCTGTGGGAAGCTTTTTCAAAGGTATTTTTGACCTCGTCTGCATGCAAAACAAACAAAACCTAAACCACTTCTATGGTGACACGACTGGACACCCTTGCCTTCAGTGATGTGATACTTAGTAACTGATACTCGAGAGAGGCTATTTTTGTTTTAGAATAGGAGAGCCATATTTCAATTTAAGTTAGAGGAGGAAAAAAGTGACTTATTTTCAATTTTCACTAATAAAGTGAGCACAAAACACACTTGAAGTCCCACTTTTAGAAGGTTGTGAAATTTCTACTTGTGCCTTTATTTCCTTAGAGTTTGACAAAAGCTCTTCAAATGTTAGCTCATAAAATTCCCAGAAAATAGTGCAGGAAGACTACAAAAGAAGTTCATGTACAAGCTGGAGTTTATTTTTAGTAATGAAAATCAAAACTTCCTTTGCAAATGTTTAGTTCAAACACCTGATGAGCTGCAGGGAGTTGTCTCCTTCCAAATAGGTGGCACAGATTAGCTTGTTCTTTCCTTTAGGGCTTGTATTGGAAAGAGATGTCCAGAAAAACATTTCATTTCATTCCTGGAAGGTTGCTTTTTGTTGTAATTCTAAGGTCGTCTCATTTTTGGAGAATTTGTAAAGGTGGACTAGACTCTATCCTTTACAAAGGGATTTTAATAATCACATTAAATGCAAATTCTCACTGTCTTTGCATGAGACTCTAATTCCAAAGTGAGGTTGTCTCTGATGCTTGTCTCTAGCAGAGCATTTATGCCTATTAAATTATTGTCTGAATACCCCAAGAAGTTTCCAGAATGAATCAGACTTTGCTGCTGGGCTTCCTTAAGTGCATTATTTAATTAATTTCAAGGTAAATGCAGTATCCTTACTGTCTACTCCAATCTGTAATGTGGACAAGTCACTTGTGGTTAGTAGGAGGGTAATCAGCAGATGGCAAAAGCAGGGCATGCTGCAGAAAAGTGATCGTTCAGAAGTGTGCTTATTCAGCAGAACCCTACAAAAAGCCTTTCAAGATGCATTTGGCATTTGGTGACAACAGTCTCATGTAACAGAAAAATCCGCACTGCTACAGGACAACACATGCTTCTGCAATTATTTAGCAATCAGAATAAGTTGTAAGCAAAATCTGTTGCATAAACCATGAAATATCAGTGTCCTTTTGGAAAATGGCAAAGATTAACCTGGAAATCCCAGGTCTCCTAGAATAATGAAAGACATACAAGTAGCCAATTGCTCTGTGATTCACGATCTTTGCATCTCTGAAGAGCCAGGATGTGTTTTTAGCTGTGAGCAGTGAAGTGAGTTTTTGTTGCCCTGATGCCACACAGTGCCTGGCAGTGTGGGGGTAGCCAATCACCCATTTTGCTGATTCAGGCCAGGTTGTGGTGAACCTGAGCTATACATTTGAGCTCTCTTTTCTGAAAAGACACTGTAGGAGTACAGGGAGGAATCAGGGCCCTCGCGCTGAACTGAGTTAGAGACCACATCTTAATTTGTTGCCCTAACAAAGGATGACTGGGATTCAGTTTTGGGAGAAAGCATCTTTCAGGGTTTCTGCTGTCTCCTTTGTTGAGAGCAGCTTTTCCTCCTCTTCCTTCCCCCCCTCCATCTCCTCTGCCCAAGCTGCTGCATCCCCTGTCAGTCAGTGACGCTGAAGTGCTGCATTTGATAAAGCAGAGGAGGGAGGAGAGGGAAGGCAGGCTGGGCCACTGCAAAACACAGAACGTAGAAGGGAGAAAAGAAGGAACAGCACTGGTGGGTGGGTGGGGGGGAACTGGCAAGTGCTGGGAAAAGCAAAAACCCTGAGATTACATCAAGATTTGTAGAACTTGTGCACTGCCTGTGGGTTTTAACTCAGTAGGCTCAGCCTGGAGACTTCAGCTCCAGCACTGCAGGCACTAAAAGGCAGCCTAGTCTTTGCTGTTTGAACTTCACTGCAACTTCCTTGTGTGCTACAGAGGAGTGTGAGGGAAGAAATGTGACAGCAGGGAGGTGTCAGGAGAGACAGACTACCTGAGTGTGAAAACAGTGACGACTTAAGCCCACCAGAGACCTGGGGACATGGAAACACTTTATCAATCTCAGTGAGGCAGCGCTTGCCAGGGAGAGAAGAAAAAGCAAAAGAAAGAAAAGACCAAAAGTGGTGAAGTCCTGAAGAGAGGGACATGCCCTCCCTTAGCTTGCCAATGTGTTTTCCAAGGCAGTGAGTAATTGCAGAGGCAGCATCTTGCCCAGGCCCTCTGTGAGGCTAAGGCACCCCCTGCCCCACAGAAGGGAAGCATTGTGCCAAGCTGCATACTGCCCTCTGCCCAGGCTTGCTGTCTCTGTTTGAGTTCATCAAATGTTAGCAGGGATGTTTCTACCATGTTTGAAGCTTAAATGTGATAAAACATTTATTGACATAAAAAGCAAACCCTAAGGCAGCATTTCAAACCAGGAGGCTCTGATCTCTTCACAGGGAGGCTCATACCAGCCTAGGGAGAATGAAGAGTTTTTCTGCCTTGTTGGATTGTCATCACTTAAGCTTCATGCAAAGCAGAATCGTTTGCTGCATGCTGAATATTCTCTAGACAGTTCTTCCTTTGCTGAGATCTACATGGAGATGAAGCAGGAAGCAAGGAAACTTAACAGGATGCCTCAACCACATATGTGAGAGTAACTAAATCCAGTATTTGTTTCATAGTCTATTTTCCTAGGGAAGGAAAGATTTCTCCCAGCCCCGATGCTAGCAATTGTCACAGTAATGTTGCAATAGAGAACACAAGAGATTCAACTACGACTCAGGCTCATGGTGTCGTCTGTAAAAATATGCACCAAAATAAGGTCCCAAACTAATCATAAATAACAATTTAGAACATATAATTTATAACATAAGGTCCCAATTCTGCTGTGCATTGTACCGGCTTCCCTGGCAGAAAGCCTTGTTGAAATTGGTGAGATTCGGCCTAAATACATCCAAGTATTTCAAAATCTGTGCAGAACTGAAACTGATAACCATCAGCAAAGAGAGAACAGACATATAACACACATGCAGGATGTAGAAGAGCAGCAGGTAACCTGCTGGCTAATGCACTCAACTAGAAAGCAGTAGCTGTGCTCCATTGGCTGCTAATACATTTCACATTGAATAATTTGTCATTACTCAGGAACAATTCCGACAGCAGGGACAGAGTCAAGTGACAAGCTTTGGGAAGCAGAAGTCCTGAGTTTAAGTGTTCTCAGGCTAAGGAGGCTTGAGAACTTGCCTCTTTTGTGCGCACGGAGTACAAGCTAACTTCTAGCAAATGTTTTTAAGAGGGCAGGGCAGCTGTTAAGCACCGCCATTGCCTCATGGGTGTAAAATCTCTGCCTTTATTTCGATAGTAAGCAGGTGCCTATGTTTCGTTGCACCTAACAAAATGCTGCTGCAGATAGCTGGGAAATGTCTAGGCTTAAGAACAGGACACCCAATTAATCTGAATGCCCACAGTGTGCTGAGGCTGAGGAATAGGGAATTTCTGTTTTCTTAGGTATCCCTCCAGTGTCAATGCTGGACCTTTCCCCAGTGTTGAATGCAGTGCTTTGAAACGAAGGAGGGGCTGATGTGCACATTTCCCATGCATGTTATCTTCCTCTCTGCATACAGAGTACGTCTCGTCTAAACGTATGAGTCATGAACAGGTTCTCACAGTCAACAGCTTCAGCTCTGCCGAGGGTCTCTGAGCCTCAGTCCCACAGAACTTATGGCCAGAGCAAGTGTTGCTTGTGGTACGGCACTGAGGAGGGGCATAGCGCGGCGAAGACACGCTGACAGAAGCACACAGCATGCCAATGTAGATTACAGCAGATGTCTTCTGAAAGGAGAGCCGAGGTATTTAAAATATCTTAATTTGCTTAGTTTTCCACTACTGGCAGATTCTGGGATAGCATGTGATTGATGATATCCTGCACACAACTACAGCCGGAGCCTGCGCATGCAGTATCACAGCTGAGCTTAGCTGAGCTGCTGGGAAACACAGCGAGCTGGGCAGGAACACACTGCTGTGGTCCAGCCAGCGCCTCCAGATTCCGCTCCAGTGCCTCTGATCCTGCAAGGAGTATGTTTCCTTATTGTCTCTTAACACAGAATCTCTCCTAAATCACGAAGCTCCATGTAAAAAGAGATTTTGCTGAATTACAGTTTGCATTTTCTGTTACATGCTCAGAGGAGAATGAATGAAGAAACTCCTTGAGAGGGTAAAGATTTGATAAATACTGCACATAACACTGGCATAAATGGAAGCTCCAGGAACACTGGAGAGCTGTGATGTTTTCATGTTTTCCATTTGTTTGGCAAGAAGGGACTTCGGCTTCCTTCTCTTGACTGTGGCCAGCTTGGTGTGTATAGGGACAGCTTGCTGAAAACCTGGAAATCTTGCTAGTTCCCACGCCTCTGTTTGTGCAGCTGTGTCTTAGGTACCAGGAGGCAGCACACTCTGCTATTGTGCTACACACTATCTTATTTACTTTACTACTGCAGCCTATGATTCTGTCCTGTCCTGTGATAACAAGCAGCCTAAATAGCACAGATTTTAAACTAATTATAACCGGTTTCCTTGTTTATGAAAAATAGTTTTTGAAGGTTGAAGTATAAAGGGGATAGTAATTCCACCCCTTCTCCCTTCTGACAGTTCCTTGAGCACTTTCTGAAATAGCTGCAGACCAACTTAACTACTACAATTTCTAGGTTTTAATTTGATCTTGGAGCAAAGCATAACAGGAGGACAATACTGCTCAGTAAAACTGCAGTGGTGTCTAGAAGCCTGTGTATAGGAAATCGTAACTAAAGCTAGTAATCACCTGGAAGAACAGGTTGGAGCTCAGTCGAGAAGCATCTGCTGTAGGTTAAGATCAGGCCAAGGATAATGTCTTTAGACCTGGATGCAAGTTTTGTTCTCCAGAGATGACTGAACCACTCCAGGATCTCAACGGGTTTAAGAAATGTATTGGGTTCTTCCCTTGTAAGGTGTTACACTTCTGAGAAGAGATCAGAGAAGAGCTGGGGAGTTCTGTCTTGCAGGATTTTACTGTGGTTTCTAAAGTTATATAAACAGAGCCTGAATAATGTGATAATGAGCACCTCAGGGACATGGAGAACAACTTACCATAACAGAGGAAAGCAAGTGATTGGCACAGATAAACAGGAACTACAGATTCCCTGGAAACGGGGATAATCCACCTCTGAGAAGCAGAGCACCAGCCCTCCCGCTAATGGACTGAAATCTCTGCGCTGTGCACTGGATCAGATTTGCTCCTTCCAGCGACCCCAAATGCCCCAGCAGGCCCTGCCTTTTGCTGATAGGGGAACTGGGCAGTTCCCCCAGGAGAGGAAATGGCCACTCAGAGTGTCTCAGTGATGCCTTCGGTGTCAGGGAATCACTTATCACCTTGTTTGTGATGGCTTCCCTGTCTCCTCTGCATGGAGGAAGGAAGCCTGGTAACTTGCAGAGGAAGAGAACGGGCAACAAACCAGCAAAACAACTCTGTCAGCTCCCAACTGGTGCTCAGGAGCCCTGATCCTGCTGCACTGCCAGGGATTTGCTCCGATGGCTGGGCTACAGAAGCTGCCAGCTAACTAATGGATTTGCTGGGAGGATGGCAGTGGGGGAGGGCAGTTTCTGCAGCAAACAGAAATGAGAACAAAGTGTTTGCAATTCCTTGGACAGTGAGTGAGCTGACACACAAACTTATTAACGTGAACATCCAAAATGCTCACTTCTCCTCGGGGAGCCAGTGACTAGAGGCAAAGCCAAGTTCTCTCCCTCAAGCTCAGCTGCTTCACCACAAAAATTTGAGTTAAGAGGCTGCTCTGAGGATTGCTTTTCCCCAAGGAGAGCTTAGAGCAGTTATTTTGGGATATCTGAAGCACAGGAACATTCCTGGGATTCTGCAATAAACTTCAGAGTTGGGAAAACAGAATTTGCTAACCAGCCATGGTTTGGAAGGAGACTACCAATCATCTCCAAAAGCCAAACGTTGCTCTACTGTTGCCCTTGGTGGAGATGCAAAAGGTATGTGCTGGACAGGCATCACATCCATCAGGTGAGCTTCTCTTTGGGTCAGATTGGAATTAGTTTTGGTGGTTCTCTCCAGCCCAGCCCATAACCCACCTGTGTGAGATTGCAGGGTACTGCTGTTGCACCGACAGGCAGAAGGCAGCTGTCTTGATTTCCTTCTGCATGACTGGGGATGCTCCCTGCCACCACAGCCTTAAATACAATGAGCTGCAATCACCTGCTGGGGACTTCCAGTGGAGAGCACCGTCCCACATGTGCTGATGGTCCACCAGCAAGTGCTACACTGCTGATGTGCCATTTTTGGAAGGAGGTGTAACTAGCTATGTCACCCTGCAGAGCAGGCTGAAAATAGGATTGCACTCACTGTGCCATGTGGCTCAGTGGTATGTCAGGACATGTATTTTTAGGAAATTCCTCCTTTGGGCAGAAAGGGTGAAGAGCTTGGCCTGGTTTGCAGGCTGCTGGCTTTGCCCAGATTTTTCATTTCGGAATGTGGGAGCAGGTCACTCACCAGTCTATCTGTGGAGGCTCCTAGAGCCTGGACACAGTGCTAGTCCTGGTTACCTCCTGATTAGGGTAGCTGTGAAAGGATAAAGGATGACTGGTCCGGGGCTGTGCTTTTCTTTGTTTCAATGCATGCATGCATGCTTGCTGTCTCCTTGCTGGTGCTTTCAGAGAGGGAAATGACCTCCAACAGAGCAGGGATGAAGGAAAAAGTAAGGAAGATCAATGTCTTGAGAAGACTATGGTCCCTGAGGAGTAACAATAAAAATGTACCTTTCAGAATGAATGTGTGAGGGGAATAAGGAGCTCAAAGAAGATATGTCACGCAGAGAAGAAACAGAGAGAGAGAGAGAGAGAAGCAGATGGTAAGTAGGGAATTTGCCTCTGGTGAGGCACTTTCTGGGTGCAGCATAATGAAAAAATGCAGTACATCTCCAGGCCCAGCCAGCTACTGATGCAGAGACAGCGCTGTGAAAAGGACAAAGGCAAGGCAGTGCTGGACTTAGAATCAGTGTTTGACAGACACTTGCTGGCTTCCTCTTTTACCCAGAACATCATTCCTATCAGGCAGCATGTGTTCAGCTCCAGCATCTGGGTTGTGATTTTTTGGCAGCTGCACAAAATCTCTGCTATTAAATCCCACCTGCCAGTCTCATGTCTGCTCTCAGAGACCTTTGCCTGTTAGCAAATGTTTCAAAATCACACTGCCAGGCACAGCATATCATTCTACAATCCTACCTCAGGCAAAAACCCGCCTGCAAGGTCTCTTTTTAACTTCAGTGGGCTGCAGAAGGGAAAGGCTAGAGGACAGGCTTTTAGGTAACCGGCAGAAATATTCATTTAGGGCACAGCTTGCACTGAATTCCTTTCTGCACTAATGTGAAACAGCTATTTTCCCCCTGAATTATCTGCATAATACTATTTTGTCTGTGACATTCTAAGAAGCTTTCTTTTGAATCACGTTCCATGCTACAGCTGCACAGAGAGAATTTGTGAACTTTGTTCATTGGAATCTGTTCATGTGAAGTTGTTCTCCCCCTCTTTAAAATTCTTCCCTTCCCTGCTTTTGCTTCTTAGCAGTCCCAGATGAGCAATACTGCCAATATAATGTGTGCATACTCTATGTCACTCCACTGCTGAAACAGTTCCTTAGTAAACAAAATGCAGAAATACAGCTTGCTCATCTATCCTGGGTAAGAGATCTACCCACAGAAATAACTGCAATTTTTTAATTCTGCACAGGGAGAAAGGGCCTAAACTTCCACATAAATCATCTGCTGTTATATTTCACAATCTGATTTTCCCTAGCATGAGCCTAGGCAATGAGGCAGTGCTTCTGGTGCAAAGGACAACATCTACTGGAGATGAAACAAGCTACTTGATTATGGTATCTCCAAAATTGCAAACAAAAGAGACAATCAGTGCTTTTTGATGTGGACATCTGTCAGCAGAGAAACAACTGCTAATTGTCATGTAATAAGCACACCAGACACTTCCATAGCAGTCATCTTTCTGGAAGTCAAGCATGAAAAAAATGTTACTCATCCAAGCACCAAGCATATTTTGTCTGAATCTGGCTGCATTTCTGCAACTGTTTAAAACTCCAAAGTGTTACAATGCTTTTTTATAGACAAATACTTGAGATCAAAATACTTAGCCAAAATATAGCAATCAGTAATGGTTTTTGTTGGCATGTGGTTATCTAGCTTTATATTCTAATATTTGCATTTCAGT
The DNA here is from genome assembly GCA_013400435.1 of Pycnonotus jocosus. NCBI lineage: Eukaryota > Metazoa > Chordata > Aves > Passeriformes > Pycnonotidae > Pycnonotus > Pycnonotus jocosus. The sequence continues at coordinate 318,738 of VWYP01030619.1, read as the reverse complement.
TTTAGAAGCAAGGTAGGTGTAGTGAGAAAAGGTGCTGGTATCTCACATAAATACAAGCATGTGGGATTTGTAGAGAATTGGTTCAGCAGCAGAACTGTTCAGTTGCACTTCATTCAGAGAAGTCTTTGCTCCCACAGAAGCACTGTAGGAGCTGTCAGTTTGGCAGCTACATGGCTCTACATGAGCTCTGAGCAATGTTAAAGCAGTACAATGCTCTCTAAAAGCCATGTGCGAGGAGGAATAGCTAATTCTCTTTGTATGAAAGGATTGACTCTAGACAGCCTGCCAACTATAGAATCCATACACGTCATTTCCTAAAGCATCTGCACGCCTCCCTTGCAGGCATGGGCTCATCAGCCCATCACTTGATTGAAGATAAAGGAAAAAAACAGTTAAAACCTCTCCAGGAACAACAGGTAAGGGGATGTCTTCTAATGACTGAACCAGGTTTGAACTGACCAAGAACTTCTTTGGAGTATCTCTTGTTTAGATGGCACCCAAGCTGCCCGCACCACAGACCAGCTATTTTGGTGGTTACACAGTTTGGCAGCAGTCTAATGATGGATACTGTATTTGGAACAAATTTTCTTGAGAGCTGCCAGAGAACTGCTTGATCATCAGTTAAGTGGGTAATACCAATCTCTCATGATTTCCAGTTAAAAACCCCACTGCCTAAACATAACGAGCCCGGTAACTGCTGCAATCACACAGAACCATATACATAAGATACAATTTAGCAATGCCCAGAGTCCTAAGCAAGAAAAACAAAATACCAAACATTATGAAGTCTTTTTTACCAGTATGGAGTGAACACAACACTTAGAGAGCAATAAAACCTTTAGCATTGTATCCATTCCCTAGTCTAGCAGAGTCCTTTCATTTTAATGAGCTTGGTCTGCCTTTGTCCCAGGAGGAATGGCCATGGGTATATTAAATGAGCCAGCCTGCATCTTCGAGGTGCCCAGGGAGGCAGCAATGTGGAAAAGACCGAGGATGTCTGGGGAGCACAAGAGACAGAAAATGAGGAAAGGGGCATCTTCAGTTGCTGTTGTGTCAAAGGCTCAACAAAACACAGCCTCCAGCAGCAGCAGCCCCTGATGGGGATGATGTACTTGTAAAACATTTACATTTTCAGCAGGATGTTTCTAATTAAACTCAATTGGTTTGCTCACCTGCTGGGAGTGACTGCTCTGCACCTTATCTCCTGCTTCTACTTGAGCACAGAGGATGCAACTGCCAGGCTACCACAAAGCACTGTGTTCCTTTTGTGCACTGACAGTAATTGAGAAAATGGATGGCAACAGCCTGTTTTGTGTTTGCTACTGCTCTAGGAAGTGCTTTATTTTCCTCTTCTTTTTTTTTCCCCTCCAGAACATCAGAGGTTTTAGAGCCCTTTTGCAAGAGTGGGAGGTGACTGACAGGGCTTTGTGTAGTTTCCTGACTGTAGGATATGAGGATTGATGCTGGTATTAAACCCCTCAGGTCCAAGGAAGGTACCCATACAGATCCTGACTACAATCAGATTACAAGGCAAAGGGTGGCATTGAAGCATACCATGATTGGTAGTGCAAGACAGAACAGCCAGCTGTCACTAAACACTTCTTAACCTGTTTTACGAGCACAGCCTGACTCAAACATTTTAAGAAAGGGTTTTATTGATACTGTGTTATATCGTCTGAGGCATTTATGGTTTTGCCCAGAAAGGTCTGAGAAACCTTCAGAGAAAGCTGCTAAAACTGTGTGGACAGTCAGCAGGACTTCTGGCTTACCACTGCTGTCTTAGGCTCCCTTTCTGCATGTTTAGGGAGCCAGCAGTTGTCAGTGAGATGTAAGTCATACCTCAAAAGAATACTTAAATGTAATGGCCTTGTTGTATTGCGGCATTGCCCTGCTGTGAAATGAGAAAAATGCATTTACTGTGCTGAGGCAGCAGGTCAGCATCCCAAATGTTCTCCCCTCCAACGAGCTCACTGGGTCAGAATAATTCTGTTTTGGATTGTACAGGGCAGTCTCCTGGGTAACACGCTTCACAGCAAGGCTTGGGGGGAACACGCCCTTGAATGCAAGGCAGTCAATGAGATTTATAATTACTGTGTTTTATAACCTCGTTCATTCAGGCAGGGAAGGATACTGCTAAAGGGAGCTCAAACAAGAGAAATCATCAATCCGCAGCTACGTAAATAACTGTTGTTAATGTGATTTGAATCCCAGATGGCAGAAGGCGCTCTTTTGTCTGCTCTGCTGTCCAGAGCCACACAAAAAAATGCACACATTAGTTTTAAACTCAGGTGGCTGTAGGATGTGGAACTCTTGACTTCAGCTACCCTCTCTCAGAGAAGGGGATGTAAAATTCACTCTGTATCACTGAAATCTGACTGCATTAAGCAAGGCCTTGGCTCAAGGCCAGGTCCCAGCTGTCCCTGCAGTGATAATGACCACTCTCCCCCGGGCTGCTGGGCACAGGCAGAATCCAGCTGCATTTACACACACGCACACATAAATTGTTTGAACATGGTGGTGCTAATGCTTCTGGGATGGCAAACTGAACCTATAGATGTCTCATCAACAGCGAGCCCCATGCAGAATGCATTTTATTTTCGGAAAAGCCTGGAGGTAAAAAAATAAAATCTCCTGGTACAGTTTATCTGATGCTTTGTTTTTGAGTGTCCTTGATGCATAACAGCATGCTATCATCTCTAAAGATTAAAAACAATCCCTTCTTATTGCTCTGCTGGGTATTTTCAAAGAAATTCATGCATAGATGAAAACAAATAAAAACAATGCCCAGTGGCTCTGAAGAGATCCTGAGCCTCCAGTTTCAAGTAGTCTGGAGACAATTTTAAACAAACAAACCTACTAAATCCTTAGCTACAGCTCCAAGCGAGGACACGCAGCCAAAACTTCAGTAGCTTTAACAGGGTGAGGCTGGTTGAGGATTTTCATCATCATCTTCATTTTGTGGTTTTTAGGGTATAGTTTAACTAATATCTAGAGTTTATCACATGCAACACTGGATTTTCATTATTTCTTAAACTAGAGCTTCAAGTTAAATAAAACCACCTTTGTTTAGGCTTGGTTTAAACAAAAATTCAGAGTAACCAGGTTGGTTTTCGTGATGTTAAAGTCTGGGGTTTTTGATGGACTATGGCAAGGGTGGAGAAAGTCACCCTCTTAACATCAGTGCAGGACCAGGGCCCCCAAAATGACTGAACTAAACACAGTGTAAACTGAGAGGGCCTCAGGCACTGATGAAGGAACAGTTCAGCTCGCTTCAGTTAACATGTCTTTTGCTTTTACCCATTTGGCTTCATTGTTCTGAGGATCTGGCCCAGCACAAGAATGAAATCCCACCCCCAGCCTCTGCTCTGCTTCCAGCATTTGCTGCTGGCTATCTCTGATGGACAGCTGCAGGAATTTCTTAAGGAAAAATCTATGTGACTCAGCTACACTCAAGAAAGTCTGAAAATAGGCTTTTTTCCTTTTTCTTCACTTCTGCACTGGCTTTGCTCAGAGTGGAAAGCACTTTGCCAAGGTATATTTGAGGGTTTGGCTTTTAGTGGCTGGGCAAAACCATTCACAAGATCACCTGTGAAGCAAAATAACTCCAAATGGAACTAACTCCAGATGCTTGGGACAAACACAGGAAGGTGAGCATGTGAATATTGATTTAGGAGTGTTTGTGGTAAGGAGGATAACAGAGATAATGCTGAACATAAAACTATGCTCTCTTGATGCTAAAGAGCCCAACAATGCAGTGTATCACAATGTACAGAAAGGAGGACACAGCAGGTCATGTTCAGATTATACCTGCTGCAGAATCCCATTGCATTTTTAGAAAATCTCTCATTTATTTCTAAATTAACCTTATACCTGCTATGCACTGCCCACCTGCTTTACTGCAGTTGAAATTCCTTTGCTTTTAAGTCTCTGTGCTGTCTGGGTGTTGAAACCCCCCGTTCATGTTTTTGGACAGTAATATAAAAAATCCTCCAATGGCCCTCCCTCACCCTCTTTAAGGCATTTTATCTGTTTGTCAACCTTGGCCATCCCCTGTGCTTTGCTGTGAGGCCAGTGCTGCTGACCACACACTGCTGTTAGTTGGCTGCTTGTGGCGTAAAAGCACTACCAGCAGCATTTAAGATGCACAGCACTGCAGAGAGGCAGGTATTTTCAAGGTTTCTTTACCTCTTCTACTTTGGATGGGGATTACTGGAAGCACAGCAGCTTTGGTTTGGGAGAGTTAGTTATACCTTTTCCCTGGTTTACCTCTTGAAGCTTTCCCAGCATACTAGGGGAGTTGTGGAAGCATCAGATTCTTGTGTTGCACACAGTGAGGGACAGCAATGTTCAAGCATGGTTATTTAGGCTTGTCAAAGCTCTATGCAGCAGTCCTAGTCACCTGGGGAAGGGGGTGGCATCCACACCAACAGCTGTTTCTTTAACTCCCAGCCTTGAGAAAAACATCTCAAGCCTAGGTAAGTGTTAAAGGCATGCTATAGACTTTTCTTCCTTGCCCCAAGCACTGGGATATTCTGCCATAGGTACCTAAAAGCCATCATAATTCCTTTTAATTTGAAAGGATTCACCTTTCACCATCTATGGTATCTGAGCAAAGGAAATCTCTCCTAAAGGGAGCTCTCTTCTAATAGGAGATGGGGAGAAGCAGTCCTGGTTCTTCTCAAACTGTGACAGGCTCTATGACCACTAAGATGGAAAAAGTTTGCAAATTGTCTAGTTCAAAGTATGCAAAAATAGCAGGGCTGCAATTCCAACAAGGCTGCTCTTTTGTCCCTGTTTGATGACAGCTTGTGAGAGTAAAAATGAGTAGTGCAAGACTATTGAGACTTTGTTGTAGAATTTTAGTTGAATGCATTTGGTTTGAAAGGATTTGTGCTACATGTATGTATCATGACTTGTCACTGCTGCCTGCACTGACACTACATTATGTGAGCATTCTTATTCCAGAGACCAGCTGCATTGATAAAATCACTTAGTACAGCTGACCAAACTAAAAATAAATATATAAAAAATAGGCTGCCTTTTGGCTCAAGGATCTCACATATACGCCATTTTTACTTTGTGATGCTGCTATTTTCGATGCTGCTATTTTATATTTTCTGGCTTGGGAAAGCTAATTTCAAACAATGGGTTAGTTGCAAACTACTTCCTTTGATTGTTCTTCCTTCACTATTCAAAGTGAGAGATAGTTAAAATGATACATGCTTCAAGTTAGTCTGATTTGCTGTGTCAGCCAGCAAATAATATATAATATAGAATTTCTCAGAGAACACAAAAGCTATGAACTAAGGAAGTTTTCTAATCATTGGTGACTATGGTGAGGTTAAAAAAAAAATTCAAGTTGCAGAAATGTGAAATTAACTCCTATCTCAAATGCTTCACAATCATTTATCATTAGTGGAAAGTAGTCCTGAGCTTTCAAGGTTGCTTGGTCAACATATTTGTTGTATTCCAGGAACAGCAAGGAATGCTAAGGTGAGGCTTTCTGCTCCTGAAGCCCGGAATTCTCCAGGGGTTATGCGTTTTAGTGGCCTCTCTCTCTACGTTTATTTACTTTTCTTGCTCTCAAGGCAAGACAGTTTTCAGGCAAACAAGATACCAAATGGTCCATGAACCCAATGCCGACGATACTGCAGGAAATTTTGCTCTTAATGTGCATGAAATATGTGCAGAATCTCTTACTCTCACTAAAGTCATAAGGAGAACTGGTATCTGCTTGTACTGCAGAAGCCTGTCCTGAACTATCCCTGCATAAATTATCTCAGTTCAGGAAAGATTTAAATGCTATGGGGTCTGGCTGTGTGTTAGCAAATCTATAAGCTCTCCTACAACATCAAGCTTTGAGCCTCACAATGCAGCAAGGGATTATACAGTACTTTAGAAATGCTTCACTGTGGCATTTGTTTAATGTGACCTAGCTTCATTTGTCTGTATTAGTCACTCCTGTGCTCTGCTGAGCTGCAAGTGACAGCCTCAAAGACAAAATAACTCTGCTGGCCAATCTGCCACAAAAATTACTATAAAAAGTTATTATATGAAGTACAGTGACATCTTCAGAAGCTCTATATATTTTGCTAGATCAAGGGAATAACACTACTCTCAATCCCATCAGAAGTGCCAAACCTGCTCACCATTAATTGCTTTTGGAAACACTGGCCAGGGGAGTATTTACATAAGGATGATGCTAATCTTTCTCCGGGTTTAAAAAAATTGCCACAATCTCAGAGCAGCTTGAGAATTTATTTTAGATAAAATTCATAGTTTGTCCTTCACTACCAATTTGGTTTAGCTAAGTTGGCGTGTTATGGCAAACATGCTGAACAAGTGCTGTATCTCACTTTGCAAGGCAAGAGAGGCAGTGGGGGAGATCTTTACATTAGGGAGACATTTGACTGCAGACTTGGATGATGGTGATGATAGGGTTGAGTGTTTAGGGTGAGAGTCAGGGGGAAGGCCAGCATGGCAGATATCCTCGTGGGAGTCTGTTAGGGGCCACCCAGTCAGGATGAAGAGGCAGAATATAGAATATTCTATAAGCAACTGGAAGATTAAGTCTGACAATCACTAGCCCTTATTCTTGTGGGGGACTTCAGCTTACCAGATGTCCACTGGAAATACAACACAGCAGACAGGAAGCAGTCTAGGAGCTCCTGCAGTAAGATTCCTGGGGTTATTCAGGCTGGAGAAATGGAGGCTCAGATAAGACCTTATCACTCTCAACAGCTACCTGAAAGAAGGATGTAGCCACTTCTTTCTGAGTAAGAAGCGACAGGATGAGAGAAATGGCATCAAGTTGTGCCAGGGCAGGTTTGGGTCAGATATTAGCAAGAAATTCTTCAGTGAAAGGGTTGCCAAGCATTGGAAGAGGCTGCTCAGAGAAGAAGTGGAGTCACCATCCCTGGATATATTTAAAAGATGTGTGAATGTAGCACTCAGGGACAGGGTTTAGTGGTGGACTTGGCAGTGCTGGGGTAACAGTTGGACACAGTGCTATCAGAGGTCTTTTCCAAACTAAACGATTCTATGGTTCAGCTGTACTTTGCCTCTTTAGTGGTGGGTCATGTCATGTTCAATGCAGATGTTAAAGTCTGCAAGACACACACTGATTTGACAGGTTGTGGATAAGAAGAGGGTCCTGTTACTTTTAAGATAAGGACAGACAGAGACCACAAGAATAAGTTTGCCACTGAACAGCAACAGCATGTGCTGTGCTTACATATGGAACAGCAGCTTCTCCTGGCCCTCAGGGTTAACAGGCCCAGACACATGAGAGCCAAAGCAATGATGGCAGTCTCCCAGTGTCTCTCACTATTTGAGTTACATGGTGAGATTTTGGTAGTGTGGGGGCTAAAGGGGTGGTTAAGGTCAATTCACCACACTCCATTTCAAGTACCCAGCACTGCCCTCACTCAGCCTGCCACTCCACTCACTTCAAGATCACTAACTGCTTACAAACAAAGCCTCACTCTTTCAACAAATGAGACTCCTCCCTCCTGCCCTCACCTGGCTAGTTTTGCAAGTAAAGTCTTTGGAATCTGGCTCATACTTTCTTACTTTGCTCTATCCTGGGGCACAGCCCACTTCCCAAACAGCCTTGGGGACCTGTGCCATTTCCAAAGTACCAGACCCCAGCCAGTCAAGATTTCTCAGGCGATGCGCAGAAGATGCTCCTTCCATTTAGGGTCTCAAACCCAGATCTGAGCCTGCTAAAACCAGCTGACACTGCTTTGTATAGCTCTGATGTACATAAATACATGTGTGTACACAGACACACACAATGACACAACCTAAGTTATGGCCCTGCTGTAGGCAACAGAGGATGACAGAACCATTCTAACAGCTCACCTGTTTATGAACAAACAATAAAAGCATAAAATCACACCAGGGAGGCTCCTACCAAGGGTGTCTTCCTCCAACAGCTTTCCAATGACTAGTGAATTCCTCAAAGGCCTAACTTGTAAAAAAATCCCAAACCCAAGCACTGTGTGGTTTCCGGTAGGAAGAGCACTGTGAGTTATTGAGAAATTCAACTGTGATACCAAAATCTCAGCATAACTCAGAGATGGCAGCTCTGTATCTTATTTAAGCATTGAACAAACTTAATTTTTTACTTATTCTGAGTGTAAAGGTTTTACTTGCTGTAAGTGGTCATTATGTGTGAGTTACTTCTGAACCTTAATAACACAAGTCTTGCTTGTCATTTCTGTGCCCTAGTCTCCCTGCAGCTTTAGGAGGAACTGCATTTGCTGAATAGTGACATTTTGCACGTGGGATGTAATAACCTCATGCAATTGTACAGGTTGGATTGTACAACTGGGGAGAAGTAGCTCTGCAGAAAAGGACTTGGGGATGCTGGTAGACAAGACTGAGCATGAGCCAGCACAACACCCATGCAGTGCCCAAAGGCTAATGGCTTACTGTGCTGCATTAGGTAACGCACCATAGCAGACTGAAATTAGGTATTTCTTTCTATTTGCTTCACATCTGGAGTGCTCTCACCAGTTTTGGGTTCCTCAGTGATGAAAAGACGATGACAAACTGGAGGAGGATGAATGAAGGGCCACTGAGATGGCTGGGGAGCCATAACATGAAGAATTTGAGAGAGGACATCAGTCTTTCCCTCTCGAGGCTAAGGAGAGATTCAAAGGACATCTTCAGCTATCCAATGGGTGACTGAAAGAAAGATAGGACCAAACTTTACTGAGAGGTGCTCAGTTGCAACAGATTAAGGTTATGGCAAGGAAAATTCTGGCTGAGCAACTGTTAAGAAAAAGTTCTTCACAAGGAGTATGCAGCACCAGAACTTGTGCACAGACAGGTGGTGGAATAGCCATCCTTGGAAATACTCAAGGCTCAAATGGACACAGCCCTAAGCTACCTATATCAGATATTTGAAGCTGAACAGGAGGTGGGACCAGATGACCTCCATAGGAAAGGTCCTTTCTCACCTGAATTCTTCTATGATTCTAATGTGCCTCATGACATGTGTGCTAAGATACTAAGAGCACTTAATATATCATCACTGGTGTCCGGTATCAGCAGCACTTTCATCAGCTGGAACACTGCCGAGCTGACTCAAATACTGTACATCTTGTCTAAATGCAATTAAAAAAGGCACATGGCAGTTTCTGTGTATCTCAATTAGCCTTGTACCATGCACAGTGGCATTCATAATTAGCTGAGTTGGGGGTCTGTTCCCCACTCAGTTCAGAGTTTATGTGGAGCTCGCCTGGTTCACTGTAAATCTTACTAAGGCTCACAAAATAAGGCTCTCCTTCAGAGTCACATTAACCACAGTTTAGATTTTGAGGGATCAGAGCAAAGCTCACACAGTGCAAACCTAACGAATCAAACCCTAAAAGATTAATGTTCCTGCATAAAGCAGCAAACCTCACACAGAGCTCTACAGACCTGCCTCTTTTACTGCTCTGCTCTTAGGATGAAAGAGGAGCAACAGGGCACTGATGTCTCTCCATATTGGTATCTATTATTGTAATGCTAAGTGCTAGCTCCTACCACCCCTGTAATCTTGTTTGGGAAGCTCTGCTACAGCATTTACATTCATATCTTTGTTTAGTCAATGCTGGCAAATAAAAGCATAAACAAATAATCTCCACTGTACAGCTTGGCAGTACTGAGATGCTGCCATTTGTGCTCTGGTTGATTTTTATTTGCAGTCTCTTATGCTGGTGACAATCTCAGAAAGCAGGTACAGCCTGGTAAGCAATGCAACTGAAAACTGATGTTTTTATGAGCCTGCCATTTTTACTCAAATGAATGCTGAACAAGTGAACACAAGCAAAGGGAGAACCGGGCTAATTAAGAAAACATCAAAGCAGTAATTTCTCTGAAACAAGTCAATGTATTTTAACTAATTTCCTGCCTTAGGCCATGCACTAGGAGATACTCAACTGCCTCATGTGATATAATTTAAAGAGGTATGTGTATGTGATCTACACAAACATAGGCACCCTCTTTAATTGCACAGTCTCTCTGAACCTTCAGGGGAAGAACAGAGGGAGATTTCCACAAGGCAATGCGGAGCAGCAGCCTAACAAAAGGGGCTCTGCCCCACTGCTGGAGAATCCCTCTCCCTGGACAACAGGTAGAAAGAGAGATCAACTCATTTATCTGAGCCAAAGACTGAGAACTAGGCAATGTGAATTTTCCCCACATAAATCAAAACTTCAGACTCAGAAGCAAAGAGGAAGTATAAAATTCCACTATTTTCTTTATTCCTTACACAGCCAATGGCTATTAATTGAAGCATTCCCTATCCAACTTTCAAAAATGCCAGTAACGAGGACTGGCTCAGGCAAACGTTGTATTTGACAATGCCAGTGAACTGCAAGACTCCAGAGAGTAACCACAAGGGAGAGATGCTCTGGCCTGCTTCTGATTAAGAAGCTCCCAGTTGGAATGCTGACCCAATGACTGTCTCCAGTCCATGCCCTTCCAGGTGGAAGAAAGATCGGCTAACTGGTCATAAATCTCCTCACTGAAAGCTGATTAGCTTGAAAATCCCCTGTTGTTCTGTCAGGAAGCCACAGAGAAGAGGTGCAAATCCAGTAAATTACATCTGGCAGACACACATCTAAGAATACATGCATTTGGTGATACATGGAAACTACCACGTTATACCTTCAGACAGCTCATGCGAGTATCTCTTTCCAAATTACCATTCTTGCCATCTAATTCTCATTAGACTCACTCAACTGTTCCATTAACGTTGTATTTTTCCTCCCAAGAGATTAACATTGATTTTTTTTTGTCTTCAGCACACATAGCAAGGTCATACTGTTTCCTACAGGGTGGTTTCATTCAATAAAGAACTACACTATTAAACCCAGCTTGATGTTATTGTCAATAGAGCTGAGCTGCCACAATGCTGTTTAAGAGAATTTCCATGCAACTCTCCTGAGTCCAGCTACATCCATCATTCCACTTCACAACACACTAGACACTTGACAACTCATTAAAAATATATATAAAAAATGGAAGTCAGGGCTGCATCCCAGGGAAGTCCTACTAACATTCCAAATGCACCTCTAATTTAAAAAATAATAAACAGCAAAATAATTACAAAATGCTTCTGGGAATAGAAGTTCTTCAGCAGAAAATGAAATAGGAAGGCAGGACAGCAGGTAGGCCTGCAAAGCACTTCTAGCTGGATATTCTGCATTTCAGGTCACAGGTAAGTAAATTCTATTAATTCAGTCACTAGTGGTCTGGGCTGGGCAGCCAGAATAGGCAAACACTAATTTGGGTTTGGTAAAGTCCTACTTTTAGGATGATCTTGTCTCTTCTTCATAACTTGATCAAGCTGCAATATCAGAGGGGTAAGATTGTTCTTCCCACTTCATGACCTAGAAGGCTGCTTCAGAACCTCTCTGCACCAATGGCTGGGAATCCTCTTCAATCTGCAGCAGCAACTTAGAGCAGACAAAGCTGCCTCCTCTGATGCAGCTTTCCTCTCCCCACAGCATTCTCTCTTTGTTTCCACATGTATCTGCAGAGAGCAGATGTATCCCTTCCCAGCCTTTCTTTTACTATCTTGACAAAGTCAAGCTCTGTCTTGCCCATCCCTGATGATCACAGGCCTTTCATTTCCCTATGGCTTCCCCCTTGCACTCCATCTTTTTCCAGGCAGGGGTTCTCTCGACCACTTTGACAAAAATATAGGAAAAAGTCACATTAGCACAATTAAACAGCAGCTGATTGATAGACCAGAGCTTTATAGAAGCATGAGGAAGGACAAGAGGAAAGGAGCAAAAGGAGTTTTTTCAGCATTTAAAAATGCACTATTTTAGATGTCACAAAGGGCAAACAGGAAATGTATAGTAAGTTCCTGCCTCAGGAGTTGAGTTTTCCAAAGGGCTGAGGACTTCCTCCCAATTTCTTGGTCCTGGATTGTTGGTTCTGTTGTTTTCAGATACTCTCAATACCACTGGAACAAGCTTCTGACCTAAGTGCATTTAAGATTCCTAGTGAATTTTACCTTTCTTTGATAAAATAGCAAATAAATAGCATTGAAAAAGTCATCTGGGGCAAATCAAGGTTGGGTTCATGTCCTGAAGAGATCTACAAGGTGGAGAGAGACGAAGAAGGAAGAAATATCCTATGGAACAGCTAATGGAAGAAGAAAAAAGTGATTTTAACTGTCTCTGAATGGCCAACGCCTTATCTTGGTATTTTTAAAGTAAGCAGCAGTCTATGCTTTTTTCTGTCTCTTCTGTTCCTTCCAATTCTTTCCCCTCCTCTCTTATGCACCTATGTATCACCATCTGCCTGTTCTCCAAATGTACTGGAGAAATGCAGTGCATTGAACAGAAAAAGAAGTAGCGAGAAAAATTGTTCATGGCATATAGGGACTTACCCAGATTGAGGGAAAACTTATGGGGTGGGCTGAAATGTTTAAATGTTTTGTACTATCAGAGCAGTCCAAAAATATCCTGCTGGATATCAGAACTTAGCAAATTCACCCTTGCAGCGTTTTCTTGTGCAATCCATATTAGGTAGACCTAAGAGAGTCCCAGTGTCTGCAGCTCTCAAAGCTGCAGTGCAGAAGACGTCACTGGTCTTCCTTTGGGTGGCTCGAATCTCCTGTTGACTGTCACTATTACTTACTTAAGGAAGGAAAAGAAAAAAAAAAAGGCACTTCATTCAAGGTTGCTCCATTTTTGGAATTGCTTGTAATGACTGTTATTCTAATGCTGCTTTTACCTTTAGGTCTGTCATCTCTCCCTTAAAAATCCAAACCCTTTCTCACCAGGGAAAATCTGCAGAATTGTACTGGTACAAGGATTTTCTGCTGGTACTGAATTTGCAGAGCAGGAGGATACATTCACTGCCAGAGAAAGGAAGCACCCTCCCTCCCCCTGCAAAAAGCTATTTTTTGCAGGCGTTGTCATATCTTATCCCCAGGAAGAGGAGAGGGCTGTGCTACAAAGTCGTCAGAGTCACAATTGCTTCTGTTTTCCTCTGTCCTTCACAGCAGCACTGTAACACTGTATCAATACAAGGCACTACACACAGGCACAGCAAATTGCTCTAATGAAAACAAATCCTTGCTAGAGGAAGAAAGAGTTTGCAGATCTGCCTCCTAAATCCCACTCCCACTGCAATAATGTTTTCACCACTGCTTTACATTTAGGGACATAAGGGTATTCAAAGCTGTAAGGCACATCATTTGTGCTGAACAGTTGCAGTACTTTGTCCAAAATAATTTGTGGTCCAAAATCCCACATGAATAAAGACATCTAGACATATAATTAGAATAAATAAGATTTTGCGCTTACAGTGTGTCTGTCATCTGAAAGTATGTGCAGATATTAATTAAGCTCCACAAACCCCAGATGAAGTAGATTAGTAGCTTCATCCCCGTGTTACAGAGGTTTAGAGTAAAGTGTGACACATAATCAGAGCAGAGTGCAGCAGGGCTGGCCTTGCCAGCGATGGTTTGAGCCAGGGCTCCACCTCCTCTCCAGCCTCTCCACTGAATTGCCTTCAATGGAAAATGACTGAGTTGCAGCTCTTTGCTCTCTGGAAGAGAAAGGCACACCCTGTTGCACAACAGTAGCAAAGCCCCAGCCTGAAATTCTTTGATAAATACCAGGAAACGTGCTTAGTTTGGGAAGAGAACCCTGGAGCTCGCTGGCTCTCATAGATTTGCTCTGGGTGCTCTGTGTCTTTCTCTGAGACACTGAGAGAGCCCCCCTGCAGCAGAAGCACCACCCCACAGCCTGGACAGCACAGCTCCTGGCTTCTCAGGTTTGGAGGATATGCTGTAGGGAGTATCTGAAGTACTTTAAATGTGCAGTATTGGTTTGTATATTTCTGTTTCTATGCACTTTTCTATAACTCATAAGCCACACCAACCTAGGCTCACACAGACAGAATGTAATAAAAAACTGTAGTCAATATATACCCTCAAACCTTAAAATAACCCTCTCTTGAAGCAGGTGTTACATTCTGTTTTACATTTTGTGTCTGACACCATACAAAAATATTTAAAGTAATGAATGCAAAGTATATGTGTATTAAGGGAGAAAAACCTCAGACCCTTAGAAAGTATTACTAATAAATCTTCAGTATGTTAAAGAATAATTAAAATTTTATTTTGCAGGCATTACCTACTGAAATTCAAGTTCTTATGACAGCAGTTTCTCAAAGATTTCCCCTTAAGTAGTAGCTGTGATAATGAAAACTATTTCTCAGTATCACAAAAGTAGTACAACTGTCCAATTCCTCAAAATTGCCCAGTCCTTAACTCTGCTTACTACCTTTGGCTAAACAGGAGTGAGGGGAGCAGCATCTCATGCAGCCAGGAGGAAATCTCTCCAGGACAGATAAAACCAGGTCGTTCTCACTGTCTCTCTAGAAACAATTATCCACCTAATTACACTTAGGACAAATGCACAGTTGTCCTAACAACAGGGGGATGCATTTTAATTGTGATGTTCAATTCTCTGTGCACAAATATAAAAAACTTAGCAAGAAATGTCACTAGAAAATGAAACGGACCCCAGCATACCTATCTAAAAATTAGGCAACAAATTGGGTAAACTACAGACACAAAGCAGCTCCTTAGAAGATAAATAACTCTATTAATGTGAAAACTATGCTCTTTCATTCTCACATTTAAGCACAGAAAGCATTCTAATTTCAGTTTTCAAGGTAAAAATGGTTTTAATTAGCATCCTAGCTACCTTACAAGACATACAGACTTTGGTATGCTGGAGCCATGATAATTTACCCATGCAGAGAATCTGCCCTGTGATTTATACCATTACTGCATGGCAGCAAGAAACAAATCCCCAAGGAAGTAACGCATGTCATCCTTGAAAATATTAAGCAATCAAGCCATGTTTTATTACGTGAATGGATGCCTTTGAAAACAAGGACGCACGCACCATACTGTGAGGTAAAATGAAATAAATGAACAGAAATAATTCATTTCCATGTACTAATCAGTAGAAACTGTAGTCTTCAAATTACCCTGATGCTACCAAATGTGAGTCTGGAGACAATAGGTTGACTCTTCTACTAAAATGATCATGAAATTGCATCCTAAATACACAATGAAGGCCGAATTAAACAGTCCAAGACTTTGCAGTCTTTGTCTTTTTATTCAGCCCTTGCACCCCATTGAACAATTAAGAGCAGAAGATTTAAATAAAGCATCATATAGTTTTTTAAAAGCTCAAATCTAATCAAGAGCAATGCACTTATCTTTGGCAAAAGGAACATAATCTATAAAAAAATCTGTACTCAATCAAGCACTTCAGATTCTAGCAGAGGAAGATTTGTGTTCTGCCAGCTAAAAAGATGTCTCTGGCAAGCAAAATGAAGTGTATATATATCTAGCAAAGACTAGAACTGCACTTATTGGCTGTGTTGTAATCACAGACTGGGACACTGACATCTCTGCAAGGACCTGAGACAGGTGTTACACTGCTACTGCCATTATATATAACCATGCATTTATCAGAGATGCTGACCATTCAGAAAATAAAACCCAGTCCCTACAGGCATAAGGAGATAAAAACAGAGCTTTGATAAGAAAATCAGGTTAATACAAACCAGCTGAAATAGAACACTATTTCTGTTATTTCTATGAAAATGTATATAGATATAATTATGTGAGTAAAAGACCAAGGGATGGAGGAGGTTTTTTTAAACACTAAATCTACAACACTGCCTTTGAAGCTAAGCTATTTTTCTCTAAGTGCATTATTTGCTCTAGCCTGCTCATCGTAAAAAGAACAGTAAGAAGTTCAGAGAGAGGTAACAGCAATAATGAAAGGAATGGAACTGGTTCAGTGACAGATATCTCCAAAATCAGTGATGGGAAGGGGATGAATAAAAATCAGCAGTATGTTATGTCTTCCAAAGTGAGAATAAGGTGCATCAGTGTGGCTAAGAAGAGATTCTTAGAAGAAGAGCTGCATCAAGAACATAGAGAATTTGGCAGCTCTTTGTACAGTAGAAAAGAGACCTGTGGGTCTCCTTGCTGAAGGGTATTGTGGATGATGAAAGCTCTAACACAGGCTCAAGATGAGTTCATGAAGGAGAAATCCACTGGGAATTACTAAGCAGGTAGACTCTACCTCTACTTTGGGATGTCCCCCAGCTAAGTTCTAACCTCAGAAGTACCACATATGCCTGCACTGGCCTCATTCTTTGCTAGGCACTTCTTTGCTGCTGGTGGTGAGAAGGAGCAGTTGAACCTCTGGCCTGACCTGATACAGTCATGCCAATGTTATATTTTGTATCTACTTGCAGAAAAAATTCCTGGTAATAGGTTCAGATGCACTTTGCAGGAGGGGGGATAGCTGAATGAAACACAGCTTTGCAGAACAGGACTTAGTGAACAAGCAGCTAGCTGGCCATGGGCCAGCAATGTGCCTTTGCAGCAAAGGCAGCTCACACTATCCTGGGGCTGCATTAGGAAGTGTTGCAAAAAGGTTGAGTGAGTCCATCCTGACCCTCTACTCAGCACTGGTGAGGCCACACCTGGAGTAGTGTTCAGTTCTGGGTTCTCCAGTACAAGGAAGATGTGGACATACTGGAGAGAGTCCAGGGCATTGAGATCATCAGGGGACTGGAGCATCTGTCATACAAGGAGAAGCTGAGAGCTGGGATTGTTCAGCCTTGTAGAAGAGAGGGGAGACCTTACCAGGACAGTTAAATATCTGATGGTAGGGTGTAAAGAATTGGAATTTCTTGGAACTTCTCAGGGATATCCAGCGACTGGATGGGCACAAACTGAAACACGAGAAATTCCATTTAAACATTCCTAAAAGCTTTTTTTATTGTAAGGATGATCAAAGAGTGGAAGAGATTGCACAGAGGCTGCTCCATCCTTGGAGATCGTCAAACTTCAGCTGGACATGGTCCTGGTACCCTGCTCTAGCTGAACCTGTTAAGGAGGGTGTTAGAGTTGGACTACAAATCTCCCAAGATCCCTTCCAATCTCAACCATTCTGTGATGCTGATATGTGGGCAATATGTCCCCAGCTGCATTTACGACAAAGAACTTCTCCCAAACAGTAATCAGACCTTCCTGTGGAAAGGCTACAGTCTACACTGATCTTCAAAAACGATGGTCACCAAACAGCCTACAGTCAAATTACTGGCCCACCTTAGGTGACTTAAATCCAGTTTGTTTTTCCAGCTTCAGTTGGAGAGTACTCTGTGACTGTGAACCGTTCCTGCATGGCTGCCAATCTTATGTTTCATGGTGCAGATGATAGCCGAAGACCAACTCTCTTGATTAGCATTACCTCTGTTAGCTGTACATTCTTTTTGATTTCCTTATGGAGCATATCAAATATGTGTTCACAAGATCATGTTTTCCACCCATTCATGTGGCCACAACAAAACACATTATGAACAGGGACATATTATGAACAAAACCCAATATATTGTTCATTTTGTTTTGCTATCAAGGATAGGGATGAGGTA
Source organism: Pycnonotus jocosus (assembly GCA_013400435.1). NCBI lineage: Eukaryota > Metazoa > Chordata > Aves > Passeriformes > Pycnonotidae > Pycnonotus > Pycnonotus jocosus. Next base: position 301,254 of record VWYP01030619.1, on the reverse strand, counting down.
GTGCAGATAGCTACATGGCATTCTGATACCAACCCTACAGGCCTTGCCCCAACCTTCAAGAGAAGTAAGGAATCATTACAGTTTTTCACTGCATTCAGTCACATCCAAGTATGAGTCAAGCAATTTTTTTGCTTTGTTTTGATGGTATTTTTTATGGTTTTCATGACTGGTTTTCACAGTGATGGAGATGAGGGTGCCCATTTTCCTCCCTTTTTCTTCATCCCTGAACTAAAATGTGTTGAGAATTGCTATGTGAGATGCATGCTGGGCAGGAGTCTTCTGAATATCTCAGTATGTTTTCAGTTTAACTTGCAATATCACATAGAGAGCTTTCGGACTCAAATCCAATGCGCTGGCATTGATTTTTCTCCTCCTCTGAATCAAAAGTGAGAATGGTACTGAATGCACTGTGGCTGGGAACTAACAAATTTCAATGTTTTTCTCTAGCTACATACAGGTAGGTGGATTTGTGTATTGCTTTTAAAGGAGGTGTCATCTGCCCCAGCTTATGTTATATTTTCTGACTCGGTTGGGCACATGTCACTTTTGTTATCACCATCCCAAAGCTGTGTATTGCATGATGTTATATAACCAAATTTGGTACATACTGAAAGAAGTAAGCCATAGCTATTTGTTTGTAGAAATGTGCTGTCAGAGGTCACAGTGTAAGACTAAGCCCTTGTTTCTAGACCAGCAAAGATATCTGCTCAGTAGAAACTCCATCAGCTCCCAGGAGGGAGAAATGCTCTATGACCCTTGCAAGCAGGCCCCAGAAGGAGCCTGTGAAAGGGAAGAAGAAAGAAACAGGGCTGTTCTAGTAAAGGAAGGGATGACAGAAATTTTTGAGATGGAATCAGGAGCAATGTGGAAAAAGAACTCTAGCAAGTCGTATTTATTAAAGAAACTATGGTCTCACGGGATGTGCAATTTTTAGCGGCCAACCCAAGCTAATTGTTTCTGGCAGCAAACAGTTATCTAAACCAAAGGTCTAGCTGCTCACTTTATCAGGATTATGCTCCAAATAGCCCTGAAAACTAATTCTCTGTGTCTTTTTAAAATGAAAACAAAATTCCTCAACAAATATACTTCCTTAGATTAGGTATTGGCCTGTAGTATTTACTCTGTAAAGGCCAATAGTGGATTCCTGATACAGGCTTAAGGATCCTCTGACATCACTCAGAAACTGCAAGTGTTACAGGAAGCAGCACAGCTGTGTATGGTATTTTCAAAGTGCCTGTGGTTTCCCAACCACAGCATCGGACACCAAGTGCCAAAGGCCCCTGGGATGAAGCAGAGCATGGCACCCACCTCCTGGGATGTGCTTGGCACTGCAGTGCTACTGTATGGTGCTGCTCTGCCATGCAGCAGCGTGCTTTATATGGAAAGCATGCTGATTTGACAGCTATTGCAAACACCCTACAGTCACAGCAAAACACAGCCATTTTCAGCTGCACAGAGAAACAGCTTGTGTGTATTATGGTGGCGACCGCGTAAAGGTGAAGTTACTGACACCCAATGGACTCATTCATTGCTAGATCTGTGCCCTTCATTTAAAGCCAGCAACACTCTTCAGGTTGGAATTTTCCAAATATAGCTTTGACAACCCAGTTCCAAGAGCCCAGGAGAAGAGACATGACTACTTTGCTAATTGATGCTGATACACCAGGGAGGCTCGGCACTGTCTACAGCAGAGTTTTCCCTTAAAGTGGATTAGGTCAGCTGGATGGCAATTGTACCAAGTCAAACAGTAATTGCCACAACCAAAACCTCTTTCTCTAAATTACTACATATCCACAACAGTACTACTAGAGTGGGAAAACAATGTATTCAAACTGGGGGGACCAGCATTGAAACGTGTGAATTTAATTCCATCTGTCTGTGTATGTGTCTTGCATTATTTCAAACCCCTTGGAACTAGTTCATAATCTAGTTTGCCTTCTTGCATAATCCAAGACATATATTTCTCTCTGGTAGGGGACTGAACATGCTGTGCTCAAGAACTTGTATTTTTAATAAAAGTACAGCTAGTACTTGGCTAATACATACATTTCAGAAAGACATTCAGTTTTCTTCTGATGGCCTCGAGGAGATTCAGAATTTACCACTTTGTCACATTATGTCCTCAATTGCACAAACTCAGTCATAAGTTCTCCATGGGGACAGTGTCTCATTCAGTACACAGGACAAAATCACTTAGCTAGCAGCCATTCAATATTTTATTTTCCCCCTTTTTATTTGATGTATAGCCCTAAAAGCCTTGTTTACTGCACATTATTCCAGCTCTATTCCGAAGGCAGAATGATTAATTTCTTTACAGACTTTTCTATAGTGCTCATCAGATGCTTCTAACTTGTTATGTGCAATTTCCTAGCTTTTGGAAAAGCACACAAAGGAATGCCATTATGTGGCACCATATAACTACTGCCATGATTCATATCAGCAGGGATAGACCAGACCTTTGCTACATTAGCTAACAGGTGTGAACCACAGGCTGCTAGCAGGGCCAAGTTAAAGGAGGTGAGGTGCATGCTTCAGCAACTGATTTTCACTGATTTTGCTGGCACTAGGATGGGAAGGTTCAGAATCTTAAGAAGAATGAAGGACATGGAAAGGAAGTATTCCTACAGGTTCCTGCTCCTTTGTCATTCTCCTAAGACCCCTTTAATTCATCCTTTCCAGCATGCCCACCCCTCCATCCATACATCTTATCTATCCAGTCTTATCCAGTGTTATCTATCTTACCATTATTTTCCATCTATCTGTATTTCTCCCACTTTTTCAGTTTCTTTCCTCTTCCCTACTTGCTTACAGACTGAGTCTTTGCCCCCAGATTTCTCATCTCACTGTCTTTTTCAGCTCTTCTAAATTTTAGATCCATCCCTTGACTAAAACATCATCATAGAATACTCTGCGCTGGAAGGGACCCACAAAGATCATGGAGACTGTCTCTTGGTCTCACACAAGACAGCCCCAAGAGTCACCCTCAGAGTGTTGTCCAAATGCTTCCTGAACTGTGGCATGCTTGGTGCTGTGACCACTTGTCTGGGATGCTTGTTCTGGTGCCCAACCATCTTCTGAGTGAAGAATCTTTTCCTACTATTCAACCTAACCCTCCCTGACACAGCTTCAGGCCATTCCCTTGGGTCCTGTCACTGGTCACCACAGAGGAGATCAGTGCCTGCCCCTCCTGTTCTCATGAGGAAGTTGTAACTGCAATGAGGTCTGTCCTCAGTCTCCTCCAGGCTGAACACACCAAGTGCCCTCAGCTGTTTGTCATATGGCTTCCCCTCAAGACCCATCGCTGTCTTGGTTGCCCTCCTTTGGACACTCCCTAATAGTTTAACATTCTTCTTATACTCTTGCACCCAAAACTGCCCCCAGCACAGGAGTTGGCCCTCCTGGCTGCCAAGGCACTGCTGACTCGTGTTCACCTTGTCACTGACCAGGACCCCCAAGTCCCTTTCCATGAAGCAGCTTTCCAGCCTCTCATGCCCCACGCTGTAGGTACATCCAGGGTGGCCCTGGGACAGGTGTCCTCATGAACCCATGCTGGCTGCGACCAATGACTGCACTTCCAGGTGTTTTTCAGTACCTCCCAGAATAACATCTACAATTTTACCAGTCACTGAAATGAAACTGACAGGCCAGTAGTTACTAGGGTCATTCCTCTTGCCCTTCTTGAAAATTACTAGAGTTTGAGGGGAATAAGCATTCACAGAGCCCTTAAAACTTTCAGAAATACTTATCTACTAAGCATGTATGTGTTTTTTAGAGGCTACAACTTGGATAACCTAGGAAAGATTTTCTCAGGAATGGCAAAAAGCACATGCATATGTTACCCATTCCTGACAAAACCTGGAAACATTAAGGCACAGTAAAGAAGATATTGCAGAAGCTTTTAAGGTCTCTTCTTTAGCCTCCTTTTCAGAAACAGCAAAGCCATGTTGAGATGACATTTTCTTAAGTAAACTGGGCCACAATATCTGAGATGTGCATGTTGCAAACTTTTATTCCAAGTTATAGTTTCAGAAAATTGCAAGCATCTGAAATGTGAAGACACAGAATGTGGTTATGTCCATAAAATCAGACAAAAATGAGAGCTATTAGTATCATGTTGGTATCTAATTTGATGGCTTCTCTGGTATCAGCAACTTCTCTTAAACTATGATAGAGCAAAGAACATCATTCCATCTAGCTAGGTTTTTACTGAGTGAATTTGTAAAGGCTGTATTACAACAACAAAGTAATATTATTGCCCCATACAAGTCTGATGTTTCCAGCAGTCTTGTAATGTTCTCTTGACATGCACCAACTATTCATTTGCTATTTTTGTACTGAACATTTATTATTACCAAATATCTTGCCCTCTGCCTTAGGTTCTACTATTTTCTCTAATTGTAACTTCACTTAATGTTTGATCTCTTGTACACTGACACCCCTTCAGTTTTGGAATTGCCAGCAAATCTTATCAGGACCAAATTTGTGCCAGGAGATATAAATGTGCTAGCAAAGACACTAAGCAGTCACATGGATAAAAAATTTCTGTAAAAATTAAGTTAGTCAAGACAAACATCTAAAATCCCTGTGAGACCTGGTAAGGGCTACAGTTAACAAGACACACCATTGATGAAATATGATTAACTGTTCTGATTTCACAAGAGGAGTGGGTTTTGGTCTTCCATAAAGCTCCCTGTACAATTATTATTGTTATTAAGCTCTAGGCCCTGTGTCTGGAAAACAGTTTGTTTTGGGCTTGGTGCCACAGAAAAAGAATACTTGCTGGGTAGGAGTGTTACCAAAAAAACCCCCACAAATGTGGAGTCACTGCCCCTACACAAGGCTGGAACTAAGCTGCAGCTTATGACAGTAACAGATTCCTTTTACTGTAAACTCATAGTTTATCCTGATTTTAGCAGAACAAGAAATCAGACCAAGTTTTACAAACCCCACATCTGTCTATCTATCTTAGTTATTTAGTTCAGATCTTTCAAACATCAGTGTACTGCCTATTTAAAATGCATAACAGTAGGAAAAGCAGCAAAGACAAAGCACTGAACTAACTTCCAAAAGTATCAGCCTTTGTCAACTAAAATATTTACTTTTGACACAAGTCCTAATTAGTTAAAAACATTCAATCCAGTCTTAAAATAGAGGTTCAAACTACCCAATCTATTCTTGGAACAGTCACTTGCTCTCAGGATTAGGAAGACAATGGCATCCAGAGCAAGCATGAGCCCTCTCCCCTCTTATTACAGTTAATCAGGAACATAAATACTATAATGGAGCTGAGCCCCTGCAAACTCACCAGGCTGTGCATAATTTCCACTCCAGCTGGATTCACTGTGAGCGCTTCATCATACAATTGCTTAGCCTCCTCCAAATTGCCTTTCATCTCTGCAAGCCTCCCACGCATGTACAGTACAGCATGAGATGTGGGGAAAAGACTAGCTGCCTCCTGGGTACAAAAGCTTGCTTCTTTGAGATGCTGCTGTTCCAGGAAGAGTTCAGCTGAAGGAAAAACAAAACATCACACCATAAAAATAAAGCAAAAACCACCATGCCATTAGATGAAATGAAGCAGAGACCTTTCTTCAGATTAATTATATATCATCTGACGTAAGCATATTAAAACATGAGGCCATGATCCTGCACAGTGCTTAGTACTATGGTTAGTGCTTACTATCACAACTGGATTCACTGAATGTATCTTTTCCTAATGCTAAGGGAGCTATACAGATGTTCATGGACACCTTGGGGTGTGTTCTGACAGAGACCTTGAGGATTCCTCCATTGGGAAAGTAAATACTGCTGAACTGAGCCCTAAGGAAGCAGGGCTGGTAGCTATTTGGAGTCATCACAGGTATTTCCAAATAATCTAGGGGAGAAAAAAGAACAGAATAAGCCATCATTGTCTACTGAGAACTTAAAAAATGTCACACTGTCTGAGCTGGACATTAGATAACTTACTTAGGAGAGTATTTTCCCATTTAAAAAGATGATTAAAAGTGTTTTTCTCTGCTTATTTGGCAAGTTTATGAGACGATTGTCTCTTAATTTTTCAGAGACTGTTAAAATCAAAAGGCTCCTATAATATAGACTTATTTATATTGTGTATTTACCCATTTACATCCTATACATTACAGAAAAACAAAATACAGCTCTTGGAAGAGACTGATCATTTACTTTCTTGAACTATCAGCAACTATCTTAGTGGTTTTATCAGAAAAAAATATGTAACAAGCATGTTTGACTGTCAACTTGTTAATAAAATAATTTCTCATGATGAATTTTGTAACATATCTCATGGCTGAACTTCAACATTTCTCAGGATTTGGACTAGACGATTGTGGTGTTGGACTGGATGGTGGTTGCAGGTCCCTTCCAGCTGAAATATTCTGTTCTAATTCTAGATTTATTAGATATTAAATTCTTTCAAAAGGTCAAATATGATACTCAGTTTTCACTGCCACATGTAACTGAAAAGGGAAACAGTTTATATATATATATATATATATATATATACATATAAACAAATATGTAAGCATGTATGTAGATAAAATAATTCTCTTCATACAGCAGGAATTTCTCTTTGATCCATAACCTGTGTTCTACATGTTCTCACTGCAAAAACTCACTCTCTTTTTTTATTTTTTAACTGATGTCATGCAGTAAGTATTGACAGTTCAAGAGTCCAATTCAAAATTACTAATTTAGGCTCCAGATTTAGAAAAACTATTCTGAAATTAGATACAACCTTAAATGTCCTGACTTTTTAAGGCAGTGAATATTCTCAGGAAGTCTCTGTGAAAGGGGAAATTAGAGTGAAAATTCCTCTTGAACAGCTTTGAAACTCCGCAATTTCAAAACCCTGGGAGACCCAGATGACTGTGGGGACTTGGCATGGTGACATGGAGCTTGCTAGAGGTGAGCAGGGAAGCATCTCAAAGGCAGGCCCCTGCCTGACCACAGGAAAGCTCCACCTTGGCCCAGCTGACATGAGACTGGGATCACAAATGGCATTTCTACTGGCACACCAAAAATGATTCTGTAGTGAAGTGACAGCATGGCTGAACACCCTTCCACTTCTGAGGTGACCTTCCCAGAAGAAGGGCGAGACACTGTCGAGAAAATGCTTGAATATTTCTCAGCCATCCCTTGGTTGTGGTACAAGATAAATGTCATTCTCCAAGGCTGTCAACATGAGCAAAGTATTAGTTCCTTCAGAAGAGTTATACTCTTTCAGAATGACTCATATGCATTTCTTTCTAGTTAATCACAAAATCTCTGCATGCATCCCTTCCCTTGGCTCCAAGAGGCTGCAGCAATCTATAATAACAGAAAGCAAGGCCATGTACCTTGTCAAGCTGAATATGTGCACAGCCTTATGCAAAAATTCGTGGGAGGACAGTATTTTCCTTGCACTTCCAAGGAACAGAGCGTTTTCCTGCCAAGTGCTGCACAGCAGCTGATGCTGTGCATGTGGCATTAATGAGCCTGGGGATGTGCAAAGTGACGATTCACAGCCCAAAAATGAACACTGCATCCTCAAAGTTTGCACAAACTTAGCAGCACAAAGGAAGGGGTAAAATCCTGGCACTGTTTGAAGTTGGCAGAAGTTCTGGATACTGCCATACTAAAAGCTCTATTAGCAACTAAGACCATAATGTGAGTCGTTTCACTTCAGAACAGAACTGGGAGCAAGTGGGTTGAGATGTGAAATCATGCACGGCCAGTGTTCCAATGCATGCAAAATAGAGAGAACTTATTCTTTCTATGGTGCCTGTAAATCTTCTTCAGTAATAGCAATTATTTAGAGGAAGTGCAGCAACACAGAATCTAAATAAGAACTACAAATTGTATTTTATGGTATGGTAATGTAGCATATTAAAGTTCAGTCCGTTTCTTTGCAGACTCAATAGTCAATAAAAATGATTTAATGGTGTGGGAGGCCTAATTTGCATAAAAAAGAATGAGAGGGGTGCCTTTTGGTTACGAAAGGAAAGGAGTGCTTATTTAAATTTTTAGCTACCCAGCTAAAAATAGACATTAAAGGACATCATTTAGGCCTGGATTAAAATGTGNCTTCCAGCTGAAATATTCTGTTCTAATTCTAGATTTATTAGATATTAAATTCTTTCAAAAGGTCAAATATGATACTCAGTTTTCACTGCCACATGTAACTGAAAAGGGAAACAGTTTATATATATATATATATATATATATATACATATAAACAAATATGTAAGCATGTATGTAGATAAAATAATTCTCTTCATACAGCAGGAATTTCTCTTTGATCCATAACCTGTGTTCTACATGTTCTCACTGCAAAAACTCACTCTCTTTTTTTATTTTTTAACTGATGTCATGCAGTAAGTATTGACAGTTCAAGAGTCCAATTCAAAATTACTAATTTAGGCTCCAGATTTAGAAAAACTATTCTGAAATTAGATACAACCTTAAATGTCCTGACTTTTTAAGGCAGTGAATATTCTCAGGAAGTCTCTGTGAAAGGGGAAATTAGAGTGAAAATTCCTCTTGAACAGCTTTGAAACTCCGCAATTTCAAAACCCTGGGAGACCCAGATGACTGTGGGGACTTGGCATGGTGACATGGAGCTTGCTAGAGGTGAGCAGGGAAGCATCTCAAAGGCAGGCCCCTGCCTGACCACAGGAAAGCTCCACCTTGGCCCAGCTGACATGAGACTGGGATCACAAATGGCATTTCTACTGGCACACCAAAAATGATTCTGTAGTGAAGTGACAGCATGGCTGAACACCCTTCCACTTCTGAGGTGACCTTCCCAGAAGAAGGGCGAGACACTGTCGAGAAAATGCTTGAATATTTCTCAGCCATCCCTTGGTTGTGGTACAAGATAAATGTCATTCTCCAAGGCTGTCAACATGAGCAAAGTATTAGTTCCTTCAGAAGAGTTATACTCTTTCAGAATGACTCATATGCATTTCTTTCTAGTTAATCACAAAATCTCTGCATGCATCCCTTCCCTTGGCTCCAAGAGGCTGCAGCAATCTATAATAACAGAAAGCAAGGCCATGTACCTTGTCAAGCTGAATATGTGCACAGCCTTATGCAAAAATTCGTGGGAGGACAGTATTTTCCTTGCACTTCCAAGGAACAGAGCGTTTTCCTGCCAAGTGCTGCACAGCAGCTGATGCTGTGCATGTGGCATTAATGAGCCTGGGGATGTGCAAAGTGACGATTCACAGCCCAAAAATGAACACTGCATCCTCAAAGTTTGCACAAACTTAGCAGCACAAAGGAAGGGGTAAAATCCTGGCACTGTTTGAAGTTGGCAGAAGTTCTGGATACTGCCATACTAAAAGCTCTATTAGCAACTAAGACCATAATGTGAGTCGTTTCACTTCAGAACAGAACTGGGAGCAAGTGGGTTGAGATGTGAAATCATGCACGGCCAGTGTTCCAATGCATGCAAAATAGAGAGAACTTATTCTTTCTATGGTGCCTGTAAATCTTCTTCAGTAATAGCAATTATTTAGAGGAAGTGCAGCAACACAGAATCTAAATAAGAACTACAAATTGTATTTTATGGTATGGTAATGTAGCATATTAAAGTTCAGTCCGTTTCTTTGCAGACTCAATAGTCAATAAAAATGATTTAATGGTGTGGGAGGCCTAATTTGCATAAAAAAGAATGAGAGGGGTGCCTTTTGGTTACGAAAGGAAAGGAGTGCTTATTTAAATTTTTAGCTACCCAGCTAAAAATAGACATTAAAGGACATCATTTAGGCCTGGATTAAAATGTGTTTTCTGTAAACTCATTTTTCACTTCTATTACACACTAACTTTATTTACAGATTAACAAGATATGCTTATGTAACATGGAATAAAAACACAGCTAGAGGCAGAAATCAAACCCAAAAACCAAGGACCTATTAAACCTACCATGGTAAAACCCTCAGTGGTACTGAAAGTACTGAATCACCTGCTTTTATGTTACCTGGGTTAGTAGCTTCCTGACCACTGGATTAATCAGCCTATCTCCTTATATAACCTAATTTTGCTGTAAATAACAACTAACCAAAATAGCAGCCCTTGTGAGGAAGTTCTGTTATAGAGACTTGGCATCCAGTTCCACTTCAAAGCAGAGAATACCTTCTCATGTTGACACAGGTATCTAATATCTGTAATTCTTATCCTGTGAAAGGGTCAATGCTTCAGGGAAACCATCTATGAATCTCTCATTATTGTACTAGATTGTTCTTGGTACTGACATTCTTCAGAGCTTTGAATCTAAATCCAAGCTTCCTTGCTCTCTCTCACTTAACATCATCTCCATAAAAACTTAAGTAAATTTACAAATTTACATTCTGTTTTGACCTAAAAGCTCTCTGAATGCTACTGAGCAGAGAGACAATGAACCTGGATGTACCACTCTTCTATTATTCTCTCCGAAGTAATGATAGAAACTCTGAATGTGAATGACATTAGAGAATGTTTCAGCACTCTTACCTACAGGTAAGAGACACTGCACTACATGGATGGGCCAAGACAGGTTGAATCATTCACTTTCAGTTCAGTTACTGAAGCCTGTGCCTGCGCTGGCACCACAGACAGCTATCCAGCTGACTTCATGGTTCAGCCTCACACGATTCATTCCTTTCTCAGATCCACTTTATGTTTCCCATTTCTGCTCTCTTGCAGTACTTCCAACCTATTCTGCTGTTCTTCCAAATAACAGTTGTCCTGTGGCTATAGCATCTTCTGTCTGGACTTGCAACTAGACTGATGCACCCATTTTAATGCTGGGCCCAGTCCCTGAGAGCAGCATGCCTCTGCACTGGGATTATTATTAATTTCTAATACAAGCTCCAAGTTCTTTCAGCTATTTCTGCTAGCATATAAATTCATCTGTAGTGAAGATCCTTAATCAAGTGAAAATTGGCAGAAGCATATCATCTACTTGCTCTCCAAAGACCACTAACAAATGCACAGACCAAGAGCAATACCCGGAACACTATCAAAGCTACAGTGTCCTACAGTCAGCCCCTTTGTTTTGTGCAAGATAAAATTATTTGCAGAGTTCTGTTAGGAAGTCCATCAGCAGTGTAACAACAGTGTAATCCAGTCATGTCTGCATCACATTGCTGTCTGAGAAACAGAGCTGTTCAACATCACCTTGAACACCAACTCTATTCCCCATTTTAAAGCAGTGTCAAGAGCAATAGTGCTTGTCACTGTAGCAAAAATTTTAATTCTAGCCTAAAGAAATCAAACAGATTTGAAATGTTTTTCTGCAATGTGAACAACAAGAGTTAAAATTTCATTACTCATGAATCACGTTTGGTGTTATCCAAGAGGCAGCACTTAACTCCCACAAAGTAGATTGCTCCACATCACTTTGTTGTGTGTGCCTGATGCATCTAAAGCACTTTACTCTCGTCCACCCCAAAAATGTTACTGCATAGTGACATGGCCAGGGTAACAGCCAAATACCTAGCACAATGTGCAGAGCGCAGCCCTTCACACTTAAGAAGGTGAGAGCATCTGTGAGGGTGTGTTGGAAGGTGATTTCTGTTCCATATCATCTGCCTTCAGGAGTTATTAATACTTGTTACTGCAGGAGCCCTTAGCCAGCTGGAAGGACCCACTCTGAGAGAGCTCTGCCATCAGCAGTGACTGCTGAGCTATTACCATGACAAAGGGTTCCCCCACTGCCTTTCCTTGCTGGCAGGTGAGGTTTAGTCATTGTTCCATGCTATGACACCACCTTGCATGCAGTAGCTTGACAATTCGTGGCAGATTAGACAGAAGATTCCTCCAGGCATATCCTGACTACAATAATTTCATGTGATGCAAATGTTTGATACAGAAAGGAAGTACAGGAACTGCTGCTTGTTCCCATACACCTGAGCTCAGCCACTTGCTCTTCTGAATGAGGCAACAGATTTACATCCTCTCTTTGATACAAACTGCATTCCAGGGACTGGCTTTAAATTCCCAAGCTTTAGGTCTCACAGGGCCTGAACCGACCACCAAGCTTCTTTACGTACAAATGCAGCATTAGAGTGAAAGTTTTTAGAAGCAGCACAGAAGTGCCACAAGCTACCTTCTATATTAAATGGTACAGTCAAAACATGACTAACAGCCCAGTAAAGTATAAATCCCCGTTTTCTGCTTCTGGTATGAACAAATGTCCTGCTTCCTTCTTCCCTACTATGTACATTTTATCACTTGTTCAAACTTACTGAGCAGCTGAAGAAATGCTAGTTTTCAGTACCCTCAGTCATTCTCTGGCAGTGCAACAGGTTTCTCTCCATCTCTTGGCAAATTTTCTACAGAATGCCTAACAAAAGGCATTGGTAGCTGCTGCCTGTTTCCCTCACAAGTGAGTGGTTAAGACACATGTGAATGTTTGCATGTCCAAGATTTTGAGAAATGGTATGTGCTCTTTAAAGATTGTCCATGCCAAAGAATTACCAGTCCACGAAGTTTCACATCCAGCAATAAAAAACATCCACAAGCCTCAGGAATGGAGGACGCAATCCCAAATGCCCTGTACTGACATAAGGCTGCAAGAATCCTTTTGACTCTTTAAATTCATTGTTGACAGAAAATAAAATAAACCAAACTGGAGAGTGTAGAACAAAACTTATTAATACCTCTTGAGAATTTTCAGATGAAGAGAAATGGGGAATTTGGTGATCTTTAGTCTCTACCATAAGTCTAGAACAGAGCTTGCTATGCCAGGAAGCTCAGCAGGACTACTGCTGGCTTCTTAACTTCATTTCAAAGAGGACAAAACCAGCTCACCTTACCATTTCTATCACCAGTTGAAGTGTTCCTAATACCTCCTAGAAAGTAAATATTGCCAGGGAGTCATCTTTGCAGTACACCTTTATTCTATTCAGAAATGGAAGTGTAATAAACAATTCTCTCCTCTTCCCCCTCACCAAGCTCCAGCTTTTCACAGTGCTTTGTGTCACTGTAAAGAGACACAAAAATTGGCAGCATGTATGCAAGAACGCAAACAGTGAATGCAGAAGTTCTAAACTTGAAATTCTAAAATTTGAAAGAACTTTAAAAAAAAGAAAGAAAAATATTACAATTGGTTCAACAACCAGTGCTGCATTACAGGACAGTATCTGATCCAGCTATTCTGGCAGTATCAATAAAGATGTCTCCCACACCTGATTAACACCTTTAATATCAGAGCTAATAACTTGCGGGGGCTTAGGACTGCTGAAAGCTTGGAGCAGGAAAACCACTGCAGTGCCCATGTGCAGGCTGTGCAAACACAGGCTGTGCTGGGTGAGCAGGGGGCAGCAGGGGAGGGCCTGGCTGCACCCTTGGCTGCTGCCAGGATCCGGCTCCATGGCTGCAGACCAGCGCGTTGGAGACTTCAGCCTCCGGCCCTGACGGCACTTTCTTGTGGAACAAAGCCCATCTCCTCCAACACAGCTTTTTCCCAGGAACTGGCCCATATGGAATAAAATAAATAAATCACAAGTGTTTTGCGAAGGGAAAAAAAAAGTTCCTGCTGTACATAACTCGGGGGAGCAGATGTTTTTCCATTAGCTCACTGTTCTCTGCTGCACTGGCTCTTTTTGCATTTCTTGTTTGTAGCATGTTCAGTATAAACTGTTTTTCCTAGGTTAAACTTAAGCTTGTTACTGAGATAACAGGTAGCCCACTCCACTCTGAGTACACAAAATAGTATCCTCACCATTTTTCTCTAAATGCTCCTTTAAATTAGCCCTAGGGTCTACCTGGTGAGGTTCACAGGCTGAGCTTAGCAGGCATTTAGCCAAACTTAGATCAAATTACCAGACCTACTTTGCTGTGAGTGGCCATATTTGGTAAAGTATTGGGTTAGTCAAGAAGCTAAATTGTCAGATATAAACTACTAGTAAAGACAAACAAAGTGGACCTTGTAGTTAAAAGTAAAGCCTAAAATAATAGAGTAACAGGAGCTAGAATATTAGAACTCTTATTAAAACTGGCTTGTAGCATTCTAAAATGTTCTGTATAAACACAGCATACGGTTATTACTGCCTGGAAATATAATCACACATACTTCAGATAAGAAATCATTCCAGTTACCCAAAGAGCCTAGAACTATTAACACTATTTCTTTCCAATACTGACATGCTTTGCTCTCTGGGTCAAAAGCGATCTTATAAAAATGTCAGATGAAGGTAAATTTTGGTCATAAATTTGAACAATTTCAAGTATATTTTCTTTAGCCAAATAGCATGATTCTATTTTCTAAACAAAAAGGAGGAGTACTGGCATGACTGTTAGAAATGTTAGCACTAATAATCTCTAGGATTCCCCTTGCAGCTTTTCCTGCAGGAAGAGGGAGGAGTTAACAAGCTTTACCAGTGCTACTGAAGTTCCTTGCCTCTTCTTAAACTTGAATTCCAGCTCTCAGCCGTGAAAAGTAGAACAAAGAGGAGAAATGAGCATAAGGATTGCATAATGACCACCTCTCCTGGAGCTGCACCACCACAGCATGTGCACTGTAGCACTGTTCATAAGTACTCTCTGAAATGAGCTGTTTCTCAGACATGGGGCCAAGAATAATGTTTAGGCTCATAAATGTTAAAGTGTTCCGAGATGACTCTTTTTAAGCAGCCATTACATTCAAGAGGACTAGGGGGTTATTGTTAAAAGGGACCAGACAAGCTGTGTTAACAATCTTTGCTGCAGAACACTTGGAAATAGAATATGCCTGTTAGTATTCCAAGCATGCCTGCTGCAGGGGATGGCTCTCATCTTTGAGGACAGCACAGTCTTATTCCAAAGCTGTGACTATCTGTGCAGAAAACAGGAAGATATAGAAGCCCATACTGTACTCCCAGGTGGTCCTGTAAGAGATGGCTGGACATGAGACTAACAGTGAGAATTCATAGCTTTATTTTGATGCTTAAAAGAGAAAAGGACTCTTTCTAGAGACCATAGATCCATCAAGCAGCTCTTTGTTTACAGGAGGCTACAAAAAATTAGCTTGCCAAAGATCAGTAAGCATTGCTGCAGGGAAAGACAAGGTACAGCATCTGCTACAGTGCAACACATTTCGATTTAGCAGCTGCACATCCAAAGATGGTGCTTTATTGTCTTCCCTACAAACCATGCTGGTCACAAACCCAGAAAAGTTACAGATAAAACCACTAAGTGCATGCTCTCTTACAGGTGAAACAAGTATCTTTATCACAGCACAAAAGAGATTAACTATTTGCACAGGGTTCACAGCCTTCCCTTCAGCCACTGTTAAGGGAACACACTTATTCTTATAAGCTAATGTGAAACCTGTTAGAGAACAAGGGGTCTCCAGCTTGGAGGGACTGAGGATGCTGCTGTACAAGGCAGGAGCTTCTACTGCAGCTGCAGCTGGAGGATGATACAGTAAGGATTCCCCTATGTAAGTATCACTGGATAGCTACCACCCCCTAACAATCCCTTTTGCAAGTGTATGTGCTGGCTTCGTGGCCTGGCCTGACTGCTGGAGGGCTGGAAGAGCAGCCCTGTACAGCTGTGGGATAGCTGCTTTTGTGTGCCTCTTCCCAGTCTCATTGCACAAAGTTCTGACTGGACCAGCTGGTTGGCACCATTAACTTTCACGTCCTGGGATATGAGGAGGCATGGCAACTGGAATGGCTTCAATGGAACCCAGACACAATTGCAGCCTGGCACTCTCAATCCATACCCGTGCACAGAGACATGGCCAGCTGTGTCCTCTGTGTTTCTGAGAAGGACAGATGCTTTGTTATAAATTTACTGCAGTATGAGGTTAGGAAATTGTAATAACTTTATCTCAGGATTTATGAATCATGCTAAAAAAAGGTCAAAGTGTTAATGACAAAAACAAAAACACACGAGTAATTTCCCAAAGGCGGAGTAACGTTTTTTCCCTTTGGAGATAGGACACTGAGGTATGAAAAAGTTAGGCAACTTGCCTGGAGTCACAAAATGAGTCACTGATTGAAAAAGGACAAGTCCAAGCTAAACCTGATAAAAATCTACAGCATACTGATGCAGATCTTCCATGAATATCAAGTGACTCCATATGCAGGCATTAGAATGTTACACTAATTACCTGTTGCTTCCCACAGCCATTAATTTTGAGGTGAGCTATAATGCAAAACCACTTGACTACAACTTCCTCTAACCATGCATTTCTGTTTAATTTGCTGTCTATGAAATAGCTCTGTTTTGGAAGTTACTTCTTACAAGGATACTTGTTCCTCCTTTCCAACGGGAAAGATCCTAGTAGTGAAGGTCAGTGACACCCTTTGGATTATTCCATTCACTAAACTCAGCATAAGGTCAACCCACCTCCAAGAAGTCTTCTAACTATGCAGGCACTGTGCCCTTCTCCACAGAGGGTAAAGACCACCCCAAAATACCTGCATCTCTCTTCATCCCTCAGGATACCAGAATGCAGCAGCTTCCACTCTACTGTGCAAAGAGAATGGCCAGTACCTCAGCAGGAGCTCATTAAGCTGCATCCATAACAATAACTGACTTCAGTAATGAAATCACAAAGCAGTCACAGTACATGTTTACAAAATATCAATCCTGAATCGAGTCCAGCTAAAAGCATGAAGCAAAACAAAGGCTTAAAAAGTGATAAGAGAGAAAAGTTACAGCTTATAAAAATAAATTCTATCTAAAAGTATTAATTAACACCTTTCAGAAAGGCACTCTATTCACACTGAAAAGCAATCATAGCAATTCACAGCAAGCACTATGTCTTTATTGCTTTTGTCTTTTCAGACAGCAGCAAAAATGTAAACTGCCTAGAGCTATCTGCAGGATGATGGACAACAGACACCTGACTTCTCATCATAATAAACTCCATTTATTTTGCTCCCCACCAGCTTTCTCTGCAGCCTTAAATCAGGAGTATAAACTGAATAAAGCAAAATCTTGCTGGTGATTTTGAAGCCCACAGCACACATCACTGAAATTTACATCCACACAAGTCATTAAGGTGAACACATGTGATTAACTTAAAGGATGATGCATTCTATAAGGTGGCTTCTTTTCTTAATATTAATCAAATTGTAGCAAAAACAATGTCTTATATTTTGTTCTAGAACTAAAGTCTAATTGGTAGGAAATTACCCACAATAACAGCTATGAAAATCTTTGCTGAGAAGTAGGGTGAGACTGCCAGGTCTTATGTGAGAACTGTCAATTGAATGGATTAGCAAAATGAGAATTTGAAAGGTTCCCCTGCACAAAGAATAGAAAACTATCAGCAGCTTTCCAGGGGGTTTTGCTTTTCTTTCTTCATTGCAAATGGTGAGACATCTAATAAGCAATCACAGCACTCAAAGGTAATTTCAAGTGTGCAACCGTGGGCCCAGTTATGGAAGAAAAACCATGTCTCCTAAAAACAAAATTACAGGGTTGGAACCCTATCAGTTCTGAAACGCTGGAATGCAAACAGCAGAATGTGCTGGGCAACTCTGTTCCTCAACAAATGTCCTACATAAAACCCCTCATGGGTTTGGAGATCACTTGTGCATAGAGTCTCTCCTCACTGTTTTCCCGTTATGTGCTCTGCTGTAGCATCCTTACATTAGTGTCTCAAATTGATACTCAGCCTACAAGACTCTGGGAGTTTCAAACAGTCAAGGACAGAGTGGAGAACATGCTATTTCTAATGATTTTCACTTAAATTTTCACTTAAACCTCAGTAAAGATTGGAATGCTTACAGTTCAGACATGATTTGCTCAGTCTTACTAAAGGGAAGCATTTAGTAAAAGGAATTGTCCTTACAAACTACCACTTGTTAATGAAGAACTAGCTACCATCTTTTTCAAAAAGCATATTATAGTGATGACTAAAGTTTTCTGTGTCTTTTGGAAAAACAAAAGTTAGCTAAAAGATCACACTACTACAGTATTTTTTTGTGGGTCAAAATCAAATCACTGGTGTTTCAAAAACCATCTGAGACAGACAAGCAGATTTTCTGCTGAAATAGAGTGGTTTCCAATTAATGACTTCAACTACTCTGGTAATACTTATGTCATTTGATTCACCACTGGAGGGAAAGAGGAACTCCAGATAGCTCAGGACTTACCAGCTTGTAGCCAAATCTGCTCAAGAGTTGTCCACAGCTTCACAGGTCCCTGCTTCATTGTGCTGCTCTGCATAGTTATTTCAGACATGGCCTGTTCCAGTCTTGATGCAGCAAGGGAAGAGGCTCGTTGTGATCCTATGAACCAAACAAACAATAATGTATTTTATACTTATTTATGATATTTCTTTGACTTGTTAAGGCAGCGGGTCTGATCATCCACTCACTGCATTGGTTTTATGTAATAAGAACTCTGCTGAATTTTGGCATGACAAACTGGAGAAGTATGTTTTATAAAAGGTTAATTTACTGAAAAAAAAACCCCACTAAATTATCCAAAGGCTGCAGCTCAAACAAGCAAATTAAGAGACACAGTAATTTCATAAAGGTCTGCTTAGCATTCATCAAGGAAGTAACCATATTTTGCTTGTTTGGGAAGCAGAAGTCTAGCAACAAATATTTTCCACAAATACCCATTTTATAAGCACAGTCATCATACAATTACAAAATGTGCCTCACTAAGGTGAAAAATTCATACAGCATTACAAGGTAGCTTAGCCCCATTCGCATAGCAAACACATTTCAAGTGACATCAGTATTGTTCTACTTATTTAGAGGCAGGGTGGTTTTTCATTTAACCTTGGGGAGCAGAGAGTTCAGAGCTTTGACTATATTAACCTTTAGCATGCACTGTAACATTGACGCAAGAATAAAGTATTTGGCACCCACCGAATACCTCTGGGACAAAACATCACATCAAAAGCTTATCCCAGGAGGGCTGCATGGGCAGAAACCGCCTTCTCCAGTACAGCAAGTGGGATTATACTGGTGAGCCAACCTCTCAGAGGAGTATTGAGATGGTGGTAACAAAATAAGAAGCTACAAACTGAGATTTCAGAGTTGGCTTTGCAAAGCTTTGAGAAATAAATATTTTAGTATACATAGGTTTTAATGTGATTTTATAGTTGATAAGCACTTTCTCTGGAGAGCTGCTGTGACTGAAGCACTTGTGTTGATTAGCATTAGTCTTGCCTTTCTTTCTTCATAACTCATAAACCACAAGATCCTAGAGTTGAAATCCTGCTTTTTCTCTCCCGCAGTCACGGGGCATATGCCCTTAATGGTCTCTCTGAGAGGGACAGCATGCTTTTCCAGTTGGAGGTATGCTCAAGAGAGAGAGAGAGAGGGCTGCCAAACCTCACCTCGTCACCAGCAGACCAACACACCACCCTGCGGGGTCCCCAGCCATGGTCTCCCGGCCATCTCCGCCGTGGATGCGGAGCAGGGACCCAGCCCCCGGCAGGCAGGAGGGGAGGCATGTGAGTTTCTGCTTTACTCCCCCGTGCCGAGCACCTGCGCTTTGCGAGGCTGGACAGGGCTGCAACTTCTACTCAACCCGAGGTGAGCGTGTCACGGCTCGGCAGAGACCACAAGTGCAACTCCAGGCCCAGAACTGCTATGGGAAATATTTGTCCTATTATCTCATAGCTAACTAATGTCATTCATTTCAAGCAGGAGAATTTCAAAACAGCCCTGCAGCAGGCGCCTCCCACGGCTCCCTTGGAAAATGCAAATGTGTTCTTCCCAGATGCATTTCTTAAATTCCTACATAGTTTCAAAGACATTTTTGATCTAATGTTCCAAGAGATGACAGTGCAGTAATGTAGCAATTCCAACTTTAAGGATATGGGTAAAAGCCATTCAGCTTTGCAGGGAGAATTTATTGTATTTATCAGTTTATTTAACTGATCCACCTTCAGCCTGTTTCACTGCACGAGATTCCTCCCCCGCCTTGCCCACTCACTCCTCTCCGCCATCCTTAACTCCACCAGCGAGAATTTCACTGAAACTCCCAGAAATTCAAGTCAGACTAAAGCTGTTTGACACAGTGGAAAACTACCAAGCATTTATCCCCAGCCATCCAAAACACCGACTGCTTCTCTGCAGTGCAGAGACAAGAAAATGGACACATGGACAGCTAGTGATGTTATTAGCAGAGCTTTGAAGTTAGGCCAGACCTCTTGCCTTCTAGATTAGCAAACTTGGAAAAAATTACATGTACTTTTTGGATTGCGCAGTCAGCCTAACCAGATTCTTGTATTAGCATGCTTTGAATGCAACTTTTAGTACCACATTTTTCTGCTAAGGCTGTCTTCTCCCAGAGAGGCTTTGTGGAGCTGTCTTTCCTGCAAGCACCCAAATGTAATGCTGGGCTGTTTGCACTGGGTGGGCAGATAGGCTGGTGTCTTATTCACATCCCTACAGAGCTCAGGGAAATCCTCTTTTCCTAGCAAATCAATCCAAGAAAACTAAATCACCATAAGGCACCTTTGTGCATTTTGGAGATGTTCACATGCTGCCTAAGTAGATCCAGTTAGAATCTACTAAAGCATCCTTCCCTCACAAAGCAGACTTCACAGGAATATATCAGTATAGTTGCTCTCCAAGAAACCCAAGTTAGCTACTCCTCATCTTATCTGCATTAGCCTAGTAGTTGCCAACAGGGGAATTTGAGACCGAGACTGATCCTGCCCAGTGCAGTGGGCATCTGCAGAACCAGACAAATGAGACCCAAGTTACTTAGCAATTTATATGGAGGCTCTTTGCATTAAACATCCCTTGGCAATCCAGTCTTTTGATGTTTACTTTCTTTTCCTCTTTTTCCAGCCTACAAGAGGAAGCAAAATATTTTAGGCAGAGACCACACCATCCCTGCTTGGTCTCAGATTCAGATACACTCCTTGCTCTAGACACATATATGCCAGATGACCAGGCTCTCTCCAAACCAGCCCATACTCCACTTTTGTCACCTCTGTTCTTGCCCATCTCTGCTGGGATGCTCACAGCAGTTCTTAAAGCTTGCCTGACCAAATAAACTCTGTAAGAGAAGGTTTTTGCCAGCCTGGCCCTTCTAGACTGAAAGGGGATCAGCCACATCTCTGAATCTCAGGCAAGCAATACAGTGCCCCTGGGCTGATGGCTGCTGAAGCCACAAAAGAGTTTACCTGCAAGACACTATATCTTGAGAGAGGAGCAGCACGTGTCATCCGGGCAGGATTCTGACCTCAGGGTGGTGGAGGGAGATGGAAAAACTTCAAGCAACATTAAAAAAAAGTATCTGAATGTCTCATTATAAGATATCTGCTCCTAAAGAAACATGCTTAAAAAAACCTCCCCATGAAACCTGTCTTGCAGAACTTTAATGTCATGCCTCAAAATATATGCAAATGTTGGCATACGAAGATACCATATCAATTTGTTATTTTAGTGCAGTCTCTTTCTCTATTTAACAGCTCTACCAGACAGAATATAAACTTCACATTTTACAATAAACCCCTCCACACATTTTGGAAGTAACTCACGAAATAAAAAACTGATTTTGTTGTGATGAGATCTGCACATAAGCCACACAAAATCTATCTAAATAATTCTAAAGCACTGTTCTAGGGTGTTTCAAGACCAAAAAGACCAAGTTTAATATTTTGCATTTATGAGAAAACTGCAGTCAAAATAGAAATGTAGCTCATTAGATTTACTAGGCTTATAAGAAACACAGAACTCCCAAGCCTAAATCACTTCAGGCAAAAGCATTATAAGATAAGACTAAATCAAAAAAAAGAATGAAACGGCAAGGCAGCTGACTGATATCAGTGAATTTAGTTAGGAACACTTCTTCAGTTAGGAGAAGATGAAGAAAATAAAGAGGAATTAATCTTTCTGGCAGCAAACCTAAAATTCTGGCACAGCAAATAATCTTATTGTGGTGTAGCTGAGGGAGAGGCCAGTGTCAAACCCGGCCACAGTAACCCCCACCCTGCAGTGATGAGCCCAGAGATGACAGAGCGGCTGCGCAGTGCAGCGATGCTGCTGCAGGCTCCCGGGAGAGTTCACTACACACAGCACTGCCTGCTCCACAGCAACGCAGAAATATCAGACCTCCTCCCTCCTCCAAAGCAGGCAGACATAGCCCCAGCTCTGGGAAAGCACAACAGCAAGAGGGGCGAGAGCTGTGCTCTCCAATCTCACCCACTACTGTCTTCAAAGAGGCTCCCAAAAGGGACAGCAGACCCAGCTGCTTCCCTTCTGCAGAAGGAGTAGAGCAGCAGCCAGAGCCTGCAGAGAAGGCAGCCACAGAGCCCTGCTGAAACCAGACAGTGCCAGCCCCACATTAAGGTGGGTGGTGTAATTTCAGTGTGAGCTCCATTCTTGCATCCATTGTGGGGGCAACCATGTTAGGCATGGAAACCTGGATTCGCTGATTGGAGGAGGAATATATTTCTTGGTTAAAACCAAACTGCATTCAGTGCAAATCACTTTAGGTGCATGGAAAGCTGATTCAAAGCTTGTACTTCATATTTATTTGCTCTTTCTGGCAGGCAATGCCATGGCATACAGAACAATTAAGACTCAGACAAACTCTAATTCCCTAGAGATTCATGAGATTTATGTGTTTGTTTTTTTTTCTTGTCCAGTTTCTGAGTTTGAGGTTCACTTTCTTTGCATGTATTTCTTCTACACCCACAGGGATAGGCATTAGATTCCCTAAAAATCCCTCCAAGTTAAAAGGCAAGTTTCTCATAACATCATCTTATTTTGAGCTAGGGCTTTAAAGAAGTACCAAATATCACAAGACTTACAACAAAAATCACAAGTCAGCAGTGCTCTCTGAAAGCTTCCTTTCCCCCTGACTGCCAAGATCAGCTTTGATGTCTCAGTTATTTCCATCTGACTGTATCTGTTACTGTGAATATGTATTTACCATATAATAAAGCATCACAAGGTTTATGCACAAATCCCAGAGCAAATCACCATCTAATAGGAATTGACACTCTCACTCAGCCCTCCAAAACCAACAATAGCAGCTGGCTTGATCAGGACATCTAAAAAGAATTAAATGGGGAGGGAGGCTGATGGAGGGATAGAATAAAAAAGACAGGATTATACATCTCAGAGAGCTTTGCGAAAGAAAGCAGAAACTCCTGTGTTATGCTTGAGGAAGCCAAGGTACAGGCAAACCTCAGTGACACATTCTACAACAGAGCTGGCCATGAAGGCAGACCTGGACCTCCTGACCAGCACCCAGCAACACAGACCCACCACCCTCTCCAGGGTCCACCACCCTCTCCAAAGAAAATGAAATACTCAACTCTCACAAAAGTACATGTTTAGGACAGGAAAGCACAAATCTTGTTTCCTTACCAGAATCAGTGTCATGAGCATCTGGGAGAGTGAGATGCAGTCCGTTATGCTTTTTGATTACTGGTGTTTCGGTCACACTACTTCCTTTCTCAGAGCCACTGTAAAGAAATAAAACTGTGTTACCTGTACATCTCTCAGTGGAGAAACGTTCCCCTAAAGCACGCAATAGTTTAGCTGCCAGGGAAAGTGAAAAATCAAGGTTTCCAATTGCGAGAAATCAGCTTATTGAATGTATTAACACCCACCCCACTGCCAACGGGCAGAAAGCTCAGAGAGTGCCCAGCAGGGGCTCCAGGGAATACACTGGTATTTAGGTTTTTTTGGCTATAGGGAGTCTTTGCAAACCACTGGACAAGAAACACGTTGGCAGCCAAAAGTCAGACTGGAAAAGGCCCACTAGCAGACTCACGCCCAGCAAGAAACACCATCTCTTGGGCTTGTCTGCAGAGCAATTTGTTCACAGGTCTGCTGTGCTGATCCTTTTGAAACAGACCAATTACCACCTTCCACCTGGGTGCTAATTTCTTCATATTTTCATTTCAAAGGGCTTATTTTTCCTCCTTCCACCTGTGTTCTGTTCAAAAAGAGGAGGAAGATAAAAGCTACCAGATCGCACTGCTTTATGAAACAAGGAACCTCTGGTCTGTTCTTCTACTAGACTTCTGTCCTCACAGGACAGGCTTTACAAAGAGAAACTCACCAAAAAAATCATGTGCCTAACAAAAAAGCACTTAACACAGATCTCCTGAGCCTTCCTGTCACCACATAGTTTGCCATGCCCCAAGGATCAGTGGTGATGATATCTCCTCTCATCAGCCATTAAGGGATGAAATACCAAAAGGAAAAGTGACTGCCCCGGCTACTTTTTCTGGCACACTTCCAAGCCTGCAGCTCAGCCTTTGGACAATATTCCTTCCAGGAAGCAAGCTGTCAGAGAGACATGATTGGTGTGGATGCCCCCATCTTTCAGTCTGATGAGTCCTTTGGTAGGGATTGCACAGAATTCCCTTGAATCTGCATTGACTTAGCAGAAGAATAAGCTTGGGACTGCTATTTTGGTTTTAAACGTGATTATTCTGTTATCAGAGAAAACAACAGCAAAAGATAAACCAAGTCTTGTCCTTCCCAGCTAACAACCTAAGAGTAAAAGCCACTTACTGTCACTCATCACAATACCAATCATATTTACAGTAGCTAAATAACCTTTTACTTGGCCTTTGGGATCAAACAATGTTAATGCACTCTGTCCTTGAATGGGTCTCCCTTGTCTTCCATACTGGTTTCCACATTGATAACTAATTTGAGACTACCACGTAGTGACAGAGAGAAGGGAAAATTAAATTATCTGTCCTATGTCTCAGTCTTACCAAGACAGGATTGACCCAGATCAAATTGCCCTGGCCAGGAGCTGCTGGTGGAACTGTACAGACAGCTCTTACTCCTATGTATGCAGGAATAAGGCAGGTGCACTTCCAAATATTACTGCCATGAGCCAAGCGCTACCTTAATGCAGCAGCCACCGCCATGGAATCGCTGTTCAGACACATGCTGAAACACTGGCTAATACACTGTACTCCTGCTCCAAGGACAGGTGAAGAGATTGGAAAATCCCAGGCTGAAAACCCAGTTTAATGCATGGTGCAGAACAGCCACTCCCAATGGCTTTGTTATCCAGGAGAAGGGGTGAAAATTAACTACCCTTTAAAAGCTGCAGTACAAAGCCTTCAGCCAAAAAAGCTTTTCCATGCACCATGGAAAGGATAGTAGCCAGGTGATTTGCTTTCTACATACAGCACTGGAAAGGCTCACAGCAGGACAGCAGGACTTCTACTGCTCGTTTTTGAAACACAGTTGAGACAGTGGACAAATTGGTGACAAAAATGCTTGTCAGACTGCAGAGGCAACCAGTTTGTCAGAGAGAAGACAGGGGACTTAAACAGGGCATATGAGTAGCCCTGAAAGACTTTTTAGTCTGTCAGTGTCACAGTACAATTGCAAAGCCAGGAAACAGGCCAGACAAATGCAACTGAAATGCAATTTAAATGTGTAGGCAATTATCTACTGATTGAACCAGTCAAGAGTACTGGCTGCAATAGCTCTCAACTTTGTGTAAATACAACCTTCTCTTTCGCAAGAGGCCCTAAAAATGTCTTTGTCCAAATCTCACCGATAAGAATTCCCCTTAAGTTCCTTTGCAAGCCCTACCCAGAATACTTTACATATTTGTTAGCTGATACTGCTGCAGTTTGCTAAATACAAGGAGCTCCCTGGGACACTGAATCCAGTCTAAAACAGCAGGTACGAAGCTGAGTCTTGTTACTGTTCCAGTAGTATTTCATAATAAAAAATTACATTTATGATGTAATTTTTGAGAAAGAAAAAAGAAAAGCCTTGCTCGGAATAGCAGTGAAATACTATACTAGAATTTTTAAAAGCCAAAGCAAAGCAATTTGTTTTGTTTAAGATTCTATGGCTAAAGCTTATCAAAAGCCTCTAAAGCTATCACATCTTGGGTTTTTAAGTATAGGAGCCAAAGCACAGCTTGGGATCCAAACGCAGCCCAAATGGCTGAACTATCTCTATCTCTTACAGTCACAGGCTTGCAGCCTCCCCTTGCAAGAGTAAATCTTCCTCAGTCATAATTGTTCAGTGTGGATTTGATCAGCTTCATGAGGACTACTCATGGGTATAAAGATTATTCATGTGAGAGGTACATGATTGAATCCTTAGCTAAAGATACTGAGGCCTAAGGAAATCAATGATTCAAATCTGTAAGAGACCACTGCTGCTATGTAAATATCTTGATTTTTGTGTTTGGTTTGCTGCTCATTAGCTAAACCAACAAGAATTACTAATAACCCCTCAAGGACAACCCTTACATAGACATGCACCATTCTGAACATATACTTCTGGAGTTTATAAAGCTTATGCAAATGCGTACAGAAATTGGGGAACAACTCAGGCTACATCACCCTGCTGTCTTGACTGCTGCCATCAAGCATGTTGTCCTTCCCATCAAACACAACCTCTGTGGACATTATGGGCAAGGGATCTTGGTATAATATTCCCAAGAGACTGTACATTGGTACCTTGACTCGGGCAATATCCTAAGAGTGTGGGAAGGAAGAAAACCCAACTCAGTATCTTCCACACTTTCTGAACTGCGCCTTTCAGTGGGGTAGCAGATGAAAGGGAGGAAACAGGGAATGTAGCATTGTGTAAAACAGATTTACTAGGACAAGGGAAGGGAGAATGATGCTACATCCCTTCTTTCTTTCCTTGCCCAGTTAGCACCAGGCTGTGCAACCAGCATGCAACTGCAGCATATGAGTTTGGCACTGTGCCTTTCCTTGGCTTACTCCCTTCAGGACTGTGTCACCCCCACACATTCCTGGGTGGTGCCAACTACTGCAGACTGTGAACAATAGCTGATGAAAGCTCAGCACTATTGGGGAGAATGAAAATCTGCCCTCCATTCTGGACATCCAAATATGGGTAGAGATGTTTAGACCTTTGGTTCAGAAACTCGTGGTTCAAACTGCTTCTTCAAACCTCAAAACATTGAGGTTTGGGTTTGTTGCATCTTTGTTGTTTTTTTTTTTTTTTTTTTTTAACAATGGCTATTCAAATCTTTCTTTTTTTTTCTTTAATCACTGCTAGAAATACTACTTAATTTTTTTTAAACAGTACTGCTTATCACCCTTCTTGCAAAATAAGTCAAGTATCTAGAAAATTAAAAAACATAACCATGTAGCCAATAACAAATCCAAACTTGCTACAGTGGAGAAAGCCTACCTGTGCTGTAAAACACTGTATACCATCTGCCACATCTGCAACATATGTCTGCACGTCACCAGAGCCTCTTCAGGTCCTTTATGTATCCATTCCAGTTTCACTTTGGTGAAGAGTAAGCTGCAAGATGAAAAAGAATAACTCCTATTTTATTGGCATCTCATAAAAGTAGGGAATCAGTATCACTCCAGCGAAATCCTGGCAGGCAGCATTTTTACTTGCTTTGTAAGTGCAGTAATGAAAGAAAACACTGTAGCACAAAACATTTCATTTGGCTCAACTTTGATTCCCCACAAGGAGATGAGAGGATTAACAATACTCCTCAGCTGCAGTCAAATTTGCGTCACAAAGCTGGCAGGACAGTGTTAAAAGCAAAGCATTGCAAAGCTAACAAGGTGAAACATATATTGAATCTCATTTTATTTTGGACAGTATTAAAAACAGGAGAAAAAAGAATTGCCATAATACATACTCCCAGGCTGTTTTCTTAGTCTGGCATCTTCTTACAGCACTGGCTTATATAATGAATTTCAGACAAAAAGCCCAGCACACTTAACATACACTGATAATTATGTAATGCCTCACAGGAAGGAAATGCTTTTTCTTAACCCCAGCTGGGAATCATCTCATGCCCCTAGGCAAGACAGCTGATAGCCTTGTACATTCTTGTTCTAGGTAGTGTAGCTGCTGCTACTATTCTTAAACCTAGAGAACATGTACTTGCACAGACCACTGGAATTCAGCAGAATTGGGTCACACAGAGGTTAGAAGACAGTTTTGGCAATGACACAACCTACCACTTGCTGCCAGCATGGCTTTTAACACCATCCCTCACTACACCCATTTTATCTTATTGTGAAGATGACTGCATTTATTCCTTTTATATTAATGCAAACTTACTTTTCTGTTTTAAATGTTTTCATAAAGCCCAATATCAACACAACTGTAATTCACTTGATATGACTAGCAATTAATCCACTGGAAGCACATATGTGTACAACAGCTGAATGTTAAAAATCCTGAAATCAGTTTTGTGAATGTGACCTGCAGGCTTCTGAGGAATCCAAGCTACTTCAGAAAGAGACAAGAGCAACCGCATAGATGATGTTAGAGAAGAATTTACAGCTGAGTAAGAGATCCTTCACTTGGAAAAATTAAAACTCTAGTGCCAAGACTGTGTGGTGCATATCTACAGGAATGTGCTAAAATGGCAGTTCCATTTGGCACTAACAAACATCAGGGTGGACATTTTTGGTTCAGGTTTCTTGGTTGGTTTTTCTTTGGGGGGTGGGGATGATAGCGACCAAAATGTAGCCAACTGTATCAACTACTATAGTGAAGTCTGCTCATGGCTGCTGCTACAATTTGACCTGGTAGAACAAGCATTCAAATTCCTCAGGTACAAACTTTGACTAGGAAAGGCAGATCAAGATTCATAATCAAGGGAATGTGTCTTTACCCTTTACTATTACATACCTACCCTATATCTTTGCTTTTCTTGTTACTGGTGTGAGCAAAACAAAGACTGGTAAGAACATAATCTTCTCTCAGAGATGCTGATCTCCCAACTGAGAGGAAATGCCTTTATGATTCAGGTGTTTGAGGCTCAAACACAGACAGATCAAAATTTTGCTGGGACAAAGACGTAACAGTGGATGGATGCATTGTTAAAAAAAATAAGTCTGAATTCAAAGGAGTGGTTAGCAATGGAACTGGCCAGTGATGCCTGCTGCTCAGTATTCCCAGTGAACTGGGCTCATAGGAACAATGCTTGTTTCAATACAACAGAATACAGAATCAATCACTTGAGTATAAGGAACACATATCAGACTAGAAAGATGGGAAGTTACATGCTGGAGTGCAATGATATTAAAAAAGATGTGAAGTTCAAGAGCAACAATGCAGTTTAAAGGTCAAACAACCCTTGGGATCCATATACAGAAATGTAATCAGGTAGGAGGTAGAAGATGTGGCTATTCTTGATCAGAGCATCAGCAAGACACTTATTGCGATCCTGTTTCTAGTTCTTGCTCTTTGATTCCAGAAGATGACTAAAACATGGGGTATGGTTCAGAAAATGGTTATGCAAGTGATGAAGGCTAGAAAAATGTATTTAATCAGAGGCTTGAGAACCTCAGTTTATTTGCCTTAACCAAGATGCAGCAAAGAAATCGTTTTGCCCCAGCCTGCAAACATCTACATGAAATGTCTCATTGTGAGTAAAAGAAACGATACAGAGATTCTAAGAATTTGTTGGAAGCTGAAGCTAGTCAAATGGAAATTTATAAGTAAATGCATTCACACAACTATCAAGGAAAATAATCTTTGCAGCAACTACCTTGTGTGAACAGTAAATTCTGTAGTCATTAAAGCCTTTTCAGCAAGGCAGGATAACATCTGGAAAGCAATGGTAGTGCACAAACAGAAGCTGTGGGTTTGATGCACAGGCTCATGAGTGAGTTTCCTTGGGCTGTATGGTGCAGAGGGGTGAGACTGTGTCACCTTCCTTCTGGAAATGACTCTATTAAAAATACTCTTCTACTCCCAGAAACAAGCACACTGAACAATCTATGCTATTTTAAACATACAGTATAGTCTTTAAACCACTACAAACTTTCAAAATGAAAGACCTTCTAAAGCACTGTAAAGCCCTCCTTGCAGCAGAACAGTCAAGAAAATGAAGGCCCAGAGACCAGTTGTATTACATCCCAGAACAACACCACACTTCTCAACATGGTAAGATACCACTCAGTATTAATTAAATAGAAGAACCTATTAACAGTCAAACTCCTGGACAGGAGGGTTATACTAAAGGCTGCTTCCCCTTTTTACATTAGTAGGGACAAAGATGGCTTATCAGCAGGCAAAAAAATCACCACATAATATCTTTATACATTGCAGTTAAACATTAAAAAGACAAAGCAAGCATTTCCTCACTCTGCTGTTTGCTGCTTACAGTGAATATATGTCAACTGCTCTAGATGAAGATGCAATGGTTATCTCAGGAGAGAGAACAACTAATGAAACTGGAGGAAAAAACAAGTCTCTCACAAAAACATAATGAAGCCTCAGCACAATACTATCAGGAGTTGTAAGGCACAGGGACACTACAGGATCTTGGAGATACCATGTCCTACTAGCTGTTGTGGCAATTCACCTTGGGAATAATGTTATCTATGTTACTGTGTAGTCTTATAATGAACCAAACCAAAAAACAAATGGGAAGAATATAAGAAGCAAAAGGAATCAAACCATACCAGTAGCAGTAGTAAACAATGCAATTAAACATGATAAGTAAAAGGTGGAAATACAATCAGTGTATCAGGCTGCATGTGCTGTACGCTGTTAGCATTTCTCAGTTTCTAATAAGCTTCATAACAGTGAAACCACATAAGTAAACACATAGAGGAAACAGTGAAGCAGTATCACTTATCTCAAGCTTATAATATTATTACTGCGCTAGCACTCTTGCTGCTCATAAATCCAGTGAGTATTGTGTCCTTTCAGTGTCTGCATGCAATTTCAGGAGCATAAATAAAAATTACTTCTGTACAGATCTCACCTTATTGTGTTTCTTAATATCACTGTACATTTGTATGATGTTTGTAGGAATTAAGCAGTGTAGACTTTTTAAAAGATTCAATATATAAAAATAGCCCCAGGATTATCAATATAGTCATTGGTAATTTTATTAGCCTGTGAATATTAAAACAGATTTGGGCTAAAGCAAGTATATAAATTGCTACCACATAAGCATAAGAAAAGAGAGCAAAAAAAAAAAAATCCACAAATCATTCTTGTAATGTGTATGATTTCAGGGACAGTAGCGATGGAAAATAACCAGTACTTAGTCTTGATACGAGACTCTAAGCTCCCTCTCAGAAGAGGTTTTTGTGGTGCACGTGGACAGTATGCAAAGGCTTTTTTTCTCTAATGGAACACGAGGTTACTGCCACAAGCAAACACATCCACCTCTCGCTCTATCACATTAACTCTGACAAATTAAAATCCGGATACAGTCGAATTTGGTGAGACCTTAAGGGCTGAAAATTCAAAATGAATTCAAAATGAGGTTTCCCAAGTATCAAAACTTCAGTAGTATAAATTACCATATCACTGTAATATGTTACACCTTGACAAAAAAGGTAGAGATCAGAATCCCGGAAGACCTACGAAAATTTTCAGAAGCAAGCAAGCAAGCTAGCTACTTTGGTTGATTTCAGAAGCCATTCAACACTTGTCTTCATAAAGACTGATTTCAGTTGCTTACACTTATATGTCTCAAAGCCTGGCCAGATACACCAATCTAGCACCTCCAGGAGTCTTCTAATCCTACAGAGCAAAAATGCTCAGCCTTTAAGTTCTTTAATATTATCCATGAAGAAGAGAGATAATTCTTTTCCATCCCTGAAAATTTAATTACTGAGGTTTAATAGCTAATATTTATTATACTAAGATCTCATTAGTACATATGTATACTATAAATGCTTATGAGCACATCTGTGCAAGTTGTAAGTTGCTGTATATAGCAATAACCAATTGATGACTTTATGGATGCTCTAGGACTTTGTAAGATTTATTAATCAGTTAATTATTGGGACTTGTAAAACCTGCTTTAAAAT
Organism: Pycnonotus jocosus; assembly: GCA_013400435.1. Taxonomy (NCBI): domain Eukaryota; kingdom Metazoa; phylum Chordata; class Aves; order Passeriformes; family Pycnonotidae; genus Pycnonotus; species Pycnonotus jocosus. Next base: position 269,570 of record VWYP01030619.1, on the reverse strand, counting down.
GGAGTTCTTAGTATCAAATATAGCCCTTGTACTACACATTTATACAGCATCACAGTGGGATCTGTGTCTTATCATTTGACAAGCAATAAATAATGCCAGTATTATAACAAATAATAATACCTTCCACTCATTTCAAGGTTGAGAGACTAAATTAGGACTAATGAGTATTATGTAGTCATTTGTCTATATATTTTGCCATTCAATGTCTGCTTAAAACCCCTCCAGTTTTTGAGAGCTTGTCAGCACTTCTCAAAGATCTATGTGTCTTCGAGCTTTACCAGACTGGTGCTGTCATTCCCCGATGTCTCCCATTATTTACCCAGATTTGTCTACGTACACACACAGCTGCTGGGTTATTTTGGATTCTGAGTGCAAAGGAAACAAAACAAACCACCAAAACATGGAGCAGTGTATCCTAATTCACCACACAATTTTGTACATAAGCATGAAGCTACTGACCTTCTCCAGCTAATAGGTGTACTTTGTTCCTCTGTTAAAGGACGGGATGCATGTGCCTGCTGCTTTGTACAGACATTTGCTCAGAGACGGAAACCAGTGACAGGCCCAAGAGCAGCAAATGCAATTTGAGTGTCTGGGTGATGGGGTGTGGAGCAGCGAAGTGCCACTGAACAGCAGAGACCAGCTCACCCCACTACCTCTTTGAAGCCCAGATACATATTCCACACCAGAGACAATGAAAAACAGGGGACTACCACAACTGGACAAGTGGAGGACTCAAGTATGCCCTCTGACAAGCTGTGAGGTGTGGATTCAAACCCTCGACACTTTGATTCTCTTGAATCAGTTTCTTCTCCTTTAAGGTAATAGATACAAAAGGAGGATACAGGTGAATACAGGACTGATCTGACAGAGCTGGAAAGAGGATGAAAGAGACAAGAGAAATGATCAAAGTTTTGGAACGCTTTTGATATATAGAGATAGTAAAAAGACTTCTCAGCCTGAAAAAGAGGCTGAGAGAAGAGATGACAGATTTATAAAATCATTAATAGCATGAAGATCAGGAAGTCAAAGCAATCTGTGTTGTTTCAATGAAAGAAAGAATATCCAATAAAGCAATAAAACCATGGATTTAAAATGAGCAAACAAAGTGCTTTTTCATACAACACAAAAGTAAAGTGCAAAACCCATTGCTGCAGGATGTTCTGAAGCAGACACAAATATGTTCAAAAAGGGATTAGATGAATTCACAGATGACAGGCCCATCAGAGGCATTAAAGACAATCTAATGCAACCTCTGCCTCCAAAAGCCTCTGAGCCAATCTGCCGACAGAAGCAGGGATCACATATGAGGGGTAGGATCATCCTACTGCTGGGTTTCTGTACACTTCTCCCTGTGCGTTCACCAGATGCCCTGCTGAAGCCAGACAAGCCCTTAGTTTGATCAAGAATGGCCTCTCTTACATTTTGATACAGCAGGAACATGATTGCAGCCCATGTTCTTTTTATAACCCAGATTGTCTAGTCTTGTTTTATCTGCCAGTGGAACTGTAGTATCTTCACAGAAAATCAGTTACTCAGTTTACCAGTTACTGAGTTTAGCTTCAGGGGTGAGTCACCTAAACAAGTAAATTAGATAATGGATACTCTTTCACCATAACTGTTATGGTTTCATTAACCTTCCTACAACACCTGCTAATCCCCTAGTCAAATTATGACTAGGAAAAAAAGGAGGCAAAATTGAGGAGCTGCTTTTAATCTCTTGTATTTTTGTTGATAAAATCAAAGTTGCTGTCTTCTCAAATAACTCTGCTTCTTGCAGTCTCCTGACATTTAAGGGCACATTCTCTAGTTAAATTAATGCCAGTAACTCTGACTGCAACCTCCTTTTATAACTTCATGCTGTGGCATGTTATCTATCACTTTCCCAACAAAAATAAATTGATCATATACTTTTACAGACAGACAGTTCTAATTTTTATGGCTCCCTGCCCAGTTAGCCCCCAATATGAACAAAAAATAAAAACAAGAAATCTGTCACCATACCCAAAGAATTACTGACTTCATCTTCCTAACTCAAGGAAACTAGCAAACTCAGAGCTGCCATCTCCTCCTTTATAAGAACACCCTGCTCTGAGACCAGTCCTGATGGCTACAGCACAGGGTGAAAACAACTTCCAGGATGGTAGATTCCAGGCTATTTAAAAGTTAACACAATGGAGACAATTTGCTATGCTCAGCCTCTTGACACAAGGCACCTAGAAGGTTCTTGCTTATAGAGTAGGAGGGAAACACAAAAAGAGGTGATAAGGAAAGCCAAGATTGCAGCTGAAACTGTAGAAGGAGACTGCAAAGCAAAAGCAAGGGAGCAGCCACTGGCATGGCTCAAGCTCTGGATGTTTTTTCTTGGACTGCCTCCTCCTGCAAGCTGCAACTTGCAGCCGATGGCAGAAGGGCCTCCTGTCTGTCAGGTGAAGGTCCTGCCCACAGACTATGCTGCATAGCTCTGCACAGACACAAATCCCTCTTCCCAAGACAAATGTGGGCAGCCAGTTCAGCAACCTGGTGCACTCATTTCAGCATTCAGGTCCATCAGATTAATTTCTGATACAGAGGGCAAATATGATATGAATATTTATGTGGTCCATTCAGAAAGTGCCCCTTACATCTAAGTGGCATTTTGTAACAAACCTCCTTTATCTGCTAAAACCAGACTGGTTGTCACTTGAAGGAAATGCAACAATTAACTAACAGTCTGGAAAAAGCAAGCTGACTTGCTTGGAAAGGAAAGAAAAACACAAGACACTGAAATTCTTCTTTATCTTCCCTTGTCTTCAGTATCAACCCATATCTAGTTATACCCGAGAAAAGAAGGAAAAAAAAAAAGGTCGATAAGAATTATTGGCTGCGTTCCTTTTACTTAAGTAATTACTTTTAAATGCCAGACTCGTGGTATTTTGCTTTTTATTAAAAATGTAGGAAGCAAATTGTTAGCAGAGCTGATAAAAACGCTTGTCTCACCCAGTTACAGAGAATCCTTTGGGTGATACACCTGAAGGATATATATATCTTACTCTCATCCTGATGAGGAATTGCCAACAAAACAACTTTGTACTATCACAAATCATCCGTATTTCAGTCCATATCTTGCCTGAATAAAACCACAAAAATAATTTTCACAGTTTGAAGTTTTACAGCAAAACGTGGGGAAAAAGTTCACAGTTTTTCTAAGAAGTGTGTTTACCTCAAATTTTTATTTGCAATATAAAAATAGGTATCCTTTGTAAGAACAGTGAATTAAATTCTACCTTGTAACACTTCAGAAGATGTTAAACTGAGGTTTATTCTGCAAGTCTCCTGCACAATTGTTTTGTTGACTCCACTCCACTTCTACTCCTCCATTGTAGACTCCACCTACATGGAATATTCCCCATCGTGCTGGACACTGTTATGAACACATCTGAAAACCAGAGCCAAGTCTTTGGCATTCAAGGGTAGGAGCTTAGAGGCCCACCTCCTATTTAATTTTAATCATGAATTCAGTAGGAGTTCAATGCATAGCTTCTCCATCCAGCAGGCCCAAGCCCTCTCACTTGAACTCACGTAATTCTGTGGTGCAGAATGTCATTTTCAGGTGGAAACAGACACCTACATGGCAATGTGCAAATATCTGTGTGATCTCAGAGGTGCTCTGGGAACAGAGTCCACTGTATTCCACCCACGGGGCAGTGTGGCAAATATCCTATGGCTTGGCCTGGGGACCTGGGAGAGCCACGCTCCATGCCTTGCTGTCTTGTATGGCTTGGCCAATTTCGGGCAAGCTGATCCAGGCCGCTGTGCTTTAACTCTTCCAAATGCAGAGCAGATAACGGGAATGACCTTTGCAAAGCATTTGGAGAACTAGGGCCTTCATCAGCGCCTGCCCCATATACTTTACATTTAATCTCTTAATACGGGTGGCTCTCAGCTTCAGAGTTATTTGTGGACAGGAAGGAAAGCAGGTTGAGTTCCTCTGTAACTGACATCACTTTTAAAACATTTTCTCATCAGCTGGGCCTGATTCTTCAGAGTTTCATCAGATGCATCTCCTGAATAAATTCAGCCAGCCCTGATTAAATAGGAATTCATTTGGAAGAGCAGAGCTGGGAACTATCATGCTGCCAGAACCACTGGAACAACTCTTGATTTACAGAAACCAAAAAGGAAAGCAAGACTAGGTCTCTGATTGCTGAGCAGAGATCCTCCCAGACAAGAAAAGAGCATTAACAGACTAAGCTGAGTATTTAACATGATGCCAATATTTCATATCCCCAAAGACTGCAGAACTGGATGCTTCATTTACTTCTAAACTATTATATTTTTCATAAAAAGTTCTATTATGTGTATTTTAGGCCACTTTTAGAGGAAAGGATACCAGAACTCTGGCTCACAAAGTAACAACATCAACCTCCAGGTCACCTCAGTGTGCAACCAATAACATAGCTTCCTTTTGGAAATGTATGTCTGAATCCCTATCCATGTATTTAAAACAGTGAAATACCTCCTAATTAACCTAGTGTCAAGGTAATAAAAAAAATGATAGCATACTCTTATTATGGATGTATAAATTACGCAATAAAATACAATAAAGCAGAACCCCATAAAGGATTAATAAAGCATTTCTACCCAACTTGACATATTTATGAAATCTTCCATGTTACTTGGACCCAACACTCTGAAACTTCATGATGCCCCCACTGTATTAGTAAATTAGAACCACACAAAATTTGGCTTTGGTATATAAACAACAGGCATAAAATAAGCTTTTCTTTTTCAAACTGCATTATGCAATGTTGGTAAACAGACCTCATTCCTTTCATTCAGATTTTAATCTGGAACAATATAATTTATGTCACTTTGGCACTACCAAGAGATCACTTGGCACTTTTAAGAGATCATCTTTAAGCATGAGTCCTGCTGAAGTCAACAAGAAACCAATTATTCCTCTCCTTAAAACTTAGCATGTGCTTAAGAACCTTAGTAGATCCAGCACTTTATGAAGAAATGATCTCTGAGATTCTCTCCTAACTGCTCAACTTTGCAGAGGACAAAGTATTAAAATGAGTAACACAAGAAGGGCCAGAGTTTGCCGATATTTAGCACGCACTGACTGCACATCTCGGCAGAGCTGAAAAAGGCAGAAATCAGTTGACCATCAGTCAAACACCACTGAATTTCACCATAAAATACTGGTTCTGGGGCACATGTGGCCCTGTTTCAACCTAGGTTCTGGCTAAGACAACCCACCATATACTTTATGACAGTTCAGAGGCAGTGCTTTTTACAAGATGAGCTTGTTCTGCAAGATATGAAGAAGTAGGTTTATCTGCCAGCCCGAAAAAATATAGGGGAACACATGGTTAAAAGGTGGAAGAAGTGACAGAAATGAAGATAGACAAAAGCTCCTTCATTTCTGAAAAAATCCCTACCAAAAACAAACCTCCAAAAAACCACCAAACTAACCCACAGTATCTAGAATAAACCTGTGTTTTGGTAAGTAGACAGAAAACTGCTGGCTGCACCAAAGAAAATTCCAAAGAAAAAATTGCTATTTTGCTACCATCAGGAATCATATTTGTCTAGGCCTGCAAAGTAAAACCACAATGTAACTGCAGCTTGTGTCAGCACCAGCTGAACAGAGAACAGCAGTGTAGGAAGACACAGGAGCATGTAGCGCAGGAACAGCAGCAGGAAGACACAGGAGCATGACCTTTAACGCAGAGCTAGGGACCAGCTTACAGACTCAGGTCAGTACTTCAGCAGAAGATCAGCTACTGCAGTTTCACTCAGTCCTTCACTGGCAGAATCGAGCTAACCTAGCAAAACCTGTTACCATCTGGCTCAACACTGCACATTGACTTAGAAAAATCAGGCAGACAAATCTCTATTCATGGTAGTGCTGGGCTGCATTTTCACCACAGAGAGTGGTTTGAAGATGCCTTTAATTTCCTTATAAAGTTCTTAGCTTATAGTTCTTTTTCACTGTATACAAGGCTACTTGCAGAGTCAGGACTTGTAACCCCTAATCTCTGTCAGGTTTGACACCATGCAGATTGGCTTTGGCAATGGTGGCACTTTTTGTCATGTTGTTGCCTCCCCTCCAGTAAAGATTCCCCACAGACCTCAGGCCAGAAAAATGAACTGATAGTGTGATAGCTCTCCTTAACCATTATGCTGAGATAAAATCTCAGAATACAGCCATGAACAGCTAGATTTGTTTCCAGCCATTTTCTTCCGAATAATTTCCCAACTACACACATCCCAAGGACATTGCTGACTTATAGAACCCACTTCCATAGCTTGCATCCTTGACTATTAATCTAGTGTCAGGTTTTCCCAGCAGAAAGCTGTGCACAGTTCAGTTGAACATGAACATAATTCAGGATCTTGCAGGCTGTATTTAAATGTGAAGTTTTATTCCTTAGCTTTGCTGTAAATTTGAACCGCACTGCTGCACATATGACTCCAGCAGGTACACCTTACACTGTACAAGTAAGCTGAGTCACTGCTCACAAGTAACAATCAGCAGTCTCAACCTGTCAGAGATACCTAACAAATTTCGATTAGAACTGCCAACAAAAAATAAAACCCTTGAGAGAAAGGTGAGAAATATATGTGCATAGTAAAGAAAAAAAACCCAAAAAACCACCAAACCAAATCAGAAGTAAAAAGAGAATCCACGGCAGATTGGACCTAAAATCAGATTAATGGATTATTTTTCTGCAATATAGTACACCCCAGTGTGACAGGTCTTCCAGATGTGCTGAGAGAAGATGACACAATATTATACATATAAAGTACTGCATATGTGATTAGAGAAAATCCTTTGAGAAAACATGCATAGTAATTACATTTTAAACATTCAAAAATATTTGGCCTTCTTTCAATAACAGCCTGACAAAAACACCTTACTGGAAAACTGCAAATACAATTTAAAGGCTGGCTGGAATTAACCAGGTCTGACTGCTGAAAAACAGGTTTCATTTTACAGCACAGTGCAGGTGACAGGATTACTGGGTTTTGGTTTACTTTTGTGTTCTTCACCCACCCACAGAAGGCAGTTTTTTTCTGAGACACAGTCCAGCACTTAGCAACCACTGACCTTTACAAATTTTTACACAACAGTGCTTTTAAAACTGAACTCTGTTCCAAAATTTAGAGCTAACAGCTGTAATGAAACAGGTAAAAAGAACTAAACATTCAGGGTCTGACAGTGAGCTGAAGGCAATCAGCTCTGTTCAACTGAAATGAATGGATTTTTGTCTTTTTAAGCTAGCTGAGTATCTGGCACTGAAGCTTCAAGTCAGAAAAGCTCAGGCAGCTTTAATTCCCTAGAAATGAGCATGCATCAGATAAACAAAGAAATGAAGTGCAGGGTTAGTGCAGTTTGATCAGCTTGTATCAGCTGACTCCCTACTTTATGACCTTAAATAAATGATTCATTTGCAGAATTCTAGCCTTCCATACATCCACAAGGATCCTGCAACTGAAAAAAGAAGGGAACAGAAGTGATGATGCATAGCAAGATCCAGCCTTTCATGGAGAAGAGTCCTATGCTTTCGCTTCTCCTGTGTGGAAAGAAAGCTCATGCAGAGATGCCTGGCTAGCATGGGCTGCCAGTGCTGACCATGGAGCAGCCCTGCAGCACAGCAGCCTGAGGCCAAACTCTGCACCTCCACATCTCAGCCAAGGAGAGGGACAGAAAGAGGCTGGACTGAACTCACTGAAATCTGAACACAATGAAATCTCCATGTTTACCCAGTGTTACACATCCTGTTAACTCAGTGCAGAGCTCTCTGCAGAGTAAGAGATCACTAGGATAAATCAGAACAGTATATTTATAATCTGTGCCTTCTGATAAGTTAGCAGCATGTACCATTTTTTTTCTTGAAGAAAATCTGAAGGGAAAGAAGAGATATTAACCTAAAAGCATTAAGAATATTATAACTGTTCTGTTTACCATTTACTGCTAGGCATAAAAACCACTTTGCATTTATCTATGCCTTTTTCTCCCTCTTAAAAGGCCACCATGCAAACCAGCTGCAATTCAGGGCTTACAATCTAATTTCTGTTTCTTTTCTAAGCCAATATATCCAAAACATGGGTATAGTGCTCTTCTCCATTCACACTACACTGAGGGCACTGTATTTTCATTAATATGCCCACATCCTTCCTTAAGTACCTCACTGAAAGTATATCCAAAAACCACTGTGCAGAACTCAGTACTCCAAGGCAACTGAAAGTGTTCAGGCTCTCTGCTGACCTGATTGACAATTTTTCCTCCAGAAAGCTTAACAGAACTTGTCATTATGTATGTGATATATCCTATCATAATTAATTCCCTCAGGGAATGACATCCAGAGGAAGCATGGTTCAAATACATAGCACACACCCCTGAAATCTGACATTTTGAAACAGACTACCAACACCAAGATGCATCCATAGAAGAGCTGATATTTTTATTTTCCTTGACTGTAGATATATGGCATAAACTACATCTTGTCATAAAAAGACTGGCTTAAAAACTGTAGAACCATACAGATAAAAATCAGTGTTCTTGGCTCTTGAACAGATTTGATTTAATCCATTAGAAATCCAGAGGGTGTTTAAAATTACCACGTGCCATTTAATATATGATGAAGTAAGAGCTTTCTTCAGCCTTAGTGGAAAAGATTCAGAGCTGTAATCCTTTTTCAAATAATTACCCTGTTCATCAGGCTTCCACACAAGACGACTCCAAGATGAAGTAAAATGGCAACACTGGCTATGAAAGCCTCAGTATATACACATACCAAGCTGAATGGCAACAAGAGCCCTTTGCAAGTGTTTATCAAGTCACAGGCCCAAATTGGGCTAAAATTAGAACTGAGAGGGAAAAGCAACAGTAACTGAAAGTATCAAGTCCATCTGCCATATAAACGGGTCTTTGAAGACAAAAATGTAGGAAGGCTGAGTAGGTGTGCCGACTGAATGAGGCAGCTCTAGCAGTGAATTATTGCTTTCACAGACACAGCCTGTGGTTTTGACTCAGCCACGAGCTGCGCTGTGTGGCTACCCAGGAAAGTGAAACCAGTGTAGAAAAGGGAAGGTTAGTGGCTGACATGAAGAGCTAGGATAGCTCACTGCTGCCCTGCCTCAGGAGACATGCATGAGTATTTGGCTTGGGCAATTCCAAGACACTGCAACTGTATCCCTACTCAGGATAACTGCAATGTTTCCTACCCACAGGTCAAGGATATCCTGCATCAGCTTGCATGAATGATTCTTTCCACCAGAAATGGCAACATAAAACCCAACATGCTGATGAAAGAGTACTGCAAATTACATCCTTAAGGTCAATCCCTGCACACAGTATTCAGAACAATACTCAATAAACTTCTTGGACATCTTTTTCCGGGAGGCCCTAGAGACATTAGTTAAAGTAGAGACATGTGAGTTGCAGTGCACTTTTAGCATAAATGAGACAGAGAAGGAATTAATTTGGAGAAACATCAGCTCTACTGGAAGCTGACAGATACCTAATGCATCAGATTTGTGACTACTTATGGCATGACTGATTTTTTTTCCCCTGTGTTTTTCTTCCATTTTTTCCTTATTTATAACAAGGTTCTCCAGTAGCGATATTTGGCCGATTTGATAGAGATACTGGCTCTAAATGTGTTATTAAATTTTCCCCAATCCCTTTCTCCTCCTGTTCTAGGCCAAGATCACAGTTCTATCTGTCAGGTCTCTCCAGGTACAAGTTTATTTTTCATGTAATACCTGCCATTCAGTCAGTGTCAATGCAGGGTTTTTCACGTGATTCCAGCTACCCAGTTTCATTTCTCCACTGAAACTAAATAATAATGTGATGTGCTTGACTGACCCAAATCTGCTGAAGTCTGCTTCAGTAATCCCTGCAGATCTATGTACTTCAGATTGCCATCTCTTCTGAGCTGTTTCCCATGGATACAAATTCTGGTATTTATGTTCAGGACTACAACCAATGGACAACTGAAGCCTCAAGTACAAAAATACCACTTTTGCAAAGCTGCTGCATCCCAACCACCACAGAGCATATAATGCCCAAGACCATAAAAGCTACCATGGAGATTCTATTTAAGGTGTAAAACACATCATCTACTTGGTTTGCTCCCTAACACAGTTCTATAGGAGTTAACCCAGTAAAGACCATCCTGGGAAATGGATTAAATCACTGAAACATTTTGCCTCTATGTAAGCTGTGTGCCCCCTCTTGTTAAAGCAGCTAATTGCACTGACAGGGCAGCCTAATGTGGCTTGGTCCAGCTCCATCCCAATTAAAGACTCCACATTCCACTGTGGGCAGCATCTGCAGCAGCACACAGAGGCTCTGCTCACACATACAAGCCCCTCCCTGGATAAACAACGCAACTGTGAGACTCCCTGAACAAGTGTGGAAAACCAGCCAGGGCACTGGACTCGTGTCTTCCACTCCTCTCCCATGGGCAGGGCATCAGGACACATCCATTTGTCAAATTTTTCTTTTGCTGCCATAAATAAATGTTAAACTTACCTTGTCAAATGAGTCATTCCATGGTTTATTATTGCTACTCAGGAAGCAGGCCTAAATTACAGGAGTACAAGAAATACTATGACTGCTCTAAATTGTATCTCTGCTTGGATCCTCAGACAATTCTTCCCAAGTCTTACAGTACAGACCAGTCTCCAAAACACCTATGAATACATTTTTATGAGCATCGTGGACTGGCAGAAGGAGAAAAGGACAACCCTTAAAGCAGTGATTTCAGCATTTCAAGCCCTTGTACCCATAGAAAGGAGTTGCACCAACTACTGCATTGGTATCTGTTTTCAACATCCTGCCAGGAACTGTGATCTACAGCTTTGGGAATTTTGTTCTAGAAAAACCTAAGGGATGAACTTGTCCAATCCACAAGCATTAGTTTGTTGGCCACTGATCACAAGAACATTTATGCAGAAGACACCATGCAGAAACTGCTGTATTCTTAGAGCTGCTATGCCACAACATAAAGTTAAATGCTCTTGGGAAAACAAAACAATAGAATGAAGCCTGACACTTACTGCCTGCATTAACTCATCCTATAATTAATTTATTAAAACAGAGAGAAAAGCAAAAGTTGAGTTCTTCATTAATAACCCTAACCAGAACTGTGCAGCAGAGATAGAAAACCCATCCAGTTCTACTAATTTTAGAATGTTCTATTACGGGATTTAGTGCTGTAGCTGATTTAAGGGAAGCAAAAAAAACCCCTTTCCAATTGTCAAATGAAAGAGGTAAATTAATTTATATATGGCCAGTTTTCATTAACACTTTGAACTAAATTGCTTTTATTTGGAGCTTTTAAGATTACAGTTGTCCCCCTAAGATTCAAACATTTTAATACCCATTCCATCCCTTGTTAGAACATTATTTTAAATGAAATGTAAACCCCAAGTCTTAATTAACTGAAGCTATTAAGGAGCCTAAGTCACATTTCTCACACAGGTGCTAGCTTATATGACATGGTAAAACTCCAGCTCTGTTCTCTATATTCTGCTTCTCTACAACCATCTTGTCAACTTCTATTTGCAGATTGTTCTTCCTCACTTCACAGCCTAATCAGATACATACCGTTGGTCCCTGTTACACAGCTGTTTTACTCTTCCCTAATCACAGCTGCATTTCACCGGTGTACTTTCCCTCAACTCTAAAGAACAGATTATTGGCTTTCTTTTACTCTTTTCCCTTCTATTTTCCTCACCTCCATTTCCTTGCCTGGTGCTCCAAATACTCTGCCACCAAATGGCTCGAGAATTAGTAGGAGCTAATATTGCCGGAAAGAGGAAATACAGTGCAGAACACATTTAGTTTTATTGGAGGCTCAGAATGTAAATTAGTGTTTCATGATCCATTTGAACAGAAAGTTACCAAACTTTAGAAAAGACAATTCACAGACAACAGAAGAGAGGGTTAGAGATCACTTAAAAAACCTCAACATTTCTTTAACTTCTGAAGCCAGGATAAGGAAACTCACAGGCAGACTGTCCAAGCAATGACAGCTTCGAGGCCATTCCTGTGCTTTCAGCTTGCTTCAGCAAATTGCCTGCTTTCTTTAAAAATGTCTTTCTACTCCTCATAAAACACCCGTATGGCAACAGAAAAGCTCTCCACTGAAGTTTTACAAGACTTTTTAAATAACAGAATAGTAATTCTCTCTGCTACTATTTAACCAGACTGCCACTTTAAGGCTAGAATTTCTGCGAAAACCTAAGAAGTACCATTCTCTGGTTTCCAAGAGAGGTGCATTCCTGCAGGTCTTGCTGAGACCAACCCTTTTACCTCACCTCCAACATGTGCAGGTTTTGCCACTCGCAGCATCCCTCTTTTCCTTCCTTGCTCACTCTGCTATGATTTGTTACACATGCAAATGAGCAGATAAGACACAGAAACAAACAGTATGTATTTATATAGTCCTCACTTAAATGCCACAAACTGTCCTTTCCCAGGTGGTGTGCAACTTCGTACAGATTTGCATCCTCTGCACCTGTCCCCCAGTGCAATCTGTCTCTTTTTCCCACAGCCATCCCTTCTCCCATAGCCACCAGCCCCTGGCAGTGCTGCTGCCATGTCCCCGTGCATTATCCCTGCTGTTCCACTGGTGGCTGCTAACCCTGGCACCACATGGCTCAGCTCTGCCTGCCCCCTCCAGCCTTGACTCAGCAGGCTGCTTTTAGAAAACTTGCAGAAACTTATCTTCAAGACTTCTAAAACACTGTCAAAACCTGTTTTAAATCAGCCACTATTTCCAAAAGTGTTCAAGGTATAAAAAGCCCAACTACATAATCCCCATTTCTTTAGGAAAACAAGTTAAAAAAGCAGAAATATAATTAGAACATTTCCATTTCAAGGCAAAAGGAGCAAGTCTCTCCATAGGTTTTAGGAAAAAGAAGGAAAAAAAAAGCACACCAATAGCAAACAAATGAAAATTTCTAAATATGTTTGAAAATACAGTAGCAGCTACTAAAATAGCATTGCACTGATAAAAAACTGATAAATAAGCATATTTCAGGGACTTGATCAGAAACTGATGTCCTGCTCATTGGAAATGCTCTTTCACTAGCTAGAAACTTTGTTTTGTTACTATAGTTACTGTCACTACAAGTGGCCCTGACTAAGGCATGAAGTATTTGTTATATAAAACCCCGACGCAACTGCAGCCTTAAACTTCAGAAAGTACCAGCTCTGTGCTCAGTCCCCTTTGCAAATTCTATTCCAAGCCCAAACTCAAAATGCTTTTGTGCCAAATAGGGTACACTCTTGAGCAGCAGTTTAACAGCACTATTTAAGTGCTGAAAACATAATCAACATTGTTCCCGATACACGCTACAACTGTGAGGGAATTTAGATGGACCGTGCACTGTGCAAGGGAGCAGTGACTTCCTCCCTGAAAAATTCATGCTCTTAGCAGTGGCTGAGAGGTACAAGAAAAACTGGCAATCAACCTTAATAAAATTTGCTGACTGACCATTGAATTTGATGGGAAAAAATGCCTGGAGCCGGGAAGCGTACCATGTAGAAAACACATCCTGCAGCACTGCAAATTTTTTTTATTTCATTATATTTTCATCAGCTTAGTTTGATGAGGTTTAATGTCCATAAAAAAAAGAAAAAAATACGCTCTCTTTCTTGGCCTTTAATATATTCTGGTTTCACATAATTTTCTTCTTGTTCTTGTGGGGGATATTTTCAGCTAGACAAACTGCTATTACGGATAATCTTGGAAAAGCAGCTTATGAGATCCCCAGCGAAAACAAGGAGATGACAGAAACTCACTTTTTAAGGTAGTCATCTGATGCTGATACTCCAGCACAATGTGCCAGTCTGCTTCAGGCCATCTGCACCATTCTCAGCTGTGCTTTTTTCCCCTACTTGGGTAGGGTAAAACAGTGTGGCTTTCCTTCTCCTCAGCTTGAAATCCAGACACTAAGCGTTTTCTTAAAAGGCCAACAGCCCACACAGAACCTGCTTGCCAGTGACTGTAAGCACTAAACAAGTGCCAAGGTCAGAAAATATATCCGCTTGTACACTTGCTTTCCTGCAGTAAGCATTGCTCAAGGTTTGGGTCAAGCCAATGATCAGGGATATTTCTACTACAGCGCTATTTAGTTAACTTCTGAAATGGCAGATATAGCCATTTATGCTACTTAGCTTAAGCTTTAAGCAATTTGAATGCTACCGAAGACTGGAAGAGAGTATCTTCTCTTTCCCTTCCGCCCTCAGAGCTGACACCCTGTACTATTCTTAGTGTGGTGTTAATTTCAGAGTTCACACATCAGAGGAAGCATTTCGAATTTGTTAATTCATTTGTGAGAACCTCTACAGGGCTTTGTCCTTAATGACTGAGCAACACTATTTTTTTTTCAGCTGTGACATTATTTGCAACCAGTCTTACAGCTTATTACAGCCTCATAAGTGCTTAAGGACAAATCTGCCCTACCCTGTAAGAAACATGATTTCCTTAAGGTGCTGTTTGAACACAGAATTGCTTCATCGGTTCTTCCCTGTAATAACAGTGCTTGCAGCGACACCTAAAACCATGATTTCTGTCTCTTGTATGTCTGGCAACTAATCCCAGACTAATGGCCTTGTCTATGTAAGCAAATAATGAGTACCTGCTGGAATACGTAATTTGCGAGTACTGCTGCTGTCTTTTTGTGGCACTGCAACTTTACACTGTAATGTTGATTAGACTGTCTCAGAGAAAAAAAAAAAAAATTGTTCAGCTACGATATTTTTTGTGCCCAGAATTCCCAGGTTCAGTTGCTAAACCATATAAAATGAAACATTTGCACTGTCATGTGCAGAGGCAAATTAGATGAGATCAGAAGTAGATATTGCCTTATCTAAAACACAGGTTTTGCATTAGAAGTTAGCAGGAGATCTAGATGAAGAAATGAGTAGTCTAAGTCAATACCTGATGAACATCAATTAAAAAAAACCCCTTGCAATGATCAGGCATGTTTTGAGCCAGTGAGGCATCTGAAGATTTTTTCTTTTAAGACTAGATTGACCTCTAGAACATCAAAAATCTGTACTAGAATTCCCTATACACTTTTCAGTGTTGCTATCACAGCTAATGAGCTGAATAAAATCCCCCTGCAGCAGCTTATTTAGATACTGTCCTTCACAGTATCATCACAGGGTTTAAATAATAAACTAACACTGCAGAAGTTTAACACATTTGTTTCTAATTCACCCCAAAAATTAAGTTAAAGGGTAAGGATAAGCCTTAAGTCAAGCTTGCTCTGCTGTCTTTCTCTCCCTGTATATCAGTTGAACCTTTTAAAACAATGGCTTGATCCAGATGCATTTTGCTTTTTCTTTTTTTTTTTTTTTTCCCCAATTGGAATAAATGTAATGAGGCTTTGCTCAAAAGCAGTCTTACACATGTGGGATAAAATCTGCCTGCCAAAACCAAGACATACACCCTGTCTAGGGCAGTATGGAGAAGGGAAATAACACCAAAGACCACAGGCTCTCAAATGCAAGTCGTCCTGCCCTGCAAAACCAGATAGTGCACAACACACATTCGGACATCATTATCCTGCAGGATCTTCCTTCCTCTTCCCCACGGGCATTTTGCACAGGACCATGCCCTGCTGTGGAAACCCTGACGTTTGCAGGTGGCCAGTGAAGCAGCAGGCAATTGCTGTTTGCCACAGAAAAAGAAGCAACATAATTCCAGAATTGCTAGTAGAGCAGGCTTCAATCTCTACTATATTTGAAAATCATCCAGTGTGAAGGCTCCAAAGAGCCCATATATATTGAATCTTTTTTTCCTTAAGTGGACTTGAAATACAAAAATCTTGTTTCAGTTGGCATTTCCAAACTGACAATGTGCAGCCTCTTGATTAAGATGGGACATAGTTTATACCCCTGGCAACAAAGGAGACTCCAGACATTTCCATCTGCTTTAACAGCAGAGCAATAAACAAGAAAATGTACCATCCAGTTTAGTTTCAGAAGAATGTTTTTCATTGAAAGATAATTTAGTATATGCATCCTGACTTCTACATATAAATATATTTGAAGTAGCACTAATTCACATAAGCACTCTGGATGCAAAGGAAATCAAACAAACCACAAATCCTTCCCAACAATAAACTCCCAATATTACTGTGTATGGCTTTCAACAAATCCCACTACAGAACAGCACTGTAGTAGGACTGCTCAAAGGCAGCCAAAGTCTCAGTGCTCCCCCTCGCAGGAGCCATTCTTTCTGGAGATGTAGGAAGAGAACAGATTAAAGCAATCCCACATAGATTAAAAATCCTCTGGGGTGAGATCAGCACAGCTGGATGGCCATACCATGAACCACCCTAAACGAACACTGGCCCCATGCTACCTACCAGCAGCTTCCTGAGGCACACATTACTGCTGGCTTTAACACAGTACATGGGACATCCAAGCTTTGGAGACTAGTCTGTACAGGCCAGGAAAATCCCTGACACCGTTGCTCTCAAAGTCCTTGTCTGCTATGCAGTGCTAGTTTCCACCAGTGGTTTGCCTGCTGTGGTGGAGCATCCTCACCTCTTTTCGAGGTTGCACTGCCATCTGAGAAATCTGGGTTCTACTGATACCCTTGCGACTGCTTTTACAAGCTACCTCAAGTACCCATTCTTAACACCTGCCTTGCAAAAGTTCAGAGATCCAGGGTACTCAGTGCCCATCTGTCATTTCTGCATCTTTATCTGGCAGGGAGTTCCACTCCTCCTGGTGGGGCTCTTGGCACGTGCACCTGGGGGTGGCAGATGCTGTATTTTCCTCTCCTCAAGTGCTATTCTGCAATGCTGCATAATGTTGGCCTCTCAAAGCAGTTCTGCTGCAATGGTCTGTGCAGGGCTGGAGAAGACTTAAAGCTGCTCCTCACAGCTGTATGAACCCTTTGGTTCACGTTGGGTTATGTCACTCCTACTGTGCACTATTGCACGCTTAAACATTACTGAAATGCCAAGTGGAAGAGTTTTCCCTTTTTCTTCCCAACACAGAAAATGCTTATATTTTGAAGAACCATACAAAATGGCTGACTGACGAAACTCATGGGGCAGGAGGCAGGGTTTCCCTCTTTCACTCAGCAACACAGTTCCTTGCCAACTGGTCATCTCTCCTGTTCATTACACAGACTGCAGAGACATATATTCCCAGCTGGGTTCAGATCCCCGCTCTACTACGTACCCTACCATCAATGTAGAGACATTGACCTTGTCCTGAGAAAATATAAGAAAAACTACAGGAAAATCTAAAGTCATAACAAGCACGCAGACAGCAGATGCAAATGGCCAGATTGCAGAAGGAAAAAAAAAAAAAAAAAGGGAAAAAAAATGTCCAGGAGCCTATCAACTACAAATCTCAGATCAACTGCTTACTGGTATGGACTCTATTTGAGGTACTAGATATCAACCTCCTGCCACTTCTCCAGCTGATAGAGACATATGGAATAGAGTTCACTGAATTAATTTCCAGCAGTTCACATGTCCAGCCACAGTGATCAGAAACACAATTCTATGTCATACTTGCATCATTCTGAGTTGAATTTTCTGTTGGTATATGTAGGAAAAAAACTCTGCTAATGACTGTGGCACTTGATTAGGCCATTTAGCACTCCATCCCGATATTCCCTCTTCCTCCTAAAATACAGTCTTATGACAGATTTAATGCTGAACTACATACATAACAGAAAGCTTCAAGTCAAGGTAAAATTGAATAAAGGAAAGTAAAATGATTTATATTGTCTCTTTCCTGTTGTAAAAATGTTAGCATAATAAGAAACATGTCATGATATTTTCTAAGACATGTTGGTAACACAGAACTTCTAGGTTACAATCTCTCTCTCCATGATAACATCGCCATTCATCGTTATCTTTCCTTTACATAAAGAAACTAAAATATTAAGTAACACCAATAGTGACTAATATCAAATAGTATGACTGTGACTGCTTACATATTTGGTTCTGCAGAAATTAAAGACAATGGCAACAGAAGCTGACTTACCATCTAAGAAGCAATTACTGCCAGTTACTGCAAGTATTTCTAAGACAGTGAAGAGCAAGGGCTTTCCCTGTTTTCAGAAGGTAAAAACCATATTTGTGGCTGAAAGATTACCAGACTAAGATTACTTAGTCTGTGTTCTCTGGTGAGTTCTTCAGAACATCTGAATAAATCCCCCTCCCTCTTTTTTGAAGAAAATACAAATCAAAACATTTTGTGCTCTTCTCATTAGATAAATAAATACTCCTAGGACCTTAGAGCAGAAGTCACTCAACTCTGAAATTTCCAGCTGGAAAGAAAAAAGCCAACCCTTTCATGGAGTGATCAGAGCATTATAACCTACTCATCTCAAGACAACATAGCTTGAGCGCAGTGCAGACTCTTTGGAAGTAATTTCCTGCACAGAAAAACAATTTGCTAAGCATAACATCCATGCCTCTCTGTATTTCAAGATCTGTTTTCCAGTAATGGTTATCAACAGTAATTCTCAGTGAATTCTATTTTTTATTCTCAAAAATCAATTCTCAACAAAAAAAAATTACTCTTGATCATCCTTGCATTTGAGACTGTTTAAATGTCTCAGAAAATTCAGAAAATATTTTCACAGACTTCCTTGCTAATCAGTTTCTGAGAGCCTCAGGAAACAATTTCAAATTACTCTATCTGTATGTTTGGAAAGTCAGAAGACCTTCCAAAGCCTTCACCTTCACCAGATGTGAAGCAATGAAAAAACAAGACAAGTAGAGTATTTTGTTTTCTATTTTATCTATACATTGAGAGTGCCTTGAAGGAGTTCAGGAAGGCTCCAAAATCCTGTTCTCCAGCAGAATCACTGTCTGAAGTTGCTAATAAAAGCTGACACCCCATTCAGCCCCACTGAATACCTGTGTAGCCCCACAGCAGGAGGGGAAAGTTTAGAGCTGGGCTTCCCACACCAACACCACTTTTCTCCCTTGGTTCTCTTTCTGATTGCCAGGCAGCAAGCATGCCTCAGGTTCTCCCTGGGATCTCCATGACCCAGGTCTACCTTTGGAGGTCACAAAATCACCTGGTGGAAACACAGAGATCTCAATCACTAAATCTATTCTCACCTTGGATAACCCCTACATGCACATACTATGGCTAACTCCATTTCTAAAAGTTCCTACTGACAATGACTCTGCTGTCCAGATAAAACACACATGCTATTTTTCAATATACTCTGTTATCCAGTGTAGACAGGGCTCCTAAAGGCTTCCTTTAAATATAAAGCAGAACATGCTGTGGCTGTCCAAAAGAAAATGGCCCTTAGGAGGGAGCAAAGTGTGTGTTGGGGGGACTAACTCATTGGTAAGGCAGATATACAGAGCTCTGAAGTACAGAACCTGTGGCTGGTAACTCAAATGAGCCATGGTATTCCTGCATTTTGAATCTGTTCTTCAATTCCTTATGTTTGCATTTGCATAACTAGCATTACCTCTCCAATGCTACAATAATCATTTAGAAGTACTGCTGCTCACTATAAAGGCCTTAAATGCATGGAGGCAGTAGCCATTTACTCAAATACTACAGAAAAAAAGGTATTATGAAATAAAATTGACTTTTCATCCAGAGGAAAAATCTGAACCATTACTGTTAAGGCTGGAAAACTGCTTATCTGTTCCTTCTTTTCATAACATACTCAGAAAATTAGTCTGCAGTAGGTTTCCTCTCTAAGCTCCATTTAACTCCTTTTATTCACATCCTGAACCCTGTGCTATGAAGGAATGGAATTTTCTCCAGTTACTTTTGAATCCAACCCCGTAATTTTAAGATGTATTGATAATATACACTAAAACAAATCCATTCCTGGCACAAACAGACATTATCTAGGAGGATATTTCTTCCCACCACATCAAGCTAGTGAATAAAAGGCTATCATGCTCACCTGCTGAATTTCTGTCTTAGATCAGACTGCGATCCTTAGAGAAACACGCATATGTCAATTTCAATCTGCCAAAAGAGGAATCCAATCTTGGATACTGTAACTCATGAATTCATTTTGTTTCTTCATCATGGGGGGCAAGGGGGACAGTGCCAGAAGTATGGAAATAAATCCAAACCGGAAAAAAGCACCCTTGGATTTCCTAATATTTTTTTTACCTTTAGGTATCTGTGCTATCTTTAATAGGAGTCAGGAGACTACCTTAAAGCTTTTCCTTCATATATTTGCCATACAAACACTCCATACCATTACTAGTTCTACAGAGTACAGCCCCAATTATTGCAATATATCACCAAGGTTTTTTAAGGTTAATTCTATAAAAACAAAGAATTGTAACATACCAACAGAAGTAAACATTCATGGTTACTACAGCAAAAACCCCAGCTCAACCCTTCCATCTCTACATCTCTTGTTTTAGTGAATCTCAGAAGCCTAACGCATTTTGTATTCTTGTAGTACAGTACTGTTATACCACTCAAGTACATTCTTCCATTTTTTATTACTTTGTATTATTGTCTGGGGCGTCAATAAAGAAATAAAAACATTTTTGGGTCACTCTCACCAGCCAGGGTGTGAACACACCGCTATAAGAAACCAGCTTACAAAAGCTCCACCCTTAAGAGTTTTGAATATCCTATTTATAAAAGTTATCTAGCATGATCAAATGCTACAGCCAAAATATTAATTTGTCCTTGCCTTAGATCTTACACCCTTGAGGAATTCAAACAAAACAGTATTCTGAGAATTTTAACAAGCTGTTCTCTCACCAAGATGTACTGGCTTCCTTGCCTCCTGCCTAATGATGAACTGGAATCATACAAATGGGCTCATCTGATTCTCTAAAGCTAAGAGGGCACCATCATTTCCATGAGAAAAGTGGTAAAACCATTCCAGGGCATGCACAGCTGTAATACCCTGAGGTTGGAGAGGCAGGGGACATGACTATCTTCACTTAACAGTGGTACTGTAGATCAGCCACAACACAAAGGTGGGCAAACCATTGACTGAGAGACAACTGGGGTCTCCATGAAGATTATAAGCAAAAACACAGATCTACTTTACTGCTGTCAACAGTATCGTAGGATTCTACCAGTGCCCCTAAAGATATGGCTGAAAGAAGGCTGGAGTAGTTTATTTTCAACATACAAGGAAGAGCTTGACAAGCAATGGAAAGAGAATTCAAACTGGAAATTACAGTTAAATTTACAGTTAAATTACAAGAATGCAGGCATTTTGAGATCCTGGTTTTACATCAGGGTTGGGGTTTTTTTGAGGTGAATGGAAGCACCTGGTAAATGACATTGCTTATATTCCACAGAACAGCTCTCCCTACAGTAAGTCTGCACCAGACTATGACAAATCTTGCCAGACGATTACTTCACATGTCCTTAATTAAATTAATATAGCAATGATGGAATCAAAGACATTTTCTGTTAGTAAACCACTTCTAATCTAGAGAGGAGGACTTTGTATTTTGAGGGCTGGCTGTAACAAAGAAGCCATTTCTGCTAAAACACCAGCACAAAGACGACACGCACAATTCCCCAAGCAGAATTTACTTCCTTTTTTATAAACACTTTCCAAGATACACATTAATATTTATTGGCCTTCTGAGCCTTTTTTTCCACTACATTTACAGTAATTACTTTTGTGCTAGCTTTTTGTAGAACAAAAGCACCTGCATTTGACAGCTATATTGCTCCAGAACACCAACCCACCTGTTTCTTTTTGAGTCTTTATGTGTAGAACAGCAGTGCTTCCCGAAAGTTTTGTTTCTCTTTGTAACTAGTTTACAGACTCTGAGAGCAACAGAAAAGTGACTTATAGTCTAGAAAGAGAAGGAATATTAGCATCTGTTCATTTAAGAGAGCTACAACCCCTGTGTAACATGTGGAACTGCCACAGAGACACGATCATTTAACAAAATATTCACCATCACATTGGGCAGCAATTAGATGATGTGACATGTTATGCCAGAGGACTGTATTGTTCTAACATAATGGGGAGTCATCCAGGAGATAGGAAACTACCTGGTGAACAACAGAATAGGTTTGGATAAGCAGTCTGGGAGCAATACAATATCCATAAAATTGATATGCTATTTCCAACTTTATACTTGATACAGACATGAACTTTTTTCCAATGCTGGAAGCTAACCAATTAGAGCTAAAAGATGACCAGAGAGGAAAATACTAGTTTGGAAGAGTGGCTGAATCAGGAAGGCAAAGACACTTTTACACAAGCAAAACTGGGAGGAAATATTACTAGCTGAAAATAAAGGAGCATGTTAGGTTCTGTGGTGGATTCTGCAGGCTGCTAGACCCATGGGACTTCTGCATGGAACACCATGAGGTAGATACAGACTTTAAAAAGCAAAATTCTTTCTAAATAAACAATGTAGTATTTTAAGATGATCACCTGGAGGGCAAAGGAGTGTTCACTAACATTATGTCTTCCCTGAGACAAGCCTGTGGAGATAATCACCGCCAGACTCAGGTAAAACACTAACCAAAGGCTGGCCTTTGAGCTGGAAAACAATTACAGGAACCCATATTCAGAAAAGCTTATGATTAGCATGACTGACCTGGAGGGGAGACACCTGATGCTAACAGGAGTCTCCTTACCCAAACATGCTGAAGACAGTCTTTTTGAAAATACATCAATGTCAACTGTTGGTACTGCATTGATTTGCCTCTTTTAAAAGCATACCATCATTGACAGGATGCAAAATCACTAAGGTTATCCTGGGCAGTTTCACCCCATAGAGAGGTGTCAGCAATTTTTTAGATGATACCTTCCATGTAAAGTTTGCTATTTCTATCTTTTATAGTCATGGCAAGATGGTGTATTTCTTCTGGCTCACTCCAGCTTGCAATATGTTCAGCATAGCTGGCTCTCACTCTTCTTTTATGAAGTCGTCCTCTGTCATTGCTTGACAGTACATTCAAGCTCTCAAATTCAGTCAGTCGTTCACTGACTGTAATGTAATGGATTTGTTACTATATGCCACCTTTCGAGAAGTCATCTTCCTAAGTTCATTTTGTGCCTCTTGGATATCCAGCTCTTCAATAGCTCAGTCCAAACCACTGCATCTCTCACTGTATTCAGTGCCTACATTTCACATCCCTCCTCCCTGAGCACCACATCAACCTCTGAAATGTGCAGTAAATGTTTAAACACTTAACAAGGGGCACTTTCAGACATATTTGGGTCAGTATTATGAAGTTCATGCCAAAGGATGTTGTGTATTAGCTGAGCAATGCAGTATATTTTTCCCACTGCTTCAGCCAACAGCCAACTACATGAACTATCCAGAAAAATTTCTTCCTAAAAATTTGTAATGAAAGGATTTAATATAAAACCAAAAAAGCAGGAACTAACTAATTTTAATTACATATAGAGACCAGGGAAACAGTATGAGATGGCTGTAGTTTGGGTCAGCTAACTCTTTAATTTTTTTTTATATCTTATGCTTTCTTTTATTTAGGATATACATCTAGGTAATGCTTCCAGGCTTTTTTTCTGCCATCTACAGAGCCCTAAGGTCCCTTAATGCAGCTTTCATCATCTTTTTCTGATACATCCCATCAAACTGTGCTTCCAAAAAGAGATGTCATTAGGAAGGGAGCCCCCAGGCACAAATTACACAGTTGCCTGGTTCGTATAAATGTGAATTGGGAAAAATAATCAACCACTTTTAAATACAGCTTTAAAATCATGCAGTTGAACATGCCTACACTATTTACACGAAATATCTTGTAGTAATTCCATACAGTAGTAAAATTAGCATTTTTCTATAAGGCAGTAGCAACTGGAGATACACAATAGCATCAGGTTTTTGTCCCTTCAAAGAGGTTTTTGTCCCTTCAAAGCAGTAAAGCCCTTCTGGCATAAACTGCACTAGAAAGCTTAAAATGGTTTCAAATTTGGTACAAACTATGGATGTACTCTGTTATTCTTCCTTTCCCCCTCCTAATTGGATTCCCATTCCTTTTTTCAGAAACATTTGTTTAATTCTATTTTTTAAAGCTTTTTTCTTTCTTGCCTTGCAACTCTGACATTTCTCCATTCCCTCACTCCTGAGTTACTTGCCGGCTGGTTAAGAGAAAGACCCACATGGAGACAGGGTAGTCACACAGCAGAGGCAAGAAGCCAGCCCCATGTCCTCTACCCAGGTGTACCTGTGAATGAATCTCACTGTCAGCCTTGTTATACAGCCCTGTGCATGCAAGGAGCAAAGAGGGGCCCTTCCAAGGGCACACACTTTAACAAGGCTGTGTCTAGGAGGAAGCATGAACCTGGGCCTTCACTACCAATACTAATTGTCTCTATCAAAAACAACCTATTCTGCTACTCCTTGGCAAAGGTCTTTGTGCACATCAAAATTTACACTCACAGAAACATAAGAAATAATATTCTTTGCAGCTTTGGGGAAATCAGATTACCAGACAGCACAAAGGAACCCACCCAGCAGCCCTCCAAGCTACTTTGCATACAATGTTTGCTATGTTTTGTCCTCCCCTGAAACATAAATAATCAGTAACTGCTGGGGGAAAGATCCAGCACATGATGGATCAGTTGGTCAATTGGACAAGGCAAACACACTTCTCCTGACATAAACAACCTTTTCCTCTGTCTTGTGTATCTTTAGGTGTTTTTCTAGTCTTCAACAAACATCTGATCTCCGACTGTACAGTGTGACCTTTCACTGTATGAGGGCTTTTTGCTATGTTTATTACTTTAAAACCCTAAAATACAATTCAGCAGCCACTGGGCTATTTCCTGTGTCAGTCATAGCTATGTTCACATTCTGAAGAGATGTTGGCATAATTTTAAGAGCGTTTCCATTACTAATTTCCACTTCATTCTCAAAGATGTGTGCTGACAGTCTTAGGTCCTCACATACACGAAGTAACTAACCTCAAAAACACAGGCAGCAAAACTATTTTAAATGGCAACATGCAGCTTACAATAAAAACATTATATGCTGATACAGCACCACAATTCTGAAAGGTCCTAAAGCATTCAAGTTTACATTTAGACAGCCTCAATCTTCCTTTGACCTTCCTTTGCGCTATTTAGAAAATATTCCACTCAGCTTCTGGACTAAACCTGTGGAGGCTGCTCCTTTTCACTGCTGAGAATGCAGGCTATCTAAAGACAATGATGCACAGGTTTAGAACACCATTTGAGCACAGGCAATTCCAAAGGAAAGTTGGTTTTCCAGCAATGCAATAGGATTTTCTGCAGTTTGGCTGAGAAACTCAGCTAGTATGAAATCACCAGAGAATATTACAGTGGCTTTAATTTTTGCACAGAACAGACAAATTCATTGTTTTGAAAGGTCATGACAGTAAATTGCAAGGAATTCAATTTACCTCCCTCAGATGGATGAAGGTCTGAGTCAAACATAGAACAGTGGAAGCCTTTGGCTCCAAGAAGTCTGTGCTGATTCAGACTTACTCCAAGGCAGGAAAATCATCCTTTCTCTCAGCTATACATTATCACAGCTTGTGATTTTCAACTGATCTTTTTCCCCAGCTGTCATATTGCAGCAAATTGTGTCACAGATGAGCATCAAAACAATGGCCAATGCAAGAAAAATTTGGTTTTAACCAGAAAGTTACCAAACATAAAATTATTTGTGATACAGACGCTGTCATAGTTGTCTCACGCTCATTTATCCACATCTAAAGTGAAATACAAAAAACCTACAGGGAGATGTACAGGAAAGAACACCATCAGCACAACACAGAAAGACAAATACTGGAAAAGAAAGCAAGCATAAGGATTACAGAAAGACTGTGAAAACAGGAAATAAAAGATTACTCTCTCCAGGAAGAGAGTGATACATCTGTAACATGTGATTTAACAGGCTCCTTGTGTATAACTGAGAACAGAGCTAGTGAGCAGTGAGTAGTTCATTGGATGTATGGCACCAGGGAACAACTCTTACCTAAAGCTTTCTGGGTATTCGACAACAGCCATGTTGATAACATCCAGTGCATGCTGATAGTGCTTCTGAGCTGAAAAGAGAAGGGCCAGTAGATGAAGTGAATTCATGTCATCTTTGCACAGTTGCAGGGCTTCTTGAAGATGGTCCATAGCGTCTGAAATCTAGGAGACAGGGTGGATATAACAAGAGAACACATCACTCTCAGTCCAGCATTATACCTCAAAAATAAGAACAAAAAGAGTAATTAGAAATTCTGCATAAGTTCTACTTAGGCATCTTCTACTATCGCAACAGGCTGCCAAAATTAACAGACTGCACCACTTGAAAAAACCCACACATTCTAGAGAAAGATGTCTGCAGCATTATTAAATCACTGCTTATAAACAAGAGCAGCAGACCTGATCCAATCAACCCTCTCATCCTTTGGCAAGGTGATTGTATGCTGTAAACAGATCCACCACAGAGGCCCAACTCTCAGCTCCATTTTCTAGGATGGGTGGCTGGCCCTTCACCTGGGGGTGAGCATTACACATCTCTGCTGCATTTTGTCTCTCATAATGGCTATAACAAAGCCTTTCATGATTTGAGTCAAGAACATACCCTTGAATGTTCAAGGGTAAAAGAGTCAAGATTTAAAATGCTGTCAGAAAAGTAAATGTATTTGCAAGCAGCAATGTGAAGAGCAGTCCTGATAGTCACAGCAGCAGCATGTTATTAGAACCAAGTTTCACTTGGCAGAAAACTTAACATCTATAACGAATGCAAGTATATCGCATGCTCTTTGTGATCCAGTACACTACTTTAGGCTATCTGTTCAAAAGGGAACTTCTTAGCAGATTTTCTTTCATTTGTTTACCAGTAAGTTTTATGTAGAGGATTTTCTTTAAGGTTCTCTAGTGTCTGAAATTACTGTTACATAAATTATTTCATTTCTGTGGCTCTGAAAATCTGCAGAAAACAAAGCATAAAGTGTATAAATTTCTTTCCTTCATGTATGCTTACCTGTTCCTTCTCTTAATGGATGGAGAATGTAGTTCCTTCTTTCCTACTATGAGAACTTCCACCTAGCAAAGCTTTATAGACATTCTTCTACCCTGGCATATCATCAGTGTCAAATTCCCACCACCTCCACAGACTTCTCACAGAAACAAGTAGCACATAACTAAGGAAAGCAACAATTACACTGCCTGCAGCTACAACAGGAGTTGTTGATTATCTAGATCCCAGGTATCCTTCTGGGAGCAGTGTATATTCTGTTCATAGGCAACTTCATCCTAATGTCCAAGTGACATTTCTCTCTCGCTGTGTACACACGAGCCGTGGTACTTAACTACTCTATTACTGGTGACTCCATGCAAGCCTGGAGATCAGTGTGACTGCTCCAGACATAACCCCAAACTGGCATCTGGCCCACAGCATCAAAACTGCTGAATGTCCTGGCTTGGATTCAGGCTGGCATGTATGACTGAGTGCTCAGCTTTAATGAATTACTGCTTGTCAGTGGAGATACTTTAACCACACGTGTTACTAAAGCCTACTGCAAAGGTAAACACGTTGGCTTAAATCACCCATGTTCCCTCAGGAGTTCACTAGAGCACATTTTCGTACAATGTAAAAATTCCAGCAATGACAAGACAATCCTGGAGACAGGATGAGACAGTGGTAGGCCCGGATCTGCCTGTCCACAAAGTTCATCACTAGATATACCAGAGGTATATAAATTTGACTTGCTAAAACAAAGCTGCTGTCAAGACTACATGTACTCAGGACTAAAAACCCCTTCTATTTCTTTCTATTTCTGTCTCAGAGCTGCACAAGTATTCATAAAAAAATACAAGTTTGGGGAAAAGTTCATTAGAAGAAAAAGAAAACCTGCAAACCAAACAACTGGAGAAGACTTGGAGCAACCTGTTCCAGATGATCCTGCTTTGAGCAGGGATTGAACTGGGTGATCTCTAAAGGTCCTCTTCAAACTATTCAATGATTAAGACTTGGGAAGGGGACCCTAATTTGCTAGTATGAATCAGACAAAGAATAACACTTGCAACTAATGCCTTTACTGAGGGACTTCAAAATTGTAGGGGTATTTGACCTTACTCGCACATGAATGTGCAAACTGAGACTTTGCTTCATGTGTTGAAAGTGACTTAGGATCAGACTGCAGGTAGGCCAAAACCCCTAACAGAGGCTGGCCATCCAAGAAACTCTCTGACTTTGTTGCAACATACATGAAATAGAGCAGCAAAAAAGTGAGTTATGGTCACTCCTGCAAACCTGTCTGCTGGACAGGCAGCCACATGCTGCTGAGAGACATGTCATCTACAGTAATTCTTTTCTGTAGCATGGGGCCTGCAATGGTTACATCTCATTTCAGTGCTTCCCTCTAGTACCATCAGAGTCACAGGCAAGGGCTCGTTTTGAAAGTTAATCATGCTTCCCTGGCACCTCATTTATTAACTGGAGTCCAAAAAGACTCCTTAGTGCTGTAACACCGTTAGTAGCCTACACAGTGCTGCTGCATAATTAGAAACAGTGGACAAAAATAATATGAACTCTATGCCTTTACAGAAAGCATTATGTGAAACAACCTGCAACAGAGCAGATACAATGAAATTCAAACTAAATTTCTAGATCAACAAAAGCAAGATATTTGGCAGCAGTCAACAGAAACTTCTTTTGAAAGACATTTTTATTTAAGTAACTATATAATTTGAGAAAGATGGAAGCTGGCACCCCAGATGGCACCCTGAAACGTCAGGGCTTTATCAGAGGCAGGCTGCCAGTTTAAAATTCCCTACAAGTCCTGCACTTTAAAATAATCTTATTTCAGCTGGACTGCAAGTCTAAGTAAGGCCTGCAGTTAGAAGTTACGGTTCCCTGATTTATGATTCTGTTAACAAATATACCACATGTTTTGCATGGCACACAGGTATCTTCACATCACACTGATTAGGAAGCAAAGATGCTGCAGTAGGCTAGAAATAGAATCTTGCAGTATTACCAAAATAATACCACCATACGGATTGTTTAGGCTGCCTCTTATACAGTAGGATTTATTTCAATAATGCTATATGTCTCTTTAAAAACAATGCTGGTATGTCACAATTATAGGTATGAAAAGGAAAACAGAATGAGTGTTAAAAATACTTCCTAACAGTAGAATGAACTTGGATATTAAAAATGGTAAATGAAACAGGAACTCTAAAGAGGAATTTTCAGGCCTTATAATTTCACATCAGTTGACAGTTACACTTAATTAACCATTAAATCTACCCACTCCATCTCTTTTTATAGCATGGAAAGGAGAAAGCTTTACTGACTGGCAAGAGCTTCCACTAAAAACAGACTTGCTACAGTCCACCAGAACCTCATGAAAGCAGGGGTAGATACATCTGTGGGTTATCACTTAGTTCTTAGCCATTCTTGATCACCAGAACAATCTAGGCTAGGATGTAGGCAGAAAAGCAGCATGGTGCTGCTCAGCAGAGGAGGCAGTTGCTGGTCTGGGAAAAAGACAAACCAGAACTACCCACATCCAAGCAGTCACTGAAAGCAGCACCTCCTGAATACCTCCTAAAACAGAGCTCCTCTCTTGGGGTAGACACAGCAGTCTCTCCTTCTTGAAACCAAACTAAAAACTGGGCAAAACAGGTGAAATATTTTCTCTGGTCTCTTAACTAATGTTTATGTTAGTTGTACATCCAGACACTTGGGAAGGAAGTAGGTGTTTTCTGGATAGTGCCACTTGAAACTTGAGGTCTGTTGGAAGTCCACAGGAATGATGAGACTTACAGTGCTCATCTGCTAATAACCCTTAGCCATCTTTCCCTTCCCATTTTCGTGAAAGGAAAGGTTAGATCTAATCAAGTATTAAAATGGTAGGAAGCCTACATATGTTGTTTTTACATATCCAATATTGATTTACATGGCAGTCAAGGTCACAAACACCACCACCCCCCCAAAAAATGGAATCAACACTTAAAATTAACAAGAGTGCTGCTGACTCTGGAAAGTCATTTCCATAGAAACTGGTCTGCTAAAAAACAAGGCAATGCATTAAAATCAGTGAGCTTTAAAATGCTCATTCTACCTTGTTTTTGCTGATCCAAGTGCTGTTACCACAGAAACAGGAGAAGCAGCCGAACCAGCCACAGGGAATTGGGAGCTACAAGTCTCATTTGTTGCTCAGCTCGGCCAGCTGCCAGCCAGGCACTGCAGGTGGAGATATCCACTGCAGCAGGTACAGACCTCTGCCTCCTGGCACTTCAACTCAGGGGCAAAAACCAGACTGAGGAGACCTTCCTTACAGAACAGGTTATTCTACGCTGTGTTTGGCTGAAAAATCCACTAAAACATTCTGGGGCTGATGTAGACCCCCCCCCAAGTCTTCCCAGTGACTCCAGTGGTCTTGAAGACACAGGCACACACACAAAGCTCATCATCATTTTTTTATCTTGGTTGCTGGTAGTTTCAAATGCCAACTCTGCATGAACCTTTTATGACTATTTCTCCTCTTGTCACATCCTTATCTCATGTTAGAGGGATACTTAGGTTTTTCCATTTCCCCTTTGCCTTGCCCAGTGGTGACAGAGAGAAGTGCTATTGGAAATATTTTACAGGTTCCAAGGAAGATGAATTGCTCCAGCTTTGCTTGGCACTCTACTGGTCAGCTGCCTCTCTTGCTTTGTTCCATGAAAACACTCCCTTATCTATGCAAGCTGATACCTATATTTTTCAATGCTGGGTACAGTTACCTCATTTATTGACTCTGACTATGGAAACAAAAAGGCCTATTTGGTGAGAAAAACATTCAGGTATTATATTATAACCTACTATGTAGAAAAGGCCTGATTTATTTGTATTATAGCACTGCCTGATGAAAGCCCTAATTGTGATGTTCAATAGTTAATGCAATCTATCAAAAAAGGTATAATTTATCTTTCAGTTAATCAGAAAGAGAATATATTAGATACTTTAAATAATTAAGGATATTAAAAATGCATTACCAAATGTTTATCATTAAGTAAACCGGCAAAAGAAGAGTAGGATATTTTACAGCAGTCTAAAAATAAAGATGTCTCAGGTATCTCCTCTCTGTCCAAGCATGCCTTAAAGATTTATATCTCACTCGATGGGAGAAGAGCAGGAGCACCATCACAGGGGTCAGGCTGACACTACATAATACACTGAGATCACACAGCTGTGGGAGTAGAGGTGACTGGCACAACATCAAGGATGAAAACACACAGGTGAACTAGACAAAAGAAGAAAGTGAACACAGGGACAAGAGACTGAATGGAAAGAATAGGAGGGAAGGGAAATGAAGCAACAAGAGAGATGAAAAAACACTGCAAAAACAGGCTATGACCAAAGAAAAAGAAAGGGTAATGACTTAAAATGCCAGCAACAGTGAAAACAATGACCGCAAAAATCTTAATTTTATTTTTCAGGATAGCAGCTGAAAAGCTGCAATGCTTTTACTCATGGCAAGCAGAACAGGCAGCAGATCAGAAAATCTCCCTATGAGGCAAAAGCTGTGAGAGAAGAAAGAGTAGCTGGGTGTTTTTTAATGAAAGACCCTGAGCAAACTGCACCATAAAGCAGCCAGTAGGCAGATGAGAAAGTTAAATAAGCCATTTTAATTATCCTTTCTTATTGCAGGCTCATAGCACACTGCTCTCATTATGAAAGGGTTACAAAAGTGACATTATCAAGAGGGTGCTTTCTTGGAACAATTAGTTTAACCTAATGAACACACAGCTCCCCTAATTAGCTCAGGAAAGGAAGAAATACCCAACTGTTCAGCTCCATAGTGTAGACTAAGGAGAGAAAACTGCAGCAAGAAGAAGGCCTGCCAAAGAAAGAAACTACGGTGATGAAATTTCAAATCTAGCTAGAGAGGTATTTAAAAACCAGAAGCTGCTCCAATAAAGACTTTAGCTTTTAAATAGAAAGGACAGAGAAATCAAACACCCCAATCTTAAGAAAAAGGAGCAGAAAAATAAAGCATAGTCCAAGTGGTTGGGTTTTTTTTTCTCTGAAAGGCAGTGCAGAGCATTTTCTGATCAGCTTCATTTTTATGAGTTAACACCTGCAGCAGCATTGAAATGCCAACTAATCCCACTCGCTGCAGAGCTCCAGCACGCGTCAAAGCCTAACGTCAAACGTGCCCAAGTATGGAACAAAGCAATCCCAGCGTGGAGAGCGCGATCTGGCACGATATAGAATCGGGCAGTAACGGGAGAGCCTCTGCAGCGGGACACAGCTGATACCCAGGAACAGGAATAAACACACCTCGCTCATCCCACACACACAGGGTTGCTCCAAGACTGTTCAGGAGCTACAGCTGAACACATTCCCCAGGAAAAGCCCTTCCATGTGCTACAAAATTATTATTTTCAGAATAAGAATTAAAAAATATTTTACACAAACATATTTTGACTGCTTGTTACCGGTTACAATGCAGGAAGGAAGGGACCCTGTTTAGCAAACCTGGGTCTTGTACAACTGGACTGTCCCTTCCACCCTCCCATGACTCAGTGATTTCCAAATATTTCACATACCTGTCTGACAAGAGCCAGCTGCAGTGACAGGTAGAGGATGATTTGGTGATCTTCGGGGGCCAGGCCACGTGCTCTTTAAGGATGACCACACAACATAAAAAGAAAAGTGACTGTTAGATTGCACTTTGCAGAACTCCATCATGAGTCACATCAGCACACAACAAAACCCAGTCTTCCCCCACAGAAAACTACTCCAGTAACTGGGAAGCACACTGAAACTAGACAAAAAGCAGAACAGCACTGGCCTGGCTAAGCCAGAATCCCAGGAAAAAGTATGAGAAACACAGCTGCCAGGATGTTATACAACTTACATGCTCCTTTATTAAATGCCACTTAATATTTTGGAACTTGGATAACTAATATGGAAAAAGTAGCTCTGAGCTCATAACAAACCCATCAAAGCATTATTTTAAGTAATTTAGGTGATGGACATAGTTGCTAACTTGTTCCTATACTGCCACTTTTCAAACAAGAGATGGTTAGGTTAGCACTGAAAAAGTAGTCACTATGAGCATGTAGAGGACTAAAGATCAGGAGCCTGTGACACAAGTTGGTGCTCAAACACACAAAACATTCCCTACCCTGCAGCTTCTAGTTTAATTTCTGACAGCAGACTCCTAATTTGGAAAGGAAAGACACTGAGGGAGGAATGATTTGATGACAGGAGCTGCGCCTGGACCAAAACCAAGGCCCTTACTTCTCAAGCTTGGACTCTGAGATATTGCCTTCCAGTCCACAGCAGGCACTACACTGAAGTGAAGCCTTGGCTGGAAAAAGCTGCAGTGTCTCCAGAACGAGATGTGCAGGCCCTTAACAAAGTCTTGTACAAGGCAGGGAACAGGAATGGACAACCTGGGCAGAACTAGCCCCTCTCAGATTATGCTAGGCACAAAATTGCAGTCTGAATTTGCTAGCCTGTGGAGAAGACATTAACCAAGGCAATGATGGGATAGTGTCTTGGGGAGCCTAATCTAGGAGGAAAGGTGGGGCAGTAGCTCATGCCACCTGGCAGCCCATTCCAGGAACCAGTGGATTCTCCCCTTGTGACTCAGAGAGCTCACTCACAGCTCTGCAGCACAGAGAAGTCATTTCACATGGGAGAAATGGGGAACAGGAAGGTCCCTCATAACCAATTAACATTCCTGACCTCTTTCTGGGCTGCATTCCAGGACACCAGGGAAACCTGCACCTGCATTGCCAAGCCCAAAGTGAGCACAATTAATGTCCTTATGAGGGAGAAACGATAGGCTGACAACACTGGTGGTTAAAACCCATGCCAAAACTATTGATTTGCTAATAATAAACAAATAATAATAAAAGAATTCCTTAAGTACACAAACCACACAACCATTTTAATGGCAGCCACTTTTCAAATGCCATCTTGGCCTGCAAGCAAGATTTTGAAGCTGATTTTTATAACTAATGGCTTTAGAACAAATTAATTTAGTATGAACTGAATATGTCCTGTAAGTCTCTAAGTTAAGGTGGCACTCAAGTGTTCTGAAGCAATGCCAAAGACATCAAGGTGCAATTAGTACAGGCAAGTCACTAATTTCTCCTTCCACTTTAAGAAACTCCCAGACTCAAAAAACTACAACCCCCCCACCAAAAAAAACCCCCAACCCAACCCCCCCAAAAATTGCAACAAACAACAAAACTCCACAAGATAGAACCCAGCTATGCAATCAGGTGTTAGACAGGGTGAGCCACCTCTTTACAAAGTGTCTCTTGTGAAACCTTCAGTAGCCTCTCCAGCAGTAAGTAACAGGAAAGTTCACAAGAGTACAGGAGATGACATTAATGGTGTT
Source organism: Pycnonotus jocosus (assembly GCA_013400435.1). NCBI lineage: Eukaryota > Metazoa > Chordata > Aves > Passeriformes > Pycnonotidae > Pycnonotus > Pycnonotus jocosus. Next base: position 235,255 of record VWYP01030619.1, on the reverse strand, counting down.
TTTGGAAAGAAACAAAGGATTGTTACTTTACTGTCCATTTTCCTCAGAAGGAATTAGAAAAACATTTGGTGCAATCTTCCAGCTGAAAGGGCCCCTTACAAAGATGACTACAGCCCAAACCACGGCCTGAGAGATTATACACGTTCTTCAAAAGAGATGTGAAAAACAAGGAAAGAAACCAAACTCAGGCATTTAGAAAAACACTAGTAATCAGCTCACTATCACATTCCTGTTGGCTGAGGTTTGAGTAATTAACGTTTGGCTGGAAGCTTGTCTGCCTCCTAGGTACAGTTAAGATGCCATGAAGACAAGTCACAGCCAATGACAAAGGTCAAAGGATTAAAAAAAAAAAAAAAGTTTAAAAGCAGTGCAGCACCATAATTCCTTAAAATTGATCAGCAGTTAATGTATGACACTGGAGTCCACAAACTAGTGTGACTTAAAAGTACACTCCTGATCCAAATAGTAAATGAATAAATGACTTTTAAAAATTTTCTCTCTCAGCTCTCCATAAGGTAAATATCCAGAACTGTATCTGTGGTTTCAGTTCTTGCACTCACTACAAAACCAGTGTAAGACAAACGTGTTGGGCTCCTTCTTGGTTGGCATCAGCAGAACAGCTAAGATTCTTTAACATTGTTCAAATCGCTAAACCTGTACTTTGAGATACCAGAGATCACAAGTTTTCCTCACTTATGTAATTATGACCACAACAAACTCAGATTTAGACACTTCAGCCCAAGACTTTGAGCTTCCATTTAGTTGCTATCTGTAGTTTGCAGGCATATACATTTACAGTGGGTTGTAAATTGTGAATGTAATTGTACAAATGTAAATAACTGCTTGAACACCACCCGGTGTATTTTGGGTGGTGTAATTTAATCATAACAGGGTCAGGAAGCTCACACTTCCCCTCTCTACCACACCGAATGGACAAAAAAGGGTTTTATATCCAGCAGTTGTACTTGAGGTCTCAGGTATAGTTGCACAAGAGTGTAATTTGCAGTTGCTTCCAGGGTGGAGCCATTGTAACAGTTTTCCCCAAGAAAACAGGGATGAAGGAGAGGTGAGGGGTGCCTGCTTTGCACTGCTGGCTCTGGAACTTCCTCTTCCAACAACAGCTCATGTAAACACTCATTAGGACAGCAACTATTCCCTCTCTTAGGTGCACTGGTGCCAGGTAACCCCATAGCTGCCTACACCCTGATGGTGAAGGTACTTTCCCACCATGATGGAAATAGGATTTTAAGCCTGCTTCACACAGGAATTGAGACAAAATTAGCTTTCCACGTTTGCCAGCTGGCATCATGTGAGGAAGCTGCATCTCCCAGCACTGTAGATCTCACTGCAGTTAATTTGGGGCTAAGGGTTTTTCTGTAAGGTGGCAGAACAGTACTCTTACCTTGAATATTCAATCAAATAGTCACTGCATTTACCCATCACAAAAACGGTTTTGACAGACTACTGCTGAAATCTAATGAACAGTTTTCAAACTTTCTAGTAAGGAAGTCTTATGCAGAGGAAAAAAGAAACATAAAAAGAAATTTTTTTTCTGAATTCACGCAAAAAATACACAATGCAAGTATCTGCAAAATTCCTACCCACCTCTCCAAAGTCTGAAGTGCTTTCTTGTTTAATTCATCCTGAGTGCTCTTTAGAGTAGCTGTAGAAAAGATACAATGCCATTTAAGAGTTAATTCCATGTTGCAGATCAAATAAATGAATATACAGAGTATTTCAAACTGGGAGTGTAAACACTGTGGAAACCTGTGTGTGTTTGTGCACGTGCTCATTTTCACATGAATTCTCAAATTCATTTTTATTAAAGATTATTTTAGGTCCTTTGTTTGAAATACTGAAGCATTTTTTATTTACATATGCCACCAAAGGGGGCTGGGAGAAGGGGCTAAACACTAACTAGATACCAAGAACGTAACAGGCCCTCAGCCAGGCTGCTGCAAACGCTAAAAGCAGTAACCTGCAGCATATTCTGACTCAGACACAGACCGCCCCCACCACCATCTTCATGGAGGAGGGTGCTGCAGGTTGAACAGGGAACACCAGCAGCCAAACTTACAGCTCTGGGAGAAAACACCATCATCTCTGAGACCACAACAGACTTGCAGGTTACTTCAGATGTGGCATTAGCCACTAATGCCCTTCTTCCATGGCTCTAATTGCTTGACTAATGGATCCTGCCCAGTATGCACACGTATCAATGTATAAATTAATTCCTACCTAAAACCAGAAAAGGAAGAGAAGAATCAAGCTCTTCTTATACCTGGATATCATAAGATATCATCAAGATCAACAGGAACAGAGGAAAAGCTTAAAGGAACATAGATTTTTCAGTTCCAAAATATCTAGAAATCTAGTGATGGTTTTTAGAAATGCATTGGCTGTCTTGTTCTGGTTCTTAGGTTTTCAGATTTTGCATAGCAGTTGTTTCTTGTTCTGCATCTCCTGAAATTGAGAGTTATTGATCAACAGCATAAGGAAGTGATGAGTAGTTAATCCATCAGCAGACATCACCCATGAATATATCTGATTTGTTACATCAAGTCAGTGTATGCTCCAAAATAGAAAGTTACTAAGTAATATATAATAATGCAGCAAACCCAGTGAAATTCAAGTATTATTAAAAGTTATGAAGAAAGAGATGTGTTCTTCTGCAAGACTCGCAAAGGTAGCCAGTTTCTTTGGATTCTGCAATATAGTCAGCAAGTGAAATTTTTAAGTAAATTATTTGCTGCAGTAGCTATAGTGATCAGACCTTTCTTATTCCTACATCTTCCAACAGTTCTTCAAAACACCAGGTTCATTTAGGAGGAACAGCAATCTTCAGGATTTCCTAATCATAAAGATCAGAACTTAGGCCACAAAGCCTACTCTAAGTATTAAAAACTAATCCAAAAATTGGTATTTTAAATAATAAATTTAAAGACATGGACTTGCATGTAAAATGCAGCATCTATTAAAAATACATCACTCTCAGTAGCCTTAAATCAGGCTGCAAAATACTGGATAAAGGTTACAAAAGAAGAAAATTTGGGGAAAAAAAATTAAAGAACCAATATTGATGTACACAAAAATGCTAGAGACATTGGAAAGGATTTGATCATACCTATAAACATCCCTACAGAAAAAAATCTGACATTCTGTTTCTCATGGAAACTACGATTCTTTATTTAAGTTACAGAGTAATTCTGAAGATGTCACACAATAAGAAAGACTGAAAGACAGGTTACCATTTGCCCCTCAAATTAAACACCAAATGGAAAAGCTAGAACTTCTAACTTTCACCTGTTAAGACATTTGACTAATGCTCATCTTGCAGTCAGAAAGAACACAAAATATGTTGTGGAAATGAAGTGATTACTCGACAACTAGTCAGCTTTGCCTCTGCATTACTGGGAAACAGCATGTGACTCCCACCTCCCACAATGTGGGCTGAATCTTCAGCTACCACAAAGCTGGAAATCTGGTTGTCCATCTCTAGCCTTGTGTCTGACATGGTTAAACACACTGAAACTTGTGCTTGACAATACTGAGTGCTGATGCTGCAAGTTAACTATGCCATTTACAGGGCCTTTACAGATAATGGAGATAAATTAGGGGAAAAAAACCCACCCCAACAATGAAAGGTTGTGGCGGCGCGTTTACCTTTATTATCATTGTATTAGTGTTTTACTATCTGTTTTGAAGTTTAAAATGGTTCATTCCATGTACCCCTCTGTACCCCTCCCATTTGGTTTGTCCCAGTTACCAGTTTATGTCAATCATTGTGTTCCATAACCCTTATGCCTTGCCCCCTCCTGCCTGTCACTCTGAACCCAGCCTTCCCTTCCAGAAGGTTCGGCTGGGCTCAGTAGGTGATTGGGCGGGAGTCCCGTCCCTTCCCCTCTCCTTAATCCCTGTTGGTTGCTGTTATGATTGCCATGTTACTTGTCACTCCCCTGTCTTTGTTGATTGGCTGAACACTGAGCTCAGCCCCCAGGAGCCACCCCCCAATAAAATCTCAGGTCACCAGGCTCTGCTCGCTGTTGGAGGCTGACTTCTCCTGAGTGGGGAGCCTGTGTGTGGTTCTCTCAATAAAGCTCGGAGTTCATTCCCTCTAAGTGCCTCCCTTTGCATTCTTGCCGTCACCACAGTGGTTGTCCTCAAAGGGAAAAGGCCCCACTCAGGGAAGGCGAAGTCCACCCGTGGACAGAGCTGTACCCCAAACTGCCGTGTGTGTGCTCTGGGCTGGCAGGGGCAGAGGAAGAGGAGCACACCGCGACAAAAGGTGATTTGGATAGAGATGCATTAATGAAGCTTGGCCATCAGGTCAAGGGAGGTGATCTGCTCTGCTATCATGAGACCCCCACCTGGAATGCTGTATGCAGCTCTGGCATCCACAACATATAACATGGTTCCATTGGAACAAATCCAAAAAAGGGCCATGAAAATGGCTGGAAGGCTGGAAGACCCCCTCCTATACAGAAAAGCTGAGAGAGTTGGGTTTTTTCAGCCTGGAAAAGGGTCAAAGGAGGACTTACTGCATCCTTTTAATACTTAAAGAGGGTTTTTAAGAAAGAGAGCAGGTTATTTTTTTTATCAGGTCCTACAGTGATAGGACAAGGGGTAGTGGTTCTGGAAGCAGAGGAGTGAAGATTTAGACTATATACAAGAAGAAATTCTTTACTAGGAGGGTGGCAAGACTCTGAAACAGGTTGCCCAAAGATGTTGCAGATGCCATACCCCTGAATTATTTAAAGAAGTCTGCAACCCACTTGTATGATTAAAAAGCTCTCACTTCAGACAAAGAAAAGTTTGCACTAAGGAAACAGAACCTGGTGGGTCTGATTAAACTTCTGAAATTTGTGCTCCTGTCTCCCAGGTGGATGGCACCTAAGAATTCTTCAGTCCCTACCCAACTTTACTTCCTGCAAGCATGGCTACTGAATGTTCCATCAACTAAAAAAAATACGACTTATTACTTAGATTAAAAAAAGCTGCAAATGCAGTCTGACCAATGAGAGAGTGGCACATGGGAGTTTCTGAAACCCGTAAGACACAGCACTTTTGCAAATACCACTTGAGCAGCCCAAGATTTCTTTTCTGAAGCACTCTGGGTTTTTAAAGGAGCTTCGGCCTTACTTAAATTCAACCACTTCCTCAGCAATATTTTGGTACCTAAATGCAAACCTCTGGAATCACATTTGAAAACAAAGGAGGACAAGTTCAGTCTCGGTAAATGCAGTTAGAGCACAGTAGGGGTAGTGAATGCATGGAATGAAACACAATGTTGAGGATCAGAATCAGCACTACAAACATGGGGACAGGAATCTAGTTCTAATCTTGTCCAAGGGATTGAGCATCCATTAGCAGCTGAAGCACAGTCAGGTCTATTTATGTAATATATTTGTTTTGTGGGAAAGAATTCAGTTTGTAATTTGGAAAACTGTTCCTTGATGTGAATCACAATGTAAGAAGTGGGGATGACAGATAAATGGACTTCATAAATACATTTCAGATCCAAACTAAAACACTGACATGCAAGCACCCTTTTGCAAATATGACTGAGTTTCAGAAACTATTCCCTTGTGTTAAGACAGCTAATATGGCATAACATACAGTTTTAGCACACAGAATTATGATTAAAGATTGCGTGCACTGTTATTTCCAAAAGTAAAGAGCGTAAATTTGTTCATTAGTAATTTATTCACTTCTTAGTGAACAAATGTGTGGGGGATTTAACATTAACCAATGCTGTCCGTACACCGACTGTTCATAAAATCCACAAAGACTGATAGAATGAGTTTCTAATTCAGTCCTTGATCCATGGCCTTTTACCAAAATTCTAAATGAAAACAGAGATACAGCACACTCATCTCTGAAAAAAGAATGAGGACTGTTAAATCTACAAAGATTTCACAGTTTGTGAGGTGGTGATGTGAGGTAAGAAGAGGACTTGTATTTCACAACACATTCTCAACCTAGTCTTTCCTCTTTAGCCTTTGTTAAATTCATCTCACCTTTCCCTGTCTTCAGTGAATTCTTCACCAGGCCTAAGGGAGGAAAATTGACAATACAGCTTATGTCAAAACTGGAACTATGGGAGGAAGAAGAATGGTTTGCTGTTGACATTGACCCATGGGAAACTGATCTGCAGAAAATGGACATTAACTACGAACAAGAGGCTTGGGCTTCTACAACTGAGGCAAAAGTGTCAATGACTTCCTCTGAGGACACACCTTTCAGCTACTTCAAAGAGACTTATTTCAAGAAACATGTAATTAAACTTTAAGAATAAGGAAGCTATCCAGCATAAGTTTCAGAAGGTCTTATTTCCTACCGGAGCTTTTTGCAAATCACAAAGAAAAGGCTTTAATACAACTCCTCAGTGCCTTTGTCACACAGGAGGAGAAATAATTACTAAAATGTTATATTAAATAAGAAAGCCTAACTTGGATGGAAGGCTGTAAGCTTTAGAAGGCAATTGGTCAAATGTCTCTGAAAACACTCAGCTACCATTGAAAATAGTGATTGACTGAAAGTCATCTCAACTGGAAAGTTACAGGAATCGCATATACACACACATAGATGTGTGACTTGTTTGCATATGTCAGTAAGAACTGGTATAAATACAATGATAAACAAGATTGACAGCATGAGACAGAATTACATCACAGAACTGCTGTCTTTCAGCATGTTCTAGCTTTGCTTCCTCACTGTCACATTCTATTTTTTAACAATGCTAATGAAAATTGTCTTGCTAGTGCCAATTTGACATTTTCCAGTAAAACACAGTTCCATATTCATGACCATCATATGTATGTTTTTGAAGGACTTTATCCACTTTATTAAAATATAATCTGCAAGATGGAAATACACTCCTCCTATTTCCCTCAAGTAACTGAGTGACTTGTCCTGTTGCCTTAAAGGCTAGAGATACAATGAGAAGGCAGATATATTCCACTGTTTCAAAACATAAATCAGAGGCTAATCTGAAAATAATGCAAGGCAGTTGTTGTGAAGATTGTTTGTTTTACATTAAAAAAGGACATAATATTGAACTAATCTCTTGAAAACTCAAGAGATTTCCAGAAAAAGAGTTTCCGACTCACATTTTGTTGCACCAAAATATTTTTAGAGCCAGAGTACAGCACATGCCTCCCCAACTCCATTCTTTAGAAACCACCTTCTTTTCATACTTAAGTTTACAAAGAGATCATAAGGGACTAACATAGAAAACCTATCTCTGAGAATAGTCTCTGGGATCTTGTATAGCTTTAGAACACAGTTCAAACAACGTCTAGGCAAAATGCCTTAAAAACCAGGCTGTTAAGCAGAACTCTATTCCTAGTGGACTTAAAATATATATACATATAAGACAAAGTTCAGGCAAGGAAGGACATACTTTCTGACATGAACTTTCTTGGGAGAACTACTCTGAGGCAGAGAAATGAAGAACTGGAGAGAGCTGCAGTGTCTGTTAGCCTCCATGCTGAAAAGCAGTTCTCAGAACAGCTGATCAGATATGGCTGGCTGAAAAACTACACCAACCTGCACTACCAAAGAGCACAAGAACACTTTCTCATACACATGCCTTGCAGAATTCTGGTGTAAGTTGCAAGGCCTGTATATTCCACGATAACATAATAGAGTAATTTCTGCTTTGATTTAGGCTTCTTTGCTGGAAGAAGTTGGTTTGTTTCTATGGAACCTATCCCACAGAAAAGCCATTGCTTGCATGAGAGCAGGACTGCCAAAACGATTAGGAAACACACCAGCTCAGCCATTATTCAAAGAAAATGTGTTAGAACTCTTCTACCTATGTTAGAAGTCATAGAATAAACATAGACTGTTCCCACCTATAAGCCTGATGAAGGTCAGAGCTAGAACTCTCCCAAACACTTCAAGCCCTTCTGACTACAAACAACCAAATCTGCAGGAGCCCCCTGTCCACTCATTCAAGATCCAAGTAAGCAGCATGAAAATGAAATACTTCTTACATTCTGTGGTCTGTTTCTAGTCAACATCCACACGTACCAGTGAGGTAGATATTTTTATCTTGTTTACTTCTAAGTAAAAGAAACGACATCACAGAGAGGTTGAATCTCTGTGGGGAATCAGTATCACGCCAGGAACTGAAGTGAGGCATTTCTGACTCCAGTTCTTGGATTGTATTTCTTTATGATTTATGAGTGGGTGACAAAAATATGAAAACAGATGGAAAGTTTGACTTTTTGTTGTGTAAATTAAGTGAAAAAAAGTATTACAAATATTCAAGTAAAGCACACCAAGCATTGTCAGCTACACTTGGATTATCACCCCCTAAGTAATGACCTGCATTTCTTCCTTTACCTAAAAACTTCACTTTTATTACCACAGAAGACAGTTCTCTGAGCAAGAGAACAGTTCCCATTTATCTTGCAATCTGATTGTTTTTCATGTCTAGTCAGCACTGAGAGCAGATTTTCTAATAAATTCCCATTGCTTGCACTGAAGCATTGAACAAATGCTCTCCATATAACACATTTGACAAACAAGTAACTCACCATCAGTGGCTTGAAGGCTGTATGTCAGGCCCAGTGCCAGGTAACCCTTTGCTAGGGACTCTCCAGCATCCTCACCCAGGTCTATCACCATTTTAGCAAAGTGTTCTCCTTCTTCTAGCTGCAAAAGAGGTAGGTTGAGACTTACAGGCATTTTCTCTATATTTGCTCCAATAAAATTTACCATTAAGCTTACCTGTAAGTGATCTGAGAGCCATCCACACAAGGGCTCTCTGTGATCCCAGTGAACACTCAAAAAGAGCAATGTAGAAGGCCAGATTAGCAGACCTTGGTGCCCACACACAGTTTTGAGAGGAGTTTGAGTTTTGCACCCCAAACTCTTTCCAGATGTTTAAGATTAATCAAGGACACTATCTTATTTTATAGTTCCCTTCAGGCACACTTCAATCGCGCAGCCTTAAATGCAAATGCTGGATCAGCTGGACTACTTATATGCTATTCTAGTAGAACATTGAAAGGTGTAACAGGTTTTTTCCTTCAAAAGAAGACCATTCAGTTATGCTGTCTGATTTTTTTATACCTTAGCAAATTTTACTTTCTTTTAAAACATTGCAAGAGTAAAACAAGAAGCCACTAACGTCACTGAAAGCTCTCATCTGCTGCTTGCAGTTCTGCTGCCACAAGGACACAGAAATTTCAGGACACAAATTTTGATCTGAACTAACACACTACCCTGTCAGCTCTTGCTGCACTAGCCAATTTCTGCATCTTTTGCAAAGACACAACTTTCTTGAAAATGCATTTTATATTAGTAATTGGAGGAGAGAGCAGTCACAGTCTTTCAGGATCAGCCTCCAAAATGATGAAATGTGTAAGCTTGGTCTCTTCTACTACACCACAGACTGCTCCCCACAATATGCCTATCAGCAGCTGTAAAAGCTGAGTTAACGGTAATGTTAAACAAAAAGAGTAAGTGAACTATATTGTTACAGAACAGAGTGTTTCTTATTTCTGACTTTAAACTCTCATTAACACCACTCACCCATTTTAAGTAGAAAAGACTAAGACCTGTATACTGTATATACCCTGAAAGGTGTAGGATGGAGAGACATTGGCAAAACTTATACGCAATGCCTGAAATCCAGAGCTTACAGGAAGATCTCATTTCTGTACAAGACAGTATGCAGATCTTGTCACTCATAGTCAGAGTCATCCCTAATCAAGAAGAAGACACCACTACACTATCTAAGAAATCCTCCTTTTGGAAATTTTTATTGCATCATAACTGGGATGGGGTGGTTTAATTTTGAGAAAGTACTTTTTTTTTGTTTGAAATCCAGGTAGTTTAGACAAAAGTACTGTGGATATGTGCACTCTTAATATTCAGGTTTGTCAGACTTCAGCACCCCATGGCTCCTTAACATCTAAAACGACTCTCCCATAACAATTTGGAATTAAAATGCACCATCAGACAAGATATTTGCCTTCTGCAGTGATCTGTTAATATGCTACCTATGAACAGATTCTACTTGAATTGATGTAGCATCTTGTCAGTGAGCCTCCTAGTCACACCACTTGAAAATATTCAGGTGGTATTATTAACTAATGGCTTCATAAACAAACAACCTGGGAATTATTAGATGATATCAAGCATAAGAAAATTACTTTTAACATAAGCCCAAAGGAAGGCTGAAAAGTGCAAGTGAAGAAGCAAATCTCCACTGCTTGGATTTCTTCCTCTATGGTGCAACTCCCTGAGGCCTTAGAATTCAAACTAGATGTAGAACAAATTTTCCTCAATTTCTGAAACCTCAGATCTGTCAGTCCAATGACCAACACATATGTTATCATCAAGCCCTTTCCTGAAAGCACTGTGAAAGCATCAGTGTTGCTCATTGCCCCATCAGCTGTGATTGTGGAGGCCACTAACTGACACAGAATCCCTCTTGAGGAATACTTGGGACTTGTTCAACTAAACTGCAAAGCCTATCTTTGAGGTATAATCCAAAGTCTACAAAAAACCACTGGAAAGAGTCCCACCTGCTTCAGTAATGTTCAGAACACACCCTTAAACTCTGATCACATTAGCAAGAGTGATTTGTTTCAGGAGATTTCCTAACCTGTCAGTAGCCCTACCAACTTCCCTGCCACATACTGAAATGTGTTCTGGACCAGAGCCTAGGACAATGGAAGAATTGGCCCATGACTTGCCACATAGGAAAAAAAAAAAAAAAAGACAAAAACAAAACCCACAAATTAACAACAAAAAACTCCCTCCCATACAACTGTAACTGAATTCTTCATCTCTCAGAAACTTTTACATAAGACATGAAATCTCTGCAGCCTGAAAATTCATTATGCACCTCTTTGCCACCATAAACAGCTATATTCCCACTCTCTTTCTTAACATTTCTCCTCCACACACACACACTTTCATCCAAGAAGTCTCCATTAGATGAAGAAAAGTACTATACAAGGAATTCTAATGACTAGTGAACAAGAGTAGGGATGGGTAGAGTGTATGGAAAAAAAAAGATTAAATTAGAAGTTTGAAGCTGAGATGAAGACATGTAAAAGTGGAGAGGTTTTGCTCCATTGTTTCTCTGAATGGTCACCTGACGGTAATTCCAGCATCTGACTGGAAATAAACTGCATAAACCAGTAGTGCACCATTTAGCCTTCCTGCCTGCCAGTTACCCTGAATGGTCACCTGTCAGTATCAGATTAATCTAATGAATGAATAATTAAACCCATAACTTTTCAGAGTGGCTGAAACAGCACTTCTAGCACATTCTGGTAAACATTTATTCATACTAAACACTAATGGCACTTCGACCAGCCACAAAGATTCTTATGAATGCAAACTTGGGTCAGCTGAAGTCTGCTTTGAAAATAAGTGGTCTCACAAATTCCAGCACAGCTAGTTCTGTTTATGAGAACATTTACTTTTCCTTCTTACAGCACTGAGACACTTCCCCTGCCAACCCTGCTGTGGCAGCCATCTGCCCCCTCTCCTCCCATTCTCCTTCAGTAATTCTGGGCAACTGCGAAAAGCCAAACCTTTCACTCACATCAGCCACTGTGAGGTTTCAACTCTCAAGTGCATCAGTCTTGCAGATGGCCTAGTCAACTGTGACTCTGGAAAGTACCACCTGGAACAGGAATAACCCCTTGGGACACACTTGAGGTAACCAACTCTACTGCAAGGACTACCAGAGTGCAATCTGGATAAAAGCTCCCTCTCCATACACCAGTGAGGGATCAGTAGTGAGCTTGAGCTGTGATCTGCCAGTAAAGCTGTGTCTGTGGGAGTCCTTAAGGATACAGGGCATCTCCAGTCTGTATTGTGGAGATGAGAAAGAGAGGAGGGAAGGCCTACCATGTTATTCTCTTAGAAGCAAAAAACAGTCTCAAAGCCATCCCTCCAATGTGGCCCTTACTGTTCTAACATTTTTTTACATACTTTGCACTGAAAAACCTGTGGAGAGAAGGGCAGCATTCCAGGTTGCAGGGAGACGTTCCCTTGCATGGAAGAAAGAAAGCATGGGGGAAAAACAACCCAAGAAGATCTTCCTGCATTTTGAACTCCAGCTCTATAAAGTGTCAGGAGGCACCTGGAACCACTAGCTAAGCAACACCTCTATCACACCAGAAAACAAACACCTGGCACCTGGAGAGACAGGCTGCCAAACTGTGAACTGACACCAATGAGATGGTAACACTCTGGAGCTGGTTGGGGTTTTTTTCCCCCTTCACTTCCTCCTTCATATTTGATAGAAAAAGAACAGTTGCTAGCTGTGCTATCCTGAGGGATGTTTCCCATGGTACAGAGAGGGGCTGTTCCAGCCACCACTGTTATTTGGCCACAGGTTCTGGTGTGTGCTGAAGCCAAGCCCGGAGGCATACTGACAAGGGAGTGGAGAACAGCAGGTGCTGTCCCCTGGCCTAAAGCCACCCAGCTGGTGTCCAACTGCCACCCAGATTGTTTTTAGAAAAGCTCAAACCCTACCCCACTGAAGCAACAGCTTGCAGGACTAAGTAGGAATTGCACTTCTCACCAGCACATATTTAGAGTAACTAAGGACAAACAAATCAATGATGTACAGCAGGGTGAAAACAGCACTTTATTGTGCCAAAAAAAGAGGAGCACACCAAGGAAAAGGCAAGAAATACATCAAATGACACTGAACTTAGGACAGCAGACAAGGTTAAAAAAGCAGGTGAATTTGGACACCAGTGACATTGAACAATATCCAAGCACTTAAGAGATCAAAATCCTACAGAATGGGTATCTATACAAAATTACACAAGATGTTAACTAGTTGAATTGCCCTCTTACCATTTTCTTTACACTAGGTTGTAGCTATAGAGACTAATTGAAAGAGAAGAATACAAACACTGTGAAATGAGAATGGTAAGAGAAAAAATGCATAGGAAGAAAGCAGTCTATAAGGGGAAGTCTAATGGAAAGGTCTTGTCCCACAGCTGTTTACAGCACACAAAGCCAATCATGTTATGTATGTCAGAAGAAAAATCCTGTGCTTTGTATTGCTGGTCTAATCAGCATTTGCTCTCTGTGTCACCCTTGTTAAACCCACCAATTTAGTCTGTGTAAACTCAGCCCCCAGCACTTAGGAATACTCAGGCCTCTCCTCCACTGTAGCTAGAGTGGTTTGCTCACAAAGGCGACATATAGAAGATTAAATTCTTGGCCATTTTTAATGTCTAAACCCCATGCAATTGCCCCAGAACAGCAGTGGTGATGTAATCAAGAATGTCTTTCAAAAGACAGAAGAAATACCTAGTAGCTCCTTGCCCTTCCCTGCTTTCTCAGCAGCCTCTCACTCTGGTGATGCCAATCCTCTCAGACGTGTATCAGCAGGCAGAGTAGCTCCAGTAATGGAACTAGATTTCATCTTTTAATATTATTCATACTGCACTACAACCTAAGCATTTCCAGGCAACTACAGGGCTCTTAAGTGACTGGGTACAACTACATGCACAGCATTTATTATCTATAGTGGCAGGGTCAACAACAGACAGCAGGGGAGAGAAACACACTCTGATTAAGTGGTCTGTGAAAGTAATGAATGGTAAGCTGTTACCTCCGAAGTATGCAGCTCTAAATCTGCATCCTGCCAATCCCCCTGACACACACATATTGTGACATCCTGACCTCATGGTATGTCTTACTCAGTTTTTATGACTCCATGCACAGTCTGCCCTGCCCCAACACCACTTCTTCTCCCTTTCCCTGACTGATGGCACAATCTCTGTCTTCCCAGCAAAGTGCTGCAGCAGAGCACTCTGCTGTGCATATCAGTTGAAAGAAATGAGGGAAATGTCTGAAGTACAGCACCATCCTGAGCTGCAGTTTTTGCCATGGGACAAAGTCCTTTGAAAAGCTCATATTAGATGATAATACTGGCATCATTTGATGCTACACAAGTTTAGCATTCCACCACTATTGCTGTTATATCAACCACAGAGCAATGAAAATGATAAGAACATCCCTTACATCTTCCTGCTTTTTGTCAGAGCAGAGTTCTAGAAGATTCAGGCCTATCTTATGACTACAGTCCATTTTGCTCTGTGTGTACTTACAGTATTTTCAACATGCCTTCATTGAAATCAATGAAGTAAAAGGCAAAAGAAAACGTCAAGGTAACCCTAAATGCTTCAAACAAGGCTGCTAAAATGGAGAAATTCAGTATTTAATGCTTGCCTGTAGGAAAAAGTTCCATTTTTAGTATTTTCACAACACTCGCCATAACACGATCCTGAAGAGCCTAGATTAGTAGTGAAATTAACAGTACTGTACTATTAAAATATTAAAAACAACAACTCAAAGTGACTCAAAGTCACTGCCAAAATAGGCAAGTGAGCATTCAGCTGAGACCATGCCAGGGAAGGCTGAGTGAAAGAGGAAATTGCAGCAAGCCTTTTAGTCAGCAGAGCTCTGAATTTATAGTGGAGCAAGGCAAAGCAACCTCAGTATGGACATATTCCAGTGCAAGCTACCGGAACTCTTCTATGGAAATTTAAAACAATACTCTGACCTACAACAGTCAAAGACTTCACAACAGTGCATTCTGGAAAGCTAAAATACAGTGGGCTAAACACAAATGGGCTTTGTGTTCGCTTGATAAAATCATCCACATGCAAGCTCAGCAAACTGCTGTGCTGAAACCCCAGCAAGATTGAAGGCTTAGCAGCATGTTGCCTCATAAGTAATTCTGAGCCTACCACAAAAAAACATTTGAAACACCTGTATAATGGTTTAGATACAACATAAAAGTTCCAACTTTGCTGTACAGGTCTGACTGAATCCTGACCATACAAATGTGGTTTACATATGTGCATTAGTTTTGAAGCTTTTCTGGTCCTCCAAGTCTACCAGCTTAAGCTTTAGCATTAATGAAGTATTGATTTATTGTTCACACTGGATTTTTTTTTTATTTTTGTTTTTGAAAACCTCTAACTCTGAAAAAGGTAGCCAAAACACTGCTCATACCACTCAGTTGTTTACTGCAGGCCCAATCCTAAAAGGTACTGCAGAGCATCTCCTGATGCAAGCCAGCATGGTACCCCTAACATGCCACGGAGTACTTCCAACTTACATCAGTTAATGATCTGGTCACACTGCCACAACAGAAGCTTGGGGAGGCTCAGTTCTTTTCTGCATCAGGCTCTGTAATATATTGATTTGCATGGCACTGTATGAATGAATCCATGTTTTCACTTTGTCTTGCACTGAGATTATTTCATAGATGTGATCAGAGCATCCTCAATGTTGTAAATCACTATAGTACATTTCAACTAATTTTCTGTTTTCCTTGCTCTTAAAGTGTGCTGAGACACCATGTACAAAGCCAGCAAAATGAGTTAAGTGATCACTAGATTAATCATGAAAGAAACTGTTCTGTGCTTCTCATGACATTCTGTAATTATCCATTTGCTTAAATGTTGTGTTTTGGGGTTGGTTTTTTTTATTGCTAGTAACTGAAAGAACAGTAAAGTACTGCTTGCCCATGGGCTATAAACAAACTGGCTACAATACTGCAACACACAGTAAACAGATTCAGGACATAAATTAGCTATTTCATTTGGATAAATGGTGGTCTGATTTCACCCTTTTCCTGCCTAGCCAGCAATCAAATACATGGATATATTTCCTAATTGAAAAATTAATCATATTTTATATGTTCTGAAAAGGAAGATGTATTTGAGTATTTGTAACTGCTAATATTTGTCCATTAGACTGTTCCTGTCCCATGTCTATCCTCCTTTCTATTTATACTGGCATTGATCAGCCTGTTCACTTCCAGTTTAAATTATTCAATTCTGATTTGATTGCCATGTAATTTAAATGCAAATAATTACTGTAAGGATGACATTTAGAAAAACAGCTCTGCTAAGCAGGAAGGTCTTTATTAGGCACAGGAGTCTGCCAGTAATATCAGAAGCACCCCTTTAACTAAGAGATGTGGGAACCTATCATCTCGGTTCTTTTAACCAATGATCTAATTTCCCTTGGACTCCCCTTAATTAAAACTCTTCTATACCACCATCAAGTTTGCTATGAGGGTAAAGCATAGACCACTGGCTGAAAGGAAGGAGAGAGGGAATATTTTTAATTTGGTTTTAGTTCATAAGGCTGTGCTCTAGATAACTGCAGTAAAATTACCCTCTTGTGAAATCATGATTTTATTTCATAATACCCCCAGTTCTGAGCCAGGGTCTGATTGAATAACACTGAAAAGCATTTCACACAATAAAAAAAAGCAGTACATTGAAGAAAAAACCCTCTTGTTTTGAAATAATCAAAACCAGCTCATTTTTTTCTTCTTCCCTTGCCTTTCCTACTTTTTAGGGTTAGCCAGTTGTTTTATCAGCTCTCTCATGTATGAGAAGTCTGAACATACTGGATTGCCCAAGCTGGAACTGAATTAGAGTCTCACTGTCTTTTCAAAGTAAAAAGGTATTTTTATATGCTAGCTGTGCTTTGAAAACTTCATCAGACATACTAAGAACAGCATTCAACACAGCTGTAATGCCTTGCTTTCACACTGTTTTAATATCTCTAACTATCCAAAAAAACCTTATTTACTTTATTTTTAAAAAATAACATTCACTGTAAATCATTTTTTTGTATCACTGAATGACTTTCACCCTTCAAAATTTAGAGACTGAGCTGTGGGTACAAGAGACTTAAACTGCTCCAAATGTAGAGCAAATGTAGGTTGGGCAGTTCAGCAAGGATTCTCTGAAGGTACTCAGACTTGAAGATTTTTCCTAGAAAAAGATGCTGCCCAGTTTTTGCTGAGTCACATATAAGCTTAACCATTACAGTTTGAACAGTATAGTTCATGCAAAAACATACATAACCAGACATCCTCCCTGATGGTGGAATAAACTAACACAACTCAAGTTTAGCTGCTGAACAGCAGCTTTCATCAGACAGGGATGTGGGAGGTGGGGTAAGGGAATAAAACAGCAGCAAATTGGCTTCTATAACTTTTCACCAAGATCTGTGCAGATTCTTCTGGTATTTTCTTTCATGCTTTCTTGCATCTGTGTTTTACTTCTCTTTAGCAATTGTAATGCTTCACTGACTGCAGGGACACCTCGTGGTGAGGACAGGTGAGAACAGTGGGCTGCAGTTCAGTTAATTAAACCAAGTAGAGAAAGAGTGACAGATGTTTCTGCTCCTTTGGATAATCAGAATTTCACAGGCACCAACTTCCACTCCCACTCTGCTTCTGGGCCGTACATTAACACATCCAGAACACAAAACACTGACACAGCAACTTCAAGAACAAAGGACTGAGTTGTCCAGCAGACCTGAACTATTTAACAGTCCACTTATAACTATTAACTTGTGTCTTCCAGGGGCTAGAAGAGTGGCTGACTCATCGTGACACTCAGTTGAAGCAGCAGCCCTCAGAACGGCTGTTACAGCTTTCCCCCTCCTCCTTTCTTCCATGTGCCAGCAAAATACATTTTAATGACTCACTGCAAAATTTCTTGCAGGGATTTTCATTTTTTTTTATAAAAGGCACATGTGTGTATGATTTTTAGCAGGGATTCCCTTTCTCCCTACTGTGGCACTGTAGCACCATCAATTTCAACTACACTGTGGCACCATCATTGCAGCACCTAATCTGTTACATAATAAGAATTGCATCAGCTTTCTTACCCAGTGCAGTGACCCAATGCAGACCTTGGCAGCCAGGAGAGGAACGGTGGGATCTGTAGGTCGCAGTTTAGCACACTCTTTGAGCACTGACACAGCATATGCCGACTGCAGGGAGGAGTGGGAGAGAGGAGGAGGAAATAAAAAAGGCTGATTAGACAATGCTGTTGAGAGCCCATGCAAAATATTGCAGCGACATGTACAAAGGAGTGGTATGGAGAAAAGAATCCCATGTCAGCAACAAGTCAGCAACTTTATTCCCACCTCCACATGCAGACATGTGTGTCCACACATGCACACAAACATACTCCTTCCAAACACCCTCCTTCTCAGAGGAAACATGCCAAGGAGGCAGCCCTGGCGGGGTTGGTCACAAGAAACCGTTTTCTCAGCTATCAATGCACTGGTTATTTTAACTCTGCCCTCCCAATACACAAGAATTCTGCTGTAGTTTTCCCTTGCATATAATCATCTTCCAGTAAGCCAGAAGAGATCATAAAGAGCTTATCCTCCAGTACATTCACATTTTAGGCCAACTTCACTCAGAGAGGGTTTGTTCAGCTAAAGCAATCTGCTCAGTAGGTTGTTTTGTGTCTTCTCCAGTTCTAGAACATACACAAAAGTGACTGGGACCCCACCATACAAAGGCTGGATGCAGATCAATACACTGTTTAGTGGGTGGTCTGAGCATGAGTTAGAAAGAAAGCCCATAAAACTCTTGCTGTCTCTCTGGTGTTAGGTTACCATTAATGAGGATGTTTTTAAGATTAGCACTTGCTAATAGCGCTTTTGATCCCGATGTGCTCTGCAAACATTGCGTTTTACAGCACACACTCATGGCTGCCACATTTCAGATGCTTCAAAGGGGAATGAAGAAAGCTCTGGTCTGAGGCAGTGATGAGAAAGGCCATGTCAGACAGTAAGAAGGTGACAGGAGTTGCCCTACCAGAGTCTCCCAGCCCATTCCACCTGAACCACAGTTCGTCTTACATTTATACCTTCCTCACTACTGACCCTGATCCGCTCGAATTTTCTCATGCTCAAGCTCAAGGGTAAGTTTTATTCCCTTGGGATTTCTCCTTGCATGCCTGTTTCCTACCGAAGTTTTCCACACAGCCCCAAGACACAATCTTCCTGCTCAGAAGCATATTAAATAGTCATGGCCTTTCTGTATTACCAAAGAGCAGCAACAGAAGCCTGCAAAGTCAAACGATCTGCTATTCCCATCAGGTCCTGGGCATCTCCTCCTCACCCGCCAGGGGCTCTCCCTACCAGAACTCTGACCCACACAGGGCAGACCCACACTGGGTCTGGTGACTGCTGCAACCCCCTGCAGCAACACCACAGCTTCACATTCCCATTGTCCATCAACATTTCCCCCCTTCACACCACATCAAAGTGGGCTGTGCCAGCCAGCTTCTTCCCCCACAGAAAACAAGGTCCTCTTCTTGCTACTGAATTCAAAAGCTTGATCAGTAATTTGCTTGGAAGGGAACTGGGAAAATGGAAAACCAGATGTACACCAGCCATGCCCACATTAAGGCAAAGAGGGATTTCATAACCAATGCAGCAGGGAGCAAATCCTCCTGCTTGAAAAGCTTGGGTACCTGCCTTGTAGTCTGAACAAGAGCAGCAGCATGCCCTATATTCTTCAGGTTGCTCCCACCTGTGTAGAGCATCAGGCATGATTAGTAAAATGAAGAAATATTTGCTAATTTAAAATTCAAAATGCACAATTTTCCTAAAGCCAGAAAGAAGCTTGTCTCAGATCAAGGATGGAAATCAATAAATGTTGTCCTAGAGCTTGAACCATTACTTCATCCCTCTCAGAAATAAAGACAAGTAATTCAACCCTGAGGTACAGGAAGAAACACATGGCTGTGCTCTGTTGCCACAAGCTAACTAGCATCCCTCAGAATGAACCTCCCTGACACCTAGTTGCTCAGAACAAGTGGTGTCTCAGGTTTTAGTGGCATCTTATTCCCCTTTTGCAAAATGCACTGAAAGCAGCTGCTATTCCCAGAAGCATGATGGATGTGTTGGAAACCCAAGCATAACTCCGTAAGGGACCTAGGCTGGATATCGTCTTCTTGCCCTCCTAGCAATATTCCAGCCCCACAGGTACTTCCAGAAAACAAATAAACATAACAGCAGGACAATATGCACTGTGACAGCCAGTATACCTACAGCTGAATCCCACCAACCCTTGTCACCTCACCATGCAAAAGTGAACTGCAAAGGCCAGATATGTAAAAGGCCATACACTCTCCAGAGCCAACGCTTGCAAAAGCAGACACAAGCTCAACCCAGTGGTCATTTCTCAGCTCCCCACCAGCACTGCAAGTGCAGGGAAAGCAGGAGGCACCTGGGAGCTGGTGGCAGCTCTCCTGTGGGTCAGCACAACCAGCACTAGCACAAACCAAAGCAGTGACAGGCCTTTCCTAATGTGGGCCACAGCTGTAGGACCTACACCAGAAGAGAAATGCCACAACCCATTCCTTGCCACTTCCTCCTGTATTCTGCTCCCTCCCTGTCTGCAGGACAAGTCAATGCCACAGACTCCAATACCCTCAAACCACAGAGACCTTGCCATGTCTGTCCTGTCCCAAGCCTGTCCAGGAGGCCACTGCAAAGCAGTGACTACTGAATACTGCACAGAAGGTCCCACCTTGCACCTACACCCAAACACCTCAGGTGTTGAATCACTTTATTACATATGCACTCTGAGAGCTTCTGAACATGGATTTACAGAGCAAGAGGCACAGCTTCCACACTGCTCTAAAACATTTACAAAGTTATGTCATTTTAAAGAAGTTTATAAAATTTGCAACTAAACATATGGAGCAGAAGTGGTTTTAGAAACAGGGTGACATGAAGCCTTTCTCCCCAGCTGCATTTTAAAAATTCAAGAGATATTATATAATTTCACCTTGAAAAATTTACTCAGCAGATATTTTATATGGATGATGAAAACATTAGTGAAGGAATGTCAGGAGAAATAATATCCTACTCCCACAGTGACCTTACTTAGGGGAGACTGGCATGACATGTAATATCAAGGCTTCTGAAAGATACTAATTACAGACATTAACAGCCAGGGAAAAAACATCAAGCACTCATTATTGAATACAGATATCATTGGTTTGTAAAAATATTTAATATGAAACAGTGTTTGTGCAACATTGAAATAATCTGGTAATTAAAATGTACATATTCTTTCACTTAGTGTGGGTGGACCAGGCAGCCAAGTGCATTGTTTGTGAGATTGACTGCAAGGCAATAATAATTTGATTTACTGGTGAGGCATGTTTTGAGAAGAGCAGAAATTGAATTCCAAGTGAGTACATGATTCTGAGCTTCAGAGGGGCTCACATAATAATTCAAGCCAGGATTTATGCTGTTTCTATCTAACTTGCTAATTGCTGGACTATAATGACTGCATTAGAACTAGTTCCCAAGGACTTCAGAAAACTAGGTCTCATTTGGCCTCTCATCTAAAGCAAGGAATCCCAAGGAAGCTACTGGAGAAGGAGAAGGATGGAGAAGACACCTTCCTCTATTTAATTATGGCAGCCATGGTTTTGAATCCTATAAAGAAGTTAAAAGTAAAGAAAAACAACTATCCAAACACTGAACACAACTCCCACTACTCCCACTCCCCATTTATTGATTCAATAATGAAGCATGGGAGCATACTCCTCAAAGATGCTTGCACATGAGCAGAAGAAAACCAAGAACATCCTACAGTTAATTTTCTTCCTTCCTTTTCCAAATGCCTTGACAGAATTTGCCATCAGTTATGGTAAACCCATAGATGCTGCCCAAATGCCAGTTTTCCTAGGTTACTCCAACACAATTTCCATTCTTTCCCCTCCATTGCTCTCTCACCATAGCAAAGCAACCAAAGAAGGAAGTTAGAGAGCCATTTCATATTTAAAAGATAAAGAAAATACAGATATACGTAAAAGGAAGAATAATTTCCAGACAGTAAATCATGCCTGATAGACTTTGACGTGCCATGAACAGTTGCTCTTCTTTTGCACAGGCTCCAAAAACCTCCCTAGTTTTTCTTCTTTGCCACTTTTCAGCCAGAAGGAAAAATGTTCCTCAAGATGGTGGGTTGGTAGACAGCCTAGTCCCCAATTTACCTGGCAGTTTAGTACACAAATGAATTTCCACAACTAGTCTAAAAACTACTATTTCAAAGGGATTGTGGGGAAGTGGAAATCTTTCATCCCAATGCAAGAATTATTATTCCTTGTGTCCTGGGATTCACAAGCATTTAGATATAAATGACCTTGAACTGACATAGAAAGATGACAGAATGAGCAAGCAGTTGAGAACTCTGGGATCAGTAGTTTTACTGTTAGCTTTCCACTGAATTTAGAGATTTTTGTGAATCTCAGCATGTGAACATTATTCCCCTAAGACATTTACTTCTCTTACACAGGAACTGATTCTCTCCCTTTTCTTTTACCTTGTGTTTATCAAATTAGAGCACTGGAGTTAAGCAGCTTCAAATACTCTCTCTTAAAAGCACCTCTTACATTCTAAGATCTATAAGCACATATTTGTACTTGCTAATGTGACAAACACCTCACTTCACACTTTCTGTCAAGAAAAGAGAGTTAAGCCTGAAGGCAATTATATAGCCCACCTAGGTATTCTGCTCAACAGTCAGGCATCTTAGGAAATTTCCATTTTTTGTACTATCTACAGCACACAGGCAAACTCCCTTCTAATCTTTCCTTTGCACCAAAGGAAACCAAACTATTGAATATCCCCAAGATAGCTGACCTTTGTAACAAGATCTTTAACCAACGAATGTTCAATATTTTAACTTTCATTCCCCAGCAATGCTATTTAAGGAGCCATCTGAGGCCTCTGCTGCTCCCAAGGTTCCTGCCTGCAATACAAAGAGAAATGTACTTTTTTTTTTTTTATGCCAGTTGCCTAGCAACCAGCCTAAGCTTTTGCAAGGATACCAACAGAAAGAACAGCCTAAATCACAAAATTTGTCTGCTGTTGCTGCAGAATTATGTATTAAATATATTTTTAACTTTCCTTCTAACCTTCTGGAAAGCTGTATGTTGGCAATACAGGCATGGCTGAGTCAAACTTGAAGCTCCTTGAAGCATTTAGAGACATCTGCTTTTGCTGTACTGTTTAAATACAGGGAAATATTCCCTTTTTTTTTTTTTTTTGGGTGCAGCACAGATAGGAGCAGCTCAGACATTAGCTTGTCATTATTTGGCTATGACCAGTGTGTATCAGCAACTTGCTAAGGGCTCCAAAATCAGAGTTCATGTCTGTGTAAGACTGGTTTCAAACCCTTAAAAATGCTGCCAGCACAAGCTTTGGGCAAGCCTGCAGTATGTCCAACTGCAGAGCAGCCAAAGGGAGCACAGTGACACTGCAAGGCTAGCTCTGGGAAGAGCTGCAGCTTAATCCCTCAGGAACACAGCTGAATGACAGATGCCAAGAAGGATTCGATTACTTCCCTTAGTATAACACCAGACACCTCCTGAAGCGTTCCATGATTAAGAAAACCATTCAGGTAGACATGCAGGATTTTTTCTTCCCTGTTGTGTTAAAGAGGAACAAATGTAATAGGTAAGAGCAGAAAGGAGCATTTTGCGTAGCTGAAAGCAGCTTTCTCTGCCTTATTTTGCAAGGTATCATGCTTGGAACTTATATCCCCTACTGCCAAGCCTGTCCATCTATATGGCAATGCTGACCATTGTTCCTGTGGTGCCCTCAGTATGGGCTAGAGGGGGCTGGGGAGGGTGAGCAACAATGCAGCTGTTTCTGAAGTCACACAATTGCTGTCTTCAAGGCAAGCACTAAGCTGGCTATGTTCTGCAGGGCTGGAGAGCTTTGTGGCAGGCACCACAGGAACACATAACTACCATCAGCAATCCCAGTACAAGGCCTGCTGAGCATAATCCTTGCCTCCAGGTACCTGCTTCACAGAGGCTTTTCCCCACAGACCCTGTAGTTGTTCCCAAGCTCTTCCTTTACTCAGTCTTGAGGCACTTCAGCCCCTCACTGAGTACACAGCTGAGGAGTGGAAGCAGATTATCCTCTCCTAGCAGATACTCCAGCCTTCCTTCAGCTGGCCTAAGGCTTTATTTTTACTCACTCCTCTCAAGAAACAAACATTCTAAAGCTTTTTACTCACTAAACAAGTTGTGTTGTGGGTATTTTTAGGCAGAGATGTTGAACATGAGTGTGAAAATGTTCCCATGCATTGCATACACTAACAATAATAAACATCCACTGTACTTTAAAAATCAAGACTCATGAGAGTTGAATGGCTCAATTAGGACACCCAGTACTTTTAGACTACAACAGACTGTGTTCAAAGAAGAATTCCACAGCTCTCCTTGAAGAATCCTTCCCTCACTATCCTTACGAAAACGGCAAATTGGTGTCACTAAACACAAATCTCGTCTCCTCGTTTGGTAGGCAGAAGACAGGCACGAATGTTGCTTCATGTTGTCCAAGGCACGTATTTTAACACTCACAATGCAGATTTAGGAGACTTTCTTAAGTACCATAAATTTAAGCTAGAGCCTACTCACAACGCACTCCTGAGCCCCTACTCCCAGGGAGCTCCAGAGACACTTTGGGACACCCAGGCTAGGTCCTGTGTGAGGACAGTAAGTGTGGAAGGGGGCAGAAATCTGAAAAAGGAATATGTAACTGATCCAACTGGTCCAAGGCCAAGAAAATGCTTGCGAGTGCACAAGGACCCTATTACACATCCCTTGTGCTTGTAATACATCATCTAGACACTATGGTAATTTTGCCTCCAACTTCAGAAATGTCGGGAGAGCTACCCTAGTCTGCAGGAGAGCTGTGTGCTGGCAACCTCCAGAGAAAACTGTTTAGCTGGAAAGCAGCAGCAGAGAACAAATCTACCTCAAGCAGCTCTCTCTCTTCACTGCTGTGAAAACAACAAAGTCTTTTCCACTCTGTAAAAGAGAGTTTGGTCCTTCCTTTCCCCACGTTGCGCAATCCTGGTCACTTTTTCAAAATCTTGAGACGAGCAGATGCAACTGTCTGCACTGGTTTCACTCTGGCAGCAGGACAGGGGCTCATCTCATTGCCTGAGGACTCTGCCAGATGGCATCGGGCTCTCACACCACTCGCCACTCAGACTGCAGCCTGTCCACTCACGGCAGCAGAGGCAGGGAGCTGCGATGCCCACGCAGCCTCTAGCTGATATCACCACAGAGCCAAGGTCATTACCCGCTGAAACAACTTGAAGCATCTGTGAAGAATTCAGCATTCAGCACCACAGGAACAGGGCTGCGTATTAGAATGATTTAAACCTCTTTGGTCTATTCACAACTGTACTTGATGACACAGGACATCTCCCACCATGTCTTTGTCATTGTCTAGGTTTTCCCAGCATTCCCTTTCCCTTCCCATCTAAATTTGCCTAAAAAAGTATTTCAAATGTAATGGTGGATTTTTGCCATTTAGATATACATGCCTCTCTTGTTCAGTGAATATACAGCTCAATATAAAAGACATCCCTAAAAATGGGTTAAAAAACAACCAGACCACACCATCTTTCTCATTATGCAAGTTGCTGAGAAACATAGGAAAGTGAAATTGTTGTCACTCCATTATTTCCACCACCTAAGTGGATAAAAGACAGACATGAAGGTTATGCTTCCCTGAGTTTTTTCATTCACTGTTTTAGGAAGCCCCAAGGCCTGTAGGAACTCACTGAAGTGATGTGCCTATTTCTGTTAAGGCATATGCTTTTCAGAATAATGTGTAAACTCAATCCTATGTGTGGTAATGAGCCAAGGTGGCTGGCTTGACATTCAGACTGATCACTTGTGAAAGATGACAATCACCATTTGGCAATTTTTTGGCTGGCAGAAGAAGAAACTATATTGAAATTTGACTTGATTGACTCAATATACATATAAATATACAAATTAGATACACCTCTAGTCAAATTCAGTGTAGAATAGAGGGCAAGATAAGATTTTACTGCACTTTTTAGAAGGTCAGAGTTGAAAATCCTAAAAACATGTTTAAAAAAGAGAAACCGAAGTTTCCAGCATTTACAGGTTGATAAAACTGTTCCTGTCGTGCCCAGGACTTATGAGCACAATTTGCTGTACTGCAGAACAAGTAATGCTGCAGGATGTGAGGTTTCATTACCAAGAAATGAGATCATGAATTGGCTGTGACTGAGACAGGTGAAAATAGATCTTCACCTATAAAAGCTCAAGTGTACCCTGCATTCTGCAGTCTAGACTAACCACACTATTTTCTCATCAGTTCTTTCTGCTACACTGGAGCACTTGCTTTTAAATGAACTGTCCTGCTATCAAGCTGCAAAGCAATATAAAAATGTATGCCACATCTCCCATTAGCAAGATGACGCATTGCAGAGTATATGACAGGAATCCTCAGGGAATACTTTGGGATTAGAAGTGAAATACTGCACAGATGGGATTGTAAGGGAATTCCCTCTGACCCATATAGGGCTCAGAACATTTAGCGCTTTCACATCAATAGGCAAAATCAGGACATTTTACCTTGTAAATATTTAAAGTACAGGCAAAAAGACATGATGTACTTGAAAATCTGAAAAGATAGGACAGCTACCAACATAAAAAAAATAAAACAGTGCAACACAAGTATCTAAGTACCAAATATTCTGTAACATGTAGGGAAGGTGAAGAGGTATGCAAACATAGATATGCAAACAAAATGGACAAGAACAGAATTGTCATGCACATTATCAGAAGCTAAAGATCAGGCTCCACTTCTCCATGCTAACCTAAGACTGAAGCACAATTATTCTCTGCATACACTCACTCTCAAACATCAGCAGTTAAAAATCTTGATTTGCTCTCCAGCAGATTACTAGAGATACAGCATTATCTGCTGTTGAGAACCAGGTTACACAACTTGTAAAGCCAATGAAGCTCCCAGACAAACCCCATGTTCATGGCAAGATTCTGTGCCCTTCTATCATGGCCTGTGTATCATCGCTGTCCTCAGTATTAAGGGATCAGGGACCTCAAGGATTTGCAGACACAGAGGGCAGGACTGTGCTAACTCCAGCTGAATTCCAAGGTGAGCTGGACGTGACATGTAAGCCCTCACTTGACATAGGTCAGTGCGAGGTACTAGCACCATGGCACCAAGTTCATTGTTTAAGTAGCCCACCAGTAGCCTCACATTTCCTTGTACACAATTGAGTCTAGCTGTTGTTTTCAGGCCTGGAATTGTATTTTGAAATGCTTGCACTGAACTTCTGTAGGAATCTCTGAGGCTTTCTGACTAAAGATCTCTGTTCAGCTCTCTGTTGATCTAATTTCATTGCCAAAGCTTTGCTATCTCAAACCAGCCAGTTCTGTTATATTTAAAAGGAGACAATGATGGAGTCCCAGAACAGAGTCAGAGTTTGCAAGGTCCCACAGAAGACATTCCTGGTGCCTCAAAGAGGGGTCACTATGGATTTGCCTAGGGTGTTCCACAGATCCTCAGTGATTTAGGCTCCACACAATCTCCATAGGGCACTCCTTCTCCAGTGTTCCACTATCCTTATTTTTTTTCCTCTTAATAAGAAAGATGAACTTGTGTTGCTGCAATTAGATACCATCACGTCTTGTCCTAACCACCACAGACAAGATTAATCCCCTCCTTTTAGGAGCTCTTGAAGACTTGTTTCTCTCAGACCTTTTCCCTCCCCTTTAAGGAAAAAAAAAATAATTTCAGTCTTTCCATAGTACTGCTTACTATACCCTTAGTCACATCTAAGCATCACATGATGCTCTTTATTAGACTTTCTCTCATTGTTCTAGCATTTTTTGAAGCAGAATGCTTAACAACAGACAGCCTTCCAAGGTAAGGCTTTGCCTATGCTCACAGAAGTGAAGGAATTCTTTCAGACATCTTCCAAGCTTTACAGCTACTTATACCTCACAAGACAATTTCTTTGCAAAAGCATAGATTTATCTCTTATTTCTATGCCAAAGCCACTGTTTCTGGCTCAGCTTATAGCCATAAAAGGCCAGCAGTAGCTGGAACTCAGCAAATGAGTGCTAGTTGGTGGTCTCCACTCAGGTCCATGTGGATTCCTGTACACTCCATGGCCACAGAATACAGGACCATATTAAGTGGTCTACTACTGCACAGCATCAATTTGCTCATACTTCCCAAATGTGTAGTTGGGGACTCCAGAATGAACTGGCTACATTTTGTACCATCTACACTTCCTACAGGAAGTCCACTCTTTTAAGACTAATAAAGAAAAGCTCCTGCTACCTTTGCCTACATTTCACAACCATGTTTCAGCCATCTCAGTGGTTTACTGATGACTTTCACAAATACCACATTAATTTTAAAAAACCACTTATGCTGAAACACATGACCATGCCAACATTCACATTGTTTTCTTTTCCTAGAGCATATTTTGCACCAAGCACTTTAAAAATATTAAACCTTACAAGTTCTCTATGAAAAAAAATTTACATTTCCCTTAACAAATGGAGAAACCACAGCTTAAGTCAACTGCCCAGAGATACAGAGTGAACTGATGGCAGTTTTAGACATCAGTTCTTTTTTATACTAAGCCCATTTATGTTGAACCTGCAGACAATGGACAGCTGTATAATGCTTTTCAACCCACAGTTTTGCACAAAATCCATTTTTCTCCTTGGTAATGAGAAAAAAAAGCACTACACAGAAAGAATAGTACTCAATACCAAATGCACATTCCTCATCACAAAGTGCAATCAGAGACTAAAAGGAGAGCACTGTCCTTCCACAGAGCTGCCTGATGGCACTTACTCCCAGAACACACATGACTCTACACATTCAAACAAGTAATCCAGATCCACTCTTGCAGAGGAAAATGTGCCCTTTCTGAGTCTTTTGGTTTGAATCTTACCTTTCCACAAGCTACCATGGACAGGGCAAGCTGGTACCAGAGGTGAAATTCATCAAATGCAAACTTCATGGCTCTCTCCAAGCACTGAGAAATAAAGGATGAAAGGAATATCAGACTTTGTTTATTTTCCTCCTTACACCTTTTGTCAAGACTGATGCTTGGGTCAGGAAACAATCTATTGCGGCCCTGGAGAGCCGGGTGATTTTGTTTCTTTAATGACATCATTTACACTTCTCAGCTAATGGGACTTGCTGGAGTACATGGTCACTTCAAAAGGCAGCCACATTGTTCAACCGCCTACATATAAATTATGTTAATGTCTCAAACAGTTCTGTGGGCACTTCTGGCCCGTGCAGCCATAGCTCTGTAGCTGTTTTGCTAATTGCTAACTAGCACACTCCATTTTCACCTTCCTTGACAAGCCAGCACAAAGAGGGGCTTTGGCAGCGTGTTTGGAGGGGTAGAGGCCGAGGGAGGTACCTCAGACAGCATCACATACTGCCCTCTTCTGCCCAGCGTGATGCTCAGGAGGTCGTAGACTGCAGAGGCATCCCGGAGGCTGACGGCTCGGTCATCCCGCTGCTCTGGGGCCCGGCTGATCACTGCGTCACGGTTTGCCTGGGCACACAAAGTGAGGCGTCAGAAACCAAAGGAGCAAAACAGAACTGACTCCTCCATAGGAAGTTACACCCATCATCACTCATAGCATTTTGTTTAAAACCATCTCAATATTTTCTTCTTTTATAAGTTTATCCCAGTGTAAAGAAGGTGTTTCCACAGAGGTGCCTTCTACCCACATGAAGCAAACTCAAGAAGATAGCTGTATCTACAGGAAGGAACTGCTACACATATCTCATCTGGATTTGTGTCACAGAATTAGAGCATTATGAAACAGACCTACCAGATCCCATTTCCTCAATAATTAGAAATTCAAGGCCATCTTTAAACCTTCTTCCTTATTTTCTCAATAATTAGAAATTCAAGGCCATCCTTAAATCATCTTCCTTATTACTTCAATTGCCTGCAACTGTGATAACTGCTTGCAAGGCTGATAATTTATCTTCTGTGTCTATGCTAGATTTCTTCACAATAGTATCCATTTCTGTTGTTCTTTTTTGTTACTCACCTTTTATTTTTTAATTTGAGCAGGTTGCCTAAGCAATCAGATTTGCCTATCATCAATTTAAAGCAACTAAGGTATGGACAATGCAATACCAAATAAAAAAAAAATATAATATGTCTTAATTTTGCTAATTATCAGTACATTGCTGGGCCTAGATCATGAAGAAACATTACTTTTGGCAGAAAATGATGAGTTCAGCAATTTCCAAGGATTTCCCAAAATACCACACGCCAGGGAATCCGATTTACCTCAAAACCCCAGCCCTTTGCCCTTTTCTGAGCACAAAGAGGGAGATTACAATTCCAGAGTAAATGGAAAAGTCCCTCTGATTTCCAAACATAGAAGGACTCACACAGACTGCCTAGTCTCTGGGAGAGGCAGTGCTGGATGCCACTGAGCCTGAGCACCATCTGACAGCACACACACACACTGCCCTCTGCTCCTCAGCTGAAAGGGACACAACATCAGACACTCAGGTCTAGACATCTAAAAGATCGGAAAAATTAAGAAAATTGCCAGCAATTTCACCTTGAGCAAAGGAAAACAAAATGTTCCCTTCCTGAAACAGGAAGGTTATGAGATTTATTTTACAATGTAACTATAATCTTACATCTATTTCTTTCTAATTGTGGGGAGATTTTTTTTCCCGTAAAAAGGTTAAACATGGGAATTAAGTGTAATAAAAATTTCCAGAATATGCAGCCCTTAAAGCCCACGCATATTTCATTGTGATTAAGCTGCAGCTGTTTCATCATGATTTTATCTGTGTAATGTCCCAGTTCCAAGCACTCTTCATCACAGCCTCCAGCCGAGACTGCTAACACAATTACTGACAACTAACACAATCTCAACCGAGAGCTAAATGGTGACTGCAGTTAAAGGCAAGCTGACAGATCAGATCCAGTCCAGTGTTTGCACAAATAAACTTACACCAACTCCTGCAGCCAGAAAGGCATTTTTCTTTTTCATGCTATTCCAAAAGATGCAATTCATGATTAAAAAACAGTTCAGAACAACAGAATGCATGACAGAATGAAACCAACTTAAAAAATTTTGCAGAGCACAGTGGCATAGCTTGTCTACTTTTATTAGCAGAAATAAAAAAGAATAACAAAATAAATATATGTTTAGGCTCGGTTTGGATTTAACATAAGACTGCTACTTTAAAAGGAAAAATGAAGTAAAGTTAAGCCATGTATTGTATGATCCTTATTGCCAAGTGAATCCTCCCACGTACATACAACAGCATTAACAGGTTTTTTTCTGCACCAGTTACATTGTTATGACAATTGTTTGCAGCCAACAGCTACTGAGATAGCACCCCCATGCTCCGTAATCTCATCAACAACCTCCCATTACAGTCAGCTATAGCCTGATGCTTTTTTGGGTATCCATCAAGTACCAAGCTATGATTTTTAAGTGGATGCATTAGCACAGATAGAAAATTAATCAAAACTCATGACTGTCCATCATGTTTTGCTACAACGAAGAATACACCCCAATCCTGCAAAAGCAGGAATATAGGGCATATTACAAGGATGCAACATTCTAAAACTGCAGTCATACTGAACATATTGTATATTTCATACTTTACCCCAGCAGACAGCAGTTAAATGCAACATATGCACAGGCATGACGAATATTCTTTCCAAGGAGGTCGTAAACCTGCTGATTTTGTTCAAGCTTTCAAATTTCAAAGCCATAGAAGGTCTTTGCAATCTATCACTCTCTATGCTTCCGTGCATAAAAGTTGCCACTAGCAAATTCATTGCTACTTGTATCTCAACAACTTCTTCCATACTGAACATACTCCCAATTGCTAATTCCAGCTGCTCTACAAAAATAAATCAAGAGCCCACACTATAGTAGAGACATAAAAACCCCACCAACCCCAAAATCAAAAGGTGCAAACATCATAAAAAATTGACTGAACAGTAGCAAGAACACGGATTGTGTCTAACACAATAAGGTAAATCACCCTTCTAAGTAAGGCTCAAGGTACTACTGCAGTGTACATACAGAGGTCAGAGAAGGAAATGTGAATCACTATTTCCTAAACCCACTCAGGAAACTGGCATGTCTCTGTGGCCTACCTCTCACAGAAGGCAGGCTGCTGTCCCTCAGATCATCATTGACCTTCTTCTTCTTTGCCTTTGTTTATGTTTTTGTAGATATTAATTTGTCAGTGAGAAACCCTAACAGTCACTGGCAAGTATAAGGGCAAAACAGTTGCAGAGTTACTGCAATAAAGAATACACCCATTCTGTGGGATGGGGAATTCTATCTAGTGAAATGTACACAGAGAGACACTTCACTTTGCATTTGAGAATGCAAAAATTCTAAGCTATTAACACCAACATTTTTTCAATATCCATGTTTCTTTTGTTTCAGACCACGAATTTTCCCGAACACAATTGGAGAAAACATTATTTGTACTAACCTGGTCTCAAGAAGTGTATCCATAACATAAGCAGCAATTTCAATTTGTCCTACTGCATTATTTCCTCCCCCTCCACCATTAGCAGCAGTAAAACATAGCTACAAATACATTTTCAACACCTCCATCATGACTATTCCCTTTAAGCTGTTCCCATTGTCACACAGACATGCCTCACAGCACACAAGCAGGATGGAGAGAGATAGTAAGTCACACCAAGAGAAGCTCTGCTCAAGGCTGTTTTGTGGGATGGAGGTCACCAGTGCTACCAACACAAGTTTCACCACTGGGTATTAGCACAACTTGCATTATAAAGGCAAAAATATACAGTCAATGCCCATTTTTTTGAAGTATTCCAAGGTAATCAAGCAACCCAGAGATGCGTCACACTTGCATATTTTGGGATGCATTAGGCACAATTAGCTGTGCATGTAGGTGGCTCAGATATAACACCAATCCTGTCTGAGGAGACTGGACACATTTTGCACTCAGCCCAGACCTAAGACACTGAGCATCTTCAGCCTCCCTTTCCACAGCCCAGTGACACAGCCCATCCACAGGCCACACACGCCCAAGAGGCTCTGGTCCAGGCTGGTAGCCCTGAGCCAACCCAGCATTCAGCCATTGTGGGGTCTCCAAACCGGACAGGGCACAGAACCTGGGGGTCAGCAGGGCTGTTTAGTCTGGCTCCAAACACAGCAATGCCACCACAGGGGACTTTGAGACCCACGCTGGCTCTGCCAGCAGGGAACAGCTCTGTCTTTCCAAGCACCCACAATTCTGAGTTACACACAGCTTAGACCTTCCTATCCACACACACAGAACACTCACCTGCAAACTAGATGAGCCCACTATCCACAGAGGATTTGCTGCCCATCAGTGATGCTTATTTATGGCTTGTTTATTTCAAGAAGAAAGGAAAAGAGCCACAGCAAATCCAAACAGCCATTACTTCAGCAGTTATTACGCACACAGTTACACTGCAGAAAATTAAATTTTACCACAGTACAAAGATGTGCTTCTTAATAAAACGTCAAGCAATCATATAAATCACAATAGAGTGTATTCCATGTAGCAGCCCCTTCTCACAGCAATTAGCTATGAAGTATCCTTTAATTGCTCACTTTGAAACACGGCTTCCCCTGCTTTTTTCAAAAGAAGAAAAAGAAAGCAATTAAAATCTTTAATGAGTGCCTGCTGCCTGCCCCCTAATTCATGGGCATTCGAATGTTCAACTTGTGTCTTTTCATAATAGACATAATTGCCAGATCCACTGCAACCCATCTATACAGAACAGCAGCATGTTTTACACAGTGTACTGTAATAATGTAATTGGCGTGATTCAATACTACCATTAAGAGAGAAAAACAAATGCTGTGTGTGTAAGATTGACAACAGGCCTTTGAAATCATGCAATTGATGCCTTTTCTGCTAAGAGCTGAGAAATATTTAGCCCATATCCTTTGGGTCTCCCTTCTGGCTGTTTTGCCTGTACTGCAAACAAAATAAATTAATTCTTCACAATGGCAAGAATCTATTCAATGCAAAAGGCTATAGACTTTTTGCCTAAGTTATTGATCATCTCTACATAGCACCTGAAGGTTTTCCTCACTAACATATGCAAAGAAAATATTCAGGGCTGACTGCACAGCTGCTGTGAAAATGGCATGTGGGTAGAACAGGGAGGAAAAACCATGCTCCAGGAACTCACAAAACTCCTCTTAGAGAGATACTACAACTCATTCAACTTCAGACCAGAAGCACAGCAAATGAAAAATTATCCTCTTGTGAACCACATGGCATCTGTATCATTTCTGGTAAGCAACAGACCACAAGTTACTGGTGCCCAATTCAGATGTCAATTCATCAAAACAGCCCATCATAACTGCCTATGAAATATGAGCACATAGATACATCTTACATGTTTCAGGTGCATTCTAACACACTGTAGCAGAACTAATTCTGGAAACATCACTGAAAGTAAGACAGACATGTGCCCCCATCCAAAACAGCCAAATAACCCTACACAAAAGGAAGATAGAGAAGCAGAAAGTAAGCAAGTTTGTTTATGGATATTATCTTGGGTAGTCATCCCTTTGCTAACAGTTATCTGGATTTAGAAAGCTATCTTCCAAGAATTTACATCCTCCTTGCAAGTTTGGAAACAAGACTTACTACTGCACAGCAGAAGATAAAAAGCTCTTATACCCTGCTCTCCAGCAACTCACGCTAGAAACATTTATTCAAGAGGTAGTTTATTTTCCACTTGAAACATCCTGCAGTCCATCTTTACAGGTCCCAAACACATAGTTTTGCCTTGTAAACCAGTAAAGAGACAGCCAGATCTGGTACTCTAAGTGCACCACTGTGATTTGGCAAGAACCGACAGAGCAGGCAACCCTGTCCCCAGTTGTCTCTTTCAGCTGCCGTAGTCCAACAGCCTTCAGTCAAATAGCCATGATGGTCATCCAGCTGTTGTATCATCACTGGGCTTGGTGCCATTTGAAAAAAAATTAAAAAAAAAAAAAGAGGAAAAAAGGAAAAACCAACCTACAAAAACAACAAGAGATTCTTCTTCACCACCCATTTGTTGGACAGCGTTATTTTATAAAACTAGGAACTGAAGAGCTAACAGGTTTTATTTATTTCTGTGTTTAAAAATACATGGATTTAATGTTATTTGGTTAAAGGCATGTTCACAGCCATGAGTTTGTTCTCACCAGTAAAAAGAACAGGACAAGTCCCAGTATCTTCCTTCCCCCTCACCATCTGTTTCATGCTCTCAGGCCCTCCAAGGTCAAATCGCCTTTAGGGATTCAAATCAGAGATAAGATGGGGATGACATTTCTAATCTTTTTTTACACAGGCACAGAATTTATTAATTTTGGATACAAGGAGCTTCATTTCCACTACGAGTGAATACAGAGCCAAAAAAAAAAAAACAAAAAAAACCACGTTACCTGGTGTGTTTGGTGGATCACATCAGCCAAAATCCCCATTTGTAAGAGCCAGCATTGCCATTTTTAACAAAAGTGTTTCAGACTGTATGCTGGACCTCAGATTCAATAAGGGGAGGTTTCTAAACGCAAACAAAGAACTTTTTCCTTTTTTTAACCTCAAAAGTAAGCACAAAAAGTAATACTAGGTATTCCATTCCTGGCTCTGAGAAGGTTCTGGCTAACTTTAAGAGCAGTGCAGTCAACTCTGAATACCCTTGAGAACAGCTATTAAAATAAACAAAACTGCAGCTAAGGGATAGTCATGCCAAATCTCTTCTGTCTACACCCTGCAGCTCAAAGCACCAAAGTCCCTGCTGGCAGAACCAGTCTTGTTCCCATTGGTAGGTGAAGCAGAAAAATCACAGCGCAGCCAAGTCACAATGTGTCCTGAGTTCTCCTCACAAACAGTGCCACTGGTTTAGATGGGTTAAATGCTGTAAGAGAGGACTAGTGGTTTAAAAATAGGCAAGTCCATGTTTCTCCAACATTTGATAGGAGAACAACATTCTGCCACAGCCTGAACTTGTAAAGGCTGTCACCAGCTGGCCTTCTTGGTCTGAAGAAGAGCATTTTTGTCCTCTCAGAAACACAGCCCATCCATACCATAACTTAGGCTATACAAAAGGAATGATGAGTAGCCAGGAACCACAAACACTCATAAAAGACAGCCTTAACTGTGGCAATCTTCAGGCTGCCTGATTTGTTTCACTAGATTCCTTCATGAGAACTCTACTGCCAAAGACTGTGACTAAATAACACCTGGCACAGAGAAGGAACATTTGCCAAGCTCAAAAACTAGGATTCTTTTCATTGTTTACTGAGATACCTCAGCTTATGAAAATAGGTTTCCATTTTTAACAGGACATAAAGAACAGAGCAGGCAATTCATGAGAATGCCAGGGCAAAGCAGGCTACAAGCTTTCACTGTAGATGTTAATACATCCATAGAAGCATCTTCAGAGCCATGAAAGAGGACACCATGTTATTTGACCATTTGAAAACCTTTTACCTGCTTAGGCTAAAAGGCAGAGTGAAATACTGAAGGAACTGCTGATTGCCCCTTTCTAACATATTCTCATTTCATCCCACCAGAATATGCAATGCAAGGGAGAGGGATAAGTAATCACAAGCCAGAACCCTCCACCATTGAGAGCCAGGGAAGGTTTAGTGAGAAACAGGCTCTAGCTCTCAAGGCAATTTCTTGCTTTCCCCATTACAGGAACAGTTCTACTCCCCCATAACAATTTGGGAGTCACAAAGATCCTGGCAAAGTAGTTAGCTTCACCTTAGGAAGGCAAGTCAAACATAAATACTAAGTGAATTTCAGCAGGAAGGGTGTTCTAGGTGTATACTTCTTGAAAAAGTACCATGTCTCCTTTTCAGCACATATTTACTTTGAGGTTCTCTGATGATTTATGCTCCTCACCAGTACATCTTTGCTCTGTGTTCCCTCCACAGGCTGAAATTTTTTTCTGTCCCTCCTTCCCCTAATTCTGCCCCCCTTCAAGGTCATTTTGGAGTAGTAGGAGTCAGGAACAGATATGTGAAGAAGCTGTTTGGCTTTACAGTCCTGCAAGAGAGACACAATGGCTTGACTGCTCTTTGTCTCTTTAAAAATCAGAGAGAAGGAACTTTCTGGTCAGTTTTGCTCTGACAGATCAAATCGTCAGAGAAGCCAGTGTAATTGAATATTTCTGTTTCATTTTAAGGGGTTCACAATTGTAAATACTGGGAGAACACATAATCCAGCCAAAATCCAGGAACACCAGCTATGTTGCTTACTAGCCTACAGAAACATATCATTATCACTTGCCATTGACATTCTCTCCTGGAAGGAAAATATGTTTTATTCAGTTGTTAACATTGTATCAGTAGGGAGAGTCCTCAATTGGAAACCTGTTTCCTGTTACCTCATTCCATGAGCTTCAGTAAGTTGGTTTTTTTAAAGAAAAAAAATTACACAAAAACAAAAACCAAAAACTTCAAACGAACAACAAATGTGTACATGAGAAAACTGACTAGCCTACAGCAAATGCTGTTATGGAAAACAAACCATGTCATAAGTTAAACAAAATTTCCCCTTCTAAGTACCATAATAAAAATGTACAGGAAATTATTTATGGATTACAAACATATGTAAGAATTAGAGTGCTCCCTCTGTTCCTTCACTTAGGAAGAACATTCATGTGGTTCCTAAGTGTATTTCTGTACACTTGTCCTGAATTTTAGTTAGAACAAACTCGTGGCAAGGCTGATGCAAGATGAAGGCTCAGATGTTCCATTTCCCCAAAATCAGAAATACAATTACATGGCTCCTATAGTGCTCTGCTGCAGGATCTTCCTTTGTTTGTTTTATATGTAGCAGATCAAAGTGCCTTGCATCTTCCTCCAGGAAGTTCCCATATATCAGATGCAGCATTTAACCAACCAAGCTTACCTATTCAACCTGAAACTCAGCACAGCAGTCCTGTTTCTATCAATAGCATTTTCACACTACTTCATCCATAACTTACCTACAGGACCAGTTACTTCACCATTTTACATGCTATTAGATAAGCATAACTTTCACCTCCTCAGCAGAACAAGATTGTGGAGTTTGAGGTCTCACATGGCCTCTCTAACTGCAAGTCCAGTCCCAGAAAGGCTGGAGCAGCCAGTTCTGTCACTGCTCCAGACCCCAATTCTCCTCCTGCTTGGATTAGCCCCGAAGAGCCCCATGACATGAGTAGTTCTGATTTTAATAGAAGTGTACATGATATCCTACAAGTCCTCACTCCTGCAGTCTCCATTTTTAATTATGAAAAGCCCTTCTGACTGAAGAAAAGCCCTTGAAAACACAAAGCAGATGTGCTGCAGACGTTTAATCTAGAAAGCACTGAAAAGCACATAGCAACACTCAGATGTACATGATTTTGAAGTCAATTTAATATTTTGGGGTGGTTCCACCTCTTCAACTTTTCCCTGAATTTTAAAAGCAGACAATATTAAATTGCCCTGTTCTGAAGATGTTTGTGGTAAAGGCAAAGAACTTGAGCCAAAAGAACCAAACAAGAAAAACTGAAGGAAGCAAAACCCAAAGTTTCCACAGTATCTCTTTACAATTTGTCTGAAAGCTATTAAAAAGTTTCTAAGAAGGTTGTTGATGCTCCAGGGTTTTGAATCTCACTTTGAGGTACAAGTGACCACCCTGTATTTAAAACAAAATACACATTACATACACAGTTTCAGAAAACATTTCTTACACGCTTTCTGTACATTTGCATCTTCTCAGACCATGAAAATTATCAAAGGTTACCATGCACTTATTTTTCCTCCAATTTTCTGCCCGCCTCTTAAATGGATTTTTTAAAGCCACCAATGTTATAAATAGAAGAAATCTAATTATTTCATTGTAGCTTATTATGAATGTTTCTGCATGTCACAAGATTCCCTGTATCACTGCATCAGAAACTGTCAAAGATCACTCCAGACTGAAAAAGCCAAGGACTGCAGACTAATGCACAAAAGCAGAATACTGCATCCAGCAACAATTCCAAACAGCAGGGAATCTTCATCACACCTGGCTTTAGGCAAGGCTCTCTTCCTCATTCTTGATCCATAAATCCACACAGATGTTATGAATAGCAACATCTGTCTATTGACAATGTACCTGGATGTCAGAACCCGCATACAGATATAGTGAATGCAGTCAATTACTCTTCTTGACAATTTCCGAAATTCTTCACTGACATTCCACTTAAAAAAAGTGGTGTCGATAATAAAAGAATAGATAGCATTTTCCACTCAGCATCCGAACCCTTGCTTCTGCTTATCTAGGGAAGATTCTGTAAACAAAACCAGCCAGGACACATGGAAATGCTAGATATCCCTTTGCACTAGTAATACTACCAACTCATTTTTGGCTTACCATGGATTCACTGATTAAGAGGAGGAGAAGAGCCTCTTCTACGTTGTCTTGAGGGCAGTACACACTGAAAGACAGAATACATTTTTCTGAGGAAGGTCAAGAGTTATCCTTTCAGCCTCTTTCTCATTTCACAAGAGAAGCAGTAACTTGAAACATCTCATGCATAATTCATTTGCTAGGCAATACTTTCTTTGCAGGTTCACACAATTAAAAGCTCTGCAATATACCTTAGATGAGCTGAACTAAACCCTAAATAGATTATTTCAAATTCATAGCAAAGACAGGCCTTTGGTTGGACTTCCTTCTTCCTGGGGTAAAAAAAAAAAAAAAGTCATTCATAGCTTAATGCTCTATTTTTCCAGCAGACTTTTTAGTAGGAAGTTGAAAAACAAGAAGGAACAAAACTACTACATGAATCGGTAGTACCAAAGAGTGCTCAAATACACTCCTTCCTCCTTCCAATAGACTGAAATAAAAATTAACACTTACTTCTCTTCTGAGTACAGCTCAGGCCTCCGACAAAGAAGATTGCTAACATAAGACTGGTATTCCTTGTTCATGAACTCAGGAAGCGGATCCGATAAAGGGCTCCAGTAACAGTCTTCACTGAGGGAATGGAGAAGTACTTGGGCTAACTGCTTGGCTGCAGTCTAGAAAGAGAAAGAGCATAGATCAGTCAAGCCTTCTCCAATACAAAAGATTCACCCCTCACCATGTTCCACCTTGGGAAAGAGATGTACCAGCACGACAGTACTACTTTTCTGAAAGCTGGAGTAGTAAAATCAGCTGCTAAGGTCTACAAAAGGGTCAGTTTCTTCCCTCCTCAGAAAAGATCAAACTTCTGCATTTACATTGTCTTGTTGCAATGCTCTAGAAAAAAGTTACCGAAAAGGCCTGACAGCAAGGGATGCTTTGGTGAACAAGGACAACTGATTGCCACATGGACTGCTGAGACAATCTCACAATAGTTACTATAAAGAAGTATGATGACACTACATTGTGTTCTCAGCCTCAGAACTTTGTATGCAAGTCTCAGGACCAGAGACTACTTTTGTGTTAGGTTTAAAAGAGCAACCTTTTATCTGTTAACATCACTCTCCCTTGTAGACTCTTACAGTTTCATCTCAGTACTGTTTCTCTCTTCCTGTTGCAGTAAAGGAGGGAGAAGAGAAGATGCTTATGAACTTTATAGTGAGACAGCAACATCATATGTACATTTTCACCATCAAGCAGCTGAAGATGCTTAAACAGTTGCTTTCCACTTCATATGCAAAGTTGGCAAACTGGGCCCAAAAGGAGGCAAGTTAACTTCCCTTAGCAAAACTATCTTTGGGGTTTACCCTTGTCTGATACCCATCAAATCTCTATTTTCTTGCACTGTAAATAGATAAGCCTGTAAACAAGTTCAGAGACATCAAAATGGGTGGTGTCTTCTGTGAATTCTAAGCAGCACACCACTCTGTGCTGTAAAGTAAATACTGCACAAAACAGAGGGCAGCCTGAAACTTCAGTCCTTCTGTCCTAATACTTGCAAATAGTATTTTGCAACTTCTCTGATTGTTCGATATGTATTTTATATGAAATTTGTACTTTGAGATGTGTTATGAGCCCACCAAGAGTAATTTTCATTTAAATATCTGGACAGGTATGTTATAGACGTCATACCTCAACATCTATGGGATCAAATAAACCACACTGAAATTATAGTTCCTATTATCAATTTCAGAAAAATAACTTGTTTTGATGCAAGGCTCTTGATTTTCATCCGCCTCACCACACATGAATTCATTGAATTAGTCTAAAAAGCAACCACAGTAGCATGCACTACCTCTTAAACATAATGAAGGGAGGCTTCAGAGATGGCAGTGATCTGTGTGTACAATGGTGTCTCAAAGAAACATCATCACATAGAACTCCCTGGAAACCCCAAGACCTTCCATGCCCCACTACTGTTACAAGTAGCACAAGTTACAGAAAGCCCCCTGTTTCTAACTAAGCTTTTCTATGCTTTTTATAGCATAACTATGAGTAAAATGGCCTAGGGCCCTGCAACATTAGCCAGTATCATTTTATCATCTCTGTGT
Organism: Pycnonotus jocosus; assembly: GCA_013400435.1. Lineage (NCBI taxonomy): Eukaryota > Metazoa > Chordata > Aves > Passeriformes > Pycnonotidae > Pycnonotus > Pycnonotus jocosus. Next base: position 194,078 of record VWYP01030619.1, on the reverse strand, counting down.
GTAATTATTTAGTCAGTTTTACCCTAAGGAGTCAACTCTCCTATATTTTTTTCCTACAGTCTTAGAGGGGAAGGAAAATAATTTGCCAGCAACACAAAGATCTCTACTGGTTCACACAGAAGTAGGAGTACAGTTTGTGGTAAGCCATTCAGAAGGCAAACAACAAATACTTCTAGTGTCTTTAATTTTAACATACAGTACAGTAGCTGTGTAAATTAGCTTCACTCTTATTTTGAGTAAGACCAAACAAACCAGAACAGGCCAAGACTCTGATTTATGTTATTACTGCCTTTGGCTAAAAAAAGCATCATTAATGCTTGAAGAACACTGTGATCCCACAAATTAGGGGAAAAAAATCATGTGTCTTACTTTCATGCTTGAAAAACTTGTTTAATTAAGCACATTCCTCCCTTTGCCTTCTTGACAGCACTTTAAAAATAAATAAGAAAATGTAACTTCTAAATCTCAGGAAAAGCTATTGAATGAACACCTTGAGAGTTCCCCTAAGAGATAAATCCCCCAGGGGTGTTGTACAGCTGTCCCCAGTTGCACAGGGACAGGAGCAATTGAGCCACATTCTGTCACAGTCTAGGAGCAGCAGATGGTTAGACTCATTTCAGCAAAATTATAAAACAGGCAAGCACAAAAATACCGCTGAACTCTGATCTCAGTTTGAACAAGGATGCAACCATTTGAGTGGAGAATTATTTAGACATCTCTTCTAATTTGCTGCACAAGCTTCCACATGCATCTGTATTCTCAAAAGTACTATGCAAACCCATGCCCACCTCCCCCGCCCAACTTCTCTGGAATGACACAAAACACAAAGCAGAATCAAGTACAAGTTTAGCTGTAAGAGTATCAGTGCTTTTAGGGCTGCAAAGCTTTCATTCCCAAGACTGTTATTCTGCAAGCTGTTGACCTTGTCACCTCCTGAGTAACTTCAGGACAAGAAGTCTCCAAGGGGAGACAGGGAAGAACCAGTTAAAGGTCTAAGAAGTTAAACAGGCACTTAAGTATTTCTTTACCTGAGACATACAGGATAAAAGGATGCAAAGATGCAGAATGCCAACACCAAAAATAAAAATTTAAAGCAATTAGAATCACTCTGTACTTTATTGAAGGTGGTTTTACAGAAGGAACACTGAAAGATGTCAGTCCAAAAAAGCACTGCTTGCTGCAAGAGACAGAAGTACTTAATGCTTCTACATGCAAATGCAGACAGGTGTGCATGCACACCAAAATTGAGAAAGAAAACAAGACAGCATCACCCTGTCACTGGAGGATAGCACTATCAAATTAATAACACTGTCAAATTAATAACATCTCAGTTTCTACTAGGGCTAGAAAATGCACTGAAATTTAAAAAAAAAAAAAAAAGACAACCAACAATCAAACAAAGAACAAAACACAAATTCAACAATAGTAACCTATATGCCCAGGTCTGAAAGCTTGGAGGTTTCAATTGGAGAGGTCTTTGAATTAAGGGGATCACTTGACATACCACCTCCAAAAGTTATAAAAAAAAGAAAAAAAAAAAAACAGGGGGGGAAAAAAAGCCAGGAATCAGTCAAGTGAGGACAGATACACTTTTGTGCTACAGCACTGGTCAATCAAGAGAATTCCTGCATGCCAGACTGCCCCACCCTCCCATCTCCCATTCCCTTACCATTTTGAAGGTCTGCGTAGCCTTTGTTTCTACAGTCCGTAGTATTTCTCGCAGACTCCTCAATCCTTTCACAATATTTCTACAGGGAAGACAGAAAAAAAAAATAATGAAAAACCCCCGAAACCAGCACACTGGAAACAGAATATTTTTATGATGTGCCAAAGCTCAGCAACAAACCTGAAGTTCAAACATCCCATGCACCAATTACTAACACTGAGTGTGCAGTAGCGACACAAGTCGCTCTGAGGCACAGACAGGACAATGGCACAGAGCAAGGCAGCAACTGTAGCATTGCCTACTCCAGATGGCTTCCTAAGAGAAGATCATATTCACATTTGATGAACAGAGGGGACATTTGGAAGCCTTTCATAGCTCATATTTATAAAGCAGATGCTGCTCCTTAAAAGCATCCACATCTCCTCTTCATACACACAGATTGTACTTGTTTGAATTATATTGAGCTTACGTGATGCTTTTAAATGACGATTTCTTTTAGGTGGTGCTTAAATGCCTTGTGTCTGATGCTCCAGGCACATGATGAAATTACAGTGGTTTAAACAGTTTATTATCAGACAGCTAAGTTGCAGTAAATGTCAGCAAGTAGAGCTTAACCTGCAATAAGAGGGTTAGACTAAAAAAAAATTTTAAAAAAATCATATTACTCTGCATACACCATGACCAATTAAAGCTGACTAGTTGCCAAATGCTATCTTAATCGTGTCTGTGCACTCAGAGAGATGCAGAGAGGAAAGATTAAACACTGGATGTATCAGTTAACACACTGGGAGCCTATCAGCTGTTTAAGGCTAAGGACATGGCCCCAGCACCACAGAAACTGCAAAATGGTTCAAGGCACATTCATTGCAGGGTCAAAGCTACCCAAAGAAATACAAGCTATCAGAAAAGAAGCAATGTTGTACAAGACAACAAAATGAGCGGTTGTACTGGTACATTAATTGTCATTTCAGCTTATCCAGGAGAATTTTCTGTACAGATGAAACCATGTGCCATGGTTTAGGTTGAGATGTTAGGACTGAGTTGGACTCTATGATCTTGAAGGTCTCTTCCAACCTAATGATTCTGTGAAATGTTTAGGAACACCTTTAACAGATGGTAGGAGTGCAAAATGAGCGGCACAGAAGGAGCACCCACCAGTCACCACCTCACAGACTGGTGCCCGTGGTGGTCAGGATCTATCCAAGAGCACCCACTCCATTCCCTCTCAACAATACCAGTTCTACAGGACTGAGGATTTGGTTTGGCCGCTCTTATATTTTGAACTTTATCAAATATTACTGAGCTGTGACAGGAGACAGAGCACACCTGCCACCATTCTGCAAACACAGGAGTTTGTCTTTCCACTCTGCTGTTCCAAGCCAGGAGACCATCCGAGCACATTTCACTCTGAGCATATGAATTGCTCTGCTTGTAACAAGAAGGAACTCACTCTTCCATTAATATCGCTTTATATACTAAATGTGCACTTAAAGGGATTTTTTTTAAAATTAGGACCTTAAGAAGTTAACAAAAAGAAAAGTACATATTTGGAACAGAAATACATGCTACGTAGGTGACTGGATGAGGACATAAAGCCTCTGGCAATCCATGGTGAAAACAGTTATCTTGCTTAGATTAGAAACGAAACAATCTTGAGTCTCTGCAGGACTTGGATAGAGGACTACCTGGAAATCCCAGGTAATGTTGCCTCAAGTCATGACATCAAAAGTGAACATTAAATTATGGAAATGAAATGAGTTGGAAGAGTCCATAGGCCCCTATTGTACTGCTAAGAGGCCAGAAAAAGAAATGAGGAAAAACAGGAAGGGAAAAGGACACGATCATTAAACTGCCTTGGTTTTAGTTTTAGTCACAGTAGTGGTCAGAGCACCATTTGAAAAAAACATGATGAAGACCAGTTTAGGATTCACTTACAGCTAATCTAATAAAAATTAACATGGACAATCATGGGCACAAACTGTGACAAAGAGCAACTTGAGAGTCCAGTCAGTCCAGCTCGGCATAAAAATATGTTTTGTGCACATACCCTATTAGTACAGATTAATTACCAGTCCACAAATCAAAGCAGTCATATCAGAGTTATGTCATATATTTGGTTAACATTACATAAAAATTTAAGACCAGTAAATAAAGAAGTACACTGTTTTCTATGCAAATTGCTGGGGAAAATATTGACTATAAAGGACTGGACTGTGGACACAGAGGTCTGCAAAGACAGTTCCCAACAACATGGTCACCAGCAAATCATGTCCTTATCCCCACTCACTTACTGCTAAAAAAACAGTTGCTAACAAATAGAACAGGCCACCTTGAGATAATTACACAGCAGTTTGCATTGTCACCTCTCCAGAGTAAAGTAGGACCCAAAGCACAGAAACAGCAGCAACACCACTGCCTCTGCTCACCTCCTTTTCCATCTTTGCACCTCACCCAGGTTTCTAACAAACCATACCCTCTCCTTAAACAGCTGTTCATGCACAGGCACAAGAGGAAAAGGCAGTAAGAAATGAGCCTAATATTCATACACCTGCACCAGAAAAAAAAACCAAAACAAACCAATCAACCAAAACCCCAAACCTAGTGCAGATGATAATATGAAGACAACTGGCTGCCTCTCACAGTATGACAGCATCTGCCTTCCTATGTTCTAGCATCAACATTCCTCACTGGAGGACCAAAAGAAAGCTTTCTTGGGTTGCAGCATGGCAAACAACTGCAGGAAATGAGTCTTCAGTGACACAATGTTTTCACATGGCTTCTCATTCAAAGCATCTGTGACTTCTACAGCTGCAAGACTTGCTGGTCCTTACAGCTTGCAGTTCAACACCTGAAGGGGAAGACTGGACCTTTCTTTTATATTGGTGTCTTCTTTCCACTGCATACTACAGGAAAAAAGGGCATCCCTGACCACGCTCCGAGAAGAGCACATGTGATCCTGCCAGCAGGAACAAAAGCATAACAACAGCACTTGTATCCCTCAGCTCTTCTGCCTGTTGAGACAAGAATAAAGCACTCACTATTCCTTTAGTACACATGCAGCACTGGGGAAGGACACCTACCTGATAGAACCTACCCCTGACAGCTTGAGCAGTCATTATCCAAGGCTTATTCCCTACCTGAACACGCTGGAAGCAATACGGGGAACAAAAGCATTTCTTTGAGCTGCTCAGTATCAGGTGGAGTAATCTATTATATTCATGAAGCATCCTGAAAAGCTTCTTCCCATATCCCTCCCCTTTCCTTAATATATCCCAATGCTGCTTATGCCCTCTCGTGGCAGAAACCACACATCAGTCTCAGCTTCGAGGGCGGACAGGTTGCCACATCCCACCAAGCTCCTTTTATCCCAGCGGGCCTTCTAATCCTGGCTGATGTTTCTCACTTGCACTGCAGGAGGTAAGGAGCCCGTGGGATTCCGATCCCATCCCAGCTGCAGGAGCTCCACTGCTCTTTCAGCAGGAGGCAGTTACAGAGAACATTTTGCTGCTATTGCAGCAATTCAGCTTATAATCAAAGCACAAGCTTAATTCACACATGTATTTTGCTTCAAACTCTTTTCCTGTATTTTTTTGTGGCTTGTTTTTGTTTGGGATTTCATTTTTGTTTTTAAGGCTATCATTAAAATAATATGGGAAGGGAGTATGCAGGGCCCACAGTAATAGCCAAAACATCCCACTAGCTCTAATGAACCCATCACTGATGAAGACTGAATTTACAATGTTGCTGAATAAAATGAACAGGAGTTTGATATTCAAAAGGTTCCTGGAGGACATCAGTGCCATATGTTCTAAATGGGATTTTATTTTACTACATAGTTAATGAGCTTACTGGCAAGACCTGAGCTTTTTGTTTGCCATGAGAAGGGCAGAAGGTCAGGAAAGCACACACTGTGCCACAGCTGGCCAACCCCTAGCTCACCTGGGAAAACCACAGACCAAGCAGACACTGAGACTATGCTTTACAAGTTCATACCTTGCTTTATGCATAATCTTGTACTTGCCTGACTACAGGGGTCATTTTACAACATCTGAGCTTTGTGTTTCTGTAAGCCTCCAGGTCAAAACAAGGCTTACCTGAAGGCCCATCTCATGGATATGCTTACAGGTACAGCTTTGCTCTACATGCATGGAGAACAGTGGCTATTTGCAGTTGCATTTAAAGGCATCCTTGGGGGATAAAAAGGTAGCAAAAAAGCCCTAAACAAGAATCAACCCTCCTCCTCCAGCAGAATCAAAAAATGGTATCAGTTTTCTACAGAAGGATTTAAAATGATTTTTGCTGGGATTTTTTTCCCTAATTTTGTTCTTTTCAATCTTCCCTGGTTTTTTCGCTTTCTTTTCCATTCTACTCAGCAGGGAAAGTAGTGAAGAAAATTCGAGAAAATATCTTTCACTGGGTGTGAAGGCAAAAAAAGCCAAAACTAAATATTTGTGAAGACCGTTTTTAGTGAGAAAACCAGTATCTGACCCCTTGATAATAAATGGGATAATATGGTGCAAGAAGAGGACTACAGAATGATAGATTCTTGCAAGTACTGTTTACAGATACTCAAGAGACTCTCCTACATGACAAAATCTCTCCATTGGATAACCAGAATTAATTATGTTTTGAAGACATGGGCTAGTTTAGGGAACAGCATGTCTTCACCAATGGCCTTTGGAAGTGGGCATTCTCAGTGTCTTTTCTGCTGATCTTGAGAAAGTTTGTCACTGTAGGCTTGTAGATATTAACTCCTCCTGCCCTTCTCAAGTTCACTGTGAGCTGTATTTCAGAGGCATACTGAATAACTGGAGCAGCACTGTTCCCACATACATTCTCCATAGCAAAACCACAGATTTGGGGCACTGATTGGGGTATTCAGGACCATCGACAAACAAGTAAATGAAAGAAACTATCTGTAAGACTTTACTGAACTCTAAACCAGGTGCTGTGGCTGAAAATTTTAAGGGCCCACATCAGTGTAATTTCACTTTCTCTTTACAGTCAAACACCCCTTGTCTCCACAGGGAGCAAAGCTGAGTCAAGATAAGAATATTGTTCTACCTCACCCTACTTGTAGGTCTGGAAAAATGATGCTTAAGACTTAAGAAAGACAGAGAGACACAAACAGGAGAAAGGAAAAGACACTGAAGAGACTTGAGGTGAGCCAGCAGCCAAAAGTCGTAACAGAACACCAGAAAAAAATTACTCTTCATCTGAGACAAAACATGCAATATTATCTAATTTTATTCATATCTTCATCCACCTACCCTTTCTTTAACTGAGTCACATAGGCACTCTGTAGAGCTGCTTCCAGAAAGTAGGAAAGTTCAAACTCAGAGTAAGTCATATTGCTGCCCTTGATGCTCCTTGAATGTGTGTTGTTTAATGTCTGCGAGGGAGAAAAAGAAATATTCTGTAATACAGATACCCATCAGAACCAGCCAGATCCTCATGAGCCAGTGACATCTTCAACAATAAAATGTTAAATTTATTAGCTATTCAAAAATCTTATAAAATCAATTTTAAAATAAATTATATCAAGACTTCCACAAGATATTCTGCATGCAATATGAGTTTTGAAACACCATCCATTATTACTTTCCAATCTTTAATAAAGTAAGTAGAAAGCTATATATTAACACCAACAGCTTGAGAAATATCACTCAAATTACAAAGATCCAGTATGTTACACAGAAATATCAATACAATGTTTGAGTAGGTTTATCTAGTTCAATATAATATAAATATTTTTTAAGAGTTAGCAAGCCATCAGGAATCCTGATGGAAGAATCCTCATCTTTCCTCCATTTTCCTATCAAATCTTTTTTGATTTTGCTTCCTTACTGGTAACAAGTCGCTTCCATTGCTGAAAGTTGCCTCTCTAAAGCAGGGTTTTTCATCTAGGACTGGAAAAGGACTATGAACTTCTACTATGTCTGTCATTAATCCTGCATTTTTGTTGCTCTGTCCAGAGACAACTATGTGAAAGAAGGTTTTAGAGAACTGGGGGTCAGTCTATTCCCAGGTAAAAAGTGACAGGACAAGAGGAAATGGCCTGAAGTTGTGATATATGGAAAAATTTCTTCACTAGAGAGTGGTCCAGCATTGGAACAAGCTGTCCAGGGAAGTGGTGGAATCACCATCCCTGGAAGTGTTCAAAAATCATGTGGTGTTGGCACCTTGCAAGATGATTTAGTGGCAAACATGGTAGTGCTGAATGAATAGCTGGCCTCAGTAAACTCAGAGGTCTTTTCTGACCTTACTGATTCTATGATTCTAAGAGAATGAATTACAGGTCAGACCCTTTGCCTTCTTCGCAGACTCAAGCTGTAAGTAAAAAAAAATTACAGTGTCCAGTACTGGCAGAAACTCATCCTTCCACCATGGAAGGACAGTGATAGTTTAAATTTAAAGACTATTCAATTTTTTTCTGCAGAGAAACAGAGCAAGCCACTTGTTACTTGCCTTTCTTAATAAATTTTTATACATGCACTAAACTTATTTTAACTTGTTTCAATGCAATTAAAAACAAAACCTGAAACAAAAACACACCTTTGCTACTAAGAAGAGTGGTATGTCCTGTAAACTCAGCTAGGCAAAGCCTGCATGTGCCCAGCAAATCAGAGGCACATATTATCTGCATGGCTCAGTGGAGGGCTCCCAGTACTCATCCTACCAACCACTGGCTAAGCAGTCACTTGCTACCAATCACAGAATCACAGAACAGTTTGGTTGGAAAGGGACCTTAGAAGATAATCTAGCTTCAGCCCCCCTACCATGGGCAGGGTCACCTTCCACTATACCAGGCAGCTCCGAGCCCCACCTAGCCTGGCCCTGAACACTTCCAGGGACAGAGGATCTAGGTTCTAATGATCTGGATTCCTCAAGGTTCACTTGCAAAGATGAAACACTGGTAATTAAACTGCTGTAGCTGACCCAAAAAGGCCTCTTTCAGTTTATTATGGATCTCAATAGCCACTGTTGTGTATCATTTATACAGCAGGTATGTAAAATGCCTTGAGTTCCTTCATGCCAGCATTTGCCATGCAAAGTTCATAGCTCTTCTTTAGTAACGGCTAAACTTGGGATGCAGTTTGTGCATATCTTAAGTATTTGGTGTTTTACCACGAGCAAAACTTATTTCCAGACCTCATTCTCAGAGGAAAGAGGTAGAGACCAGCTAAACTGCTGTTTTGCAGATGATTTTACTGAGACACCTCACTCTTTCCAACCTGTTCTCATACACCTTGCTACGATCACTTGACATTTCTCTTTTTTTTTTTTTTTTTTTTTTTTGCTGTCAAAACCCTGGAAGTTCCACTCAGGCCAGCAGGCAATACCCTAAGCACATTTCCTCTTACCTTCTCAAGCTCCTGCAAGTACAGCTGGGCAATAACACACGCTCTCTCAAAACAAGCCATGACTTCCTCCTCTCTTTCACACAGTCGAGCACGTGAGGCAATTGAGTTGGTAGAGCGCTCCAGTGACAAACCTGCAAAATGGCAACATCTTCTTTAACTGAAGCCCACCAAAAGCAGTATGGCCATATTATTCTTAATTTACCAGCTGACAGGAAGGCTTTTCCACATGTGGTTTCCCTTTGTTTGATGACTTTCAAGACACTAACCCCATGAAAATATAATTCCTACACATGCAAGGCATCTTTGTCATGCTGCTCTAACACACAGTGCCAAATGCACACTCCTACCATGCCTTTCAAACACTTTATGAAGACAGGACACACAATCCCTCTGGTAGGAATCAGCAGAGAAATTAAGGCCTATATTGCCAAAGACAGCTATAGATCATTGGTGCTTCAATTCAGTGCCAGCCTGGCACTGAATTTGATTATTTCTAGGCATCTACTTCAAATGAAGCTTTCAATAAGCAGCAGTGTTGAAGGGAAAAAACAAACAAAAAAAACCCTAACTGGAAAATGATACAGAAACAAGGCTGGAAAATCTGAGGCCTCTCTTGGAAAATCTGAGCACATGCAGATTGCTCACGAACACACAGCAAGTTCTTGGCAAGGCACAGGAGAATCTTAACCACAAGACCATTCCCTTTCCAAAGTAAGGAAATAATCCCTGGGTTTCGTACTACCAAACTTCTTTCTTGCATCATTATCCAACACCACTAACAAACACAGAGTACGTTAATTGAAGATGCACAGCTACTGGTCCCTACATTAAAAATTTCTACTATCAAACTCTTGACTGGCATCACAGTATGACATCTTTTATATCCTTAAATCTGATTGGATAGGCTACACATCCATCTACCAGTTTTACTCTGCTTGGTACAGGTTCTTATGCCACACTGGATCTCTACAAGACACCACTGCTTGAAAACTTGGATCTTCACCAATCCCAACTACACCGACGCCCAGTAGCCCAACACAGGTCGCAGAAAGTTCAGCGCATGCTTTCCAATGAGTTTCATACCTAACAACATTCCCAAATAACAATGACAAGTATGTAAGATGTAATACAAAATTCTAGTGTTCCTGACACAGATCCACAGAGGTGACAAAAGAAGAAAAGAAATCAGCTGTCCAGACAGCTCTCCAATGAAGTAATCTCAACTGCTGCAGCATGTGGCAAGGGATTTGTGAGGAACACCCACAGGCACTGGCCATGCTTTCCTGGACCTCCACAGTTTGAGATGCACAGCGCCTCAGTCTGCTCATTCCAGGAGTCTTGGCAACAAACTGCTGTGAGGCAGCAATGGGCAGCCAGGCTCTCTCATGAGGTATGATACTATCTGGGCACTCATGCTGGCGGAGCCTGGGGTTCCTGGCCAGTCTTAGCTTTGTTTACTTCTAATGTCCAACATTTGTTTTGTCCCCTTGGTTACTCTGTGAGGAGTTTCCCTATCTCATGTCTTACATTTGAGCCAGACACAAGCAATTAGTTCAGTGGGTTGAGAAAAGGCCTCTCTGGTTCAAGCTCAGGAAGTGGCTCCCCACTCCTGTCCTCTCCCACGTCAGAAGTACACAGCGTGTTCCCTCAAAGATCTGTATCTTGGAGGAACACACGTTCACACCTTTCACCTCTGAAAATATAGACCAGAGTAAAACTGGAGGACTGAATTTATTTCAAACTGACAAGGTGTGTGGGACAGGGATGACAATCATTTTGCTGCTTTTAACTAATGCCCAATCTGTGTTTTCTTCTTCCTTCTAACTAACACCTTGTACAGCATCCAGATATAACAGATTTTGTCTCAAGTTCATCTATGAAGTCTCTGTCTTTATATCATGGGTTGTTTTTCTATTTTGATGCTTCCATTTTCCAACTCTAACTTTGTTACAAGTGAAGGGGGAAAAATCCTCATTAATTCTCTACAGCAAAAGAACAAAACAAAACTATCCAGTGCTACAGTCAGAACAAATAACCTACAAGCATTCTTTGTACATCTGTCTTACATTAAATCTGGTAGTTTTGTCTACCTCTGAATTTCTAGTCATTCCCCTTAAGTGAAAATAAATTTTAAGAAGTCTGCATTTCAGAATTATTCCCCTCACGTGCAAAGTAGGGATGAAGGCCCTGCAAAAAAAATCCAGTACAATCCATTGACATTCATACACAAGCAGCATTTAATCAAACTGCAAGAGCCATCCTAACACAGTCTGTATGGGGGTGTTTATCGTGGGAGATGTCACACAGATAGAACAGGCTGATAAAAAGCCATTTACATACATGCTACAGCCCACTGTAAGGAGTTACTATCTCTAAGCTCTGACATGGAGAGGAAAGCAAGCAGCCTCTGTCAGCATCAGGTACTGACAACAAACATGCCCATCCATGCAAGTCAGAAAAACAGAGCTGGGGCTGATCAGAGACAGGGGAAGGAACACCTCCAAAAGGATTTTTGCCACTGTAAGTATCCAGCAATACACGGTGTGTTAAAACAGATACTATACTGCACTGCACTACTTGTAAAGGGCTAGGAGGAAAAATGACCCACATGATGTGACATTAGTCATGGTTCTCTCTCTAATACACCCTGACCTGATGTCATTTGAACACAAAAATCTTCTACAGAATCCAAACAGGGTTATTCTTCCCTACCACAGAAACACAATGAAAAGAAAAATTAGAGCAAGCAGGCTGCAAATCCAGTATACAAGGGGAAGAACAGAAGAAAAACCACGTAAGTTCCCTACTCTTGCAGTCACCAATTCAGTTCTCACAGTACAAAGCCCAAACAATAAGACTTGCTTAGGATGCACTTGGGTAAGACTTGACAAGCTCTTCAGCACAAAGAGCACAAATTCCACTAACTCTTGTCCATCCTTCAGTTACCAGCACAGAAGAAACTTTGCAGTACAGCACACAATTTAAATTCAACTGTTTCCATAATATGTCAGAAAGCCACTAAAGTGCATGTTACTTCCACACTGGGTTTAACAAGAAAAGTGGAGCTACTGCCAAGACAGAATTAGCTTCCAAGTATATCACAAAGCTACATGCTTTCTTGTTAGCTGGTTAAGGTAAAGGGACTCAGGTATTTTTCACAATCAGCTGTGGTAAAAGCTTATCTATACTAAGGTTTTTCTCATATGTATCAGGTGCCCAAATTTAAATAGATACATATCTATATACTGCAGTAGTTTATCATACAGTGCAGACAGTTTTCTAATAAAGTATGGCCCAGGTTCAAGATTTCGAGACACGTTTCCAGATTATTCTTCTTTAAAAGAACAAATTCTACCCACTTCAGAGGAAGTAACTTTCTATATATAGAAATGCTGCTTTTCTCTCCTGCATAAAGGCAAGGCTTCCATTCACCTCCTCTAGCTCTCCCAATGATTCCTCTCCGGCTCTTCACCTTTCTATAACCTTTGCCCTTTCTTCCCTGCCCCCAAATCTAAGCTACATTTATGTAAGAAAAAACCCAAATCTGTAAGGTCTGTAAGACATACCACTGAACTAATCTCTTCCTTGAGTTGACAAGCACTGCTCTCAGATATGGAAATCTGAAAGGTGAAATTTTATGAAGGCTTATATCCAGCTTCATCTCAGTAGTTCCTTGCCAAGGGAAGACATTGATATCATATAGCTCCAATGCTCTGAGGTGATATTATTACCAGAATTGGAACATCCATGTGCACATGAACATGTGCTATCAGGTTCTCAGCAACACAAATGGGATGAAAATTCGTGATGGAAGTAATCCTTGAAGGTCCATGGTCTGACTTCCTACACAAAGAAGGGCCAGCTCAGGGTGTTACCCAGCCTGGTCTTGAAAGCCTTGGTGCACAGATGGAGACTGCACATGGACTGGGGAGGAGATTAAGATGGCTTTATTTTTCTGTGGTTGATAAACTAGCTCACCAAAGAGCAGCGCTCCTCCTTCCATGTAGGAGCAATGTACCAATCCTCTCACAGCTTCTTTTAACTTTCCTTTTTACACAGACTTCCAGCTTCCTATACTTGGATGAATTTAGACAAGCAGGGAATGGTGGGTTCATAGGTGCAAGAATTCAGGGTCATCTCTTTCACCAACAGTGCTAGCCTGCAGCTGCTAAAACCCCATGGCCCAGGAGCATCAGAGCTGCCTGGCAAGCTGAAGAAGAGATCAATGAAAAACAACAGCATGAAGAGCGTGAACCCAGACTCCTGTGCTGCATCCCAGTGCTATGTGTTGAACACAACTATGGCAACCTGAAGCAAAAGACATCTCAGTGTGGAACTTACAGCCCTGCCAACAGCACCAGCCCCAGTCTGCAGAGCAAGGTTCCAGTGTCTGTGCTCCTGTGCCACACAGACAGGCTGGCCTGGCCAGAGGACAGTGTGATGCTAAGTGCATGCAATAATTTTACTCTAGGTACAGGTAGGTAAGTGATTTGTCTTGAGGTAAGCCATGCATGAAGATACTGCATGGCAGCAGCTGCTGCAAGGAAACTGGTTGTGCACACATTCTCATCCTGGAGAATGCTAGGTCATTCCAGGTCACTGTCCCCAAGCAGAGGATGCACTTCACTTCTACCATGTGGCCTTCAGTCTAGTACAGAAATGTGACTCTAGGAAATTAATTAGCTTTGAAACAAGACTATTTTAAGACTTCAAAAATATACATGTGCATGCTGACTAAACCGCATTCATCAGAATGCTAAACACTTTTCAGAGACAAAATTCAAAAGCACAACCAAACCACTCTAGAGATAGTATTACAACCAGTCTGCCCTGCCAGCTAAGGTTTGAACTTAAGAGCACAGTCCTCAACTAACCTATTCTATGACAGTATCTTGGAAAGCAAAACAGCCCAAACCTCAACAAGCAGCAGCTGGGATTAGTTAGACATAGGCAAGACCCAGCACCATGCATTATTTCTGCCACAATTCACAGCAGTTTAAATAATTCACAACTTGGTCTTGACACTTATCTCCCCAGCAACTAAGCTATGATTTTTTCAGCAGGGCTCATTTGCAATGCAAATAGAAGAGGGGGAAGAAAGGCCTAAAAGCCCTTGATTTTGAACACATTGATTCATACTGCAGCCCATCAAAGGTGGAGATGAAGAGACAAGTTTTGCTGTTCAAGAAAGCCACACATACTTCTTTCACTGCTGCTTCCTATTATACAGGACTATTGTAAATTTCTGACAATCTGTTACAATCTTGAGGTATTTTTCATGTAAAAGTCTCAAAAGTAAAAAGTCAGAAAATTCCAGTAACCCCACATAAAATTATCTGAAGACCTTTCTAACTTATAAACTGGGAATGAAGCTTAACATTGAAGCAATCTGTGAAGGCTGCTCAGTTGCATCAATGCAGAACTCAAGAACCCTACTCCCCCACCTTCCTACTATATGCAATAAACCAATGATAACAGTGTTACTCCAATCATTTTCAAAGCAAGGACTCTGTCTGGTTAGGCTTGTAATTACAGCTCAAGTTTACTGCTAAAATTAGGACAGCTTTTTGATTGAGTGGCTGTGAAGCCAGAAGGCAGCAAGCACTCCCCGGAGGTGCAACCTCAGTCCACTGCCCTCGATCAATGCTGTGTAGGCTCTGCATCACACTGCATCTCTCATGCATAGCAGAAATCAGCAACTTTAATCCACAGACACTAATTCTTTGGAGCATATCCAGTCCTGCTCAACTGGCTGTTCTTAACCTTCATGGCATATCTTTTAATCTTTGCTTTAACTATAATACACTGGTCTCCAAAATTCTNAAAAAAAAAAAAAATTAGAGCATGCATACCCAACATATGCATATAGTTATATACAGACATTGCTTCACAAACTATTTATTATATATTTATGTGTTTATTGTTTCAAAAATACCTGCTAGGTAACACGCTACTGAAAGCCACCTGTCAGCAGAGAAAAGCCCTGCAAATTCAGAATTCTTGACTTCTTGCAAAAGCAAAGAGGCCTAATTCACCTTTGACAACTATTTCAACCATTTTGCCATTAAATAATCACTGAGCTGTGGTGTGTACAGATTTTCATGGTCATTCCCCATCTCATTACAAATTAGATTCTATTTAAAAGTCTTGTGTTTGTGAAGTTAACCCCACTGATGCCATCCTACAGCACTTTGTGCATTTCTGGGTCATACTGTGCTTCTAAGTAGTTCTTAATGTATTTCATTACTGAACCAGAATCTGGCAAGCTCCTTAAGCTGAGACATGTTAGAAACATTTATACTTCCACGCTACTATATATCAAGTCTCCCACACTGCCCAGTTTCTTCTAATACCTGTCTTTTCAATTCTTTGGCAATGTCTTCTGTGTCTCTTTCAAAGGAAAGTATTTTAGTTTGCTGCCATATAGTTTTCTTCGTATTACTGCAGCCATTTTCCCACACCACGAAGTGTTTCCCAAATGGTATCCTTTTTTCATATTTTGCTTTTACATAAGAAAGCTCAAGAGAGGCTTCTAAAAATTTAAGTACTGAATTGAGTGTCATTAGACTTCATTGATTAGATCCAATTAGATTGTCACTGCTTCTACCTGATTGAAGAGCTCATGCTAATAGTGTAAGCTCTGACATTCTTACCATTTATTTGTACTTCTATTTCCAGTATTACCTGAAATCTACAGATATTTGAGGGAATCTTTAAGCTATGTCTGTTTCATAAGGGTTAGTTTAATTAAAACTAGACAATATAATATGTAAATCCACTTAAGCAGGCACAAGTGAACTGCAACATATGAAAGTGAATAAACTAGTGATGATGCCCTTTCACAGTGTGAAATATTCTGTTTCATAAGACACTTTTGTAGGCTCTACATGACACAGACCCTCTGACATACAGAATAAGTGAGGGCACTACTTTCAATAAAACACAATACTAAAGATTTATTTCAATGTGGGGTGCTTCTGTGTGCTGATGGATTTTTAAAGAAAAAAATAAATATAAGTTATAATACTTTTCTTCTGCACCACAATCTTGCTCAACCCCTGGGGCACAGGCACCACTTTGGGGACCACTGATATAACACATTGATTGTCCTGGTATAAGAGGCCACCTCCATTCTGTGACATCAAGATACACCTACAGGAACAATGCTCTGAGGCACAGAAAACACAGGGGTGATCAGCAATCCCTTACAGCCCCACATATAAAGACTATGTCAACACCAACCACATCCATAAACTGTCATAGCATACTGCAGAAATTACTTTTTTCCCCCCTGGACTAAATACAACAGGAAGAAGCAGAAGAGAAAAAATGTTAAGTTGAAGGGGCACAAGGGAGAGTAAATGGTACTGATGACCAAGTACTGGAATTTATTCAGCTTGAGTTCATCTGCACCACAGTTAAGCAGCATCACCAGCAAGAAAGTTCTCTTCTAGCTGCAGAGTCACCGAATCAGACTAGCCCTGGGAAGGGGTTTAGTTGTGTTTGCTTTTTCTTTTTCTTTTTCCTCACAGAATTTTTCCCCATATGTTGCTAAAGAAACTAAGTGCTGGATACTTATGGGCACTTTGGGCAAAGACAGAGGAAGCCAAAGAGAACCTGGCTACACCTTTTGTCTCGCTGGGGGGAGGGAGGGGGAGGCAGTTTGCACGCTTTTTTTTTTGAGCTCTCAGCACACACTCAGAGGGGACACAGGCGGCTTCAGGGGAAAGAACTGGAGTCTCGGGAAAAACGTTGCATCATTTTGCCCGCACACGTGGAAACTCTGAGTTCCTCAGTTTCCCTGACTGCTGGAGTGAAGCCGAGGGGCCCAGCCCTGCATCACCACTACGGTTTTTCCTCGGCTCTGTTCTTCCTGCTCTGGTGAGACCTGCCTTTTTCCCCTCTGCCCTGCCTGGACACCCTGCATAGACACCCATCTGCCAGTTTGCCTCATCGCCTCCTTCCCAGCCCCTTGCAGGAGTCACCGAGACCGCCCAGCTGCCAGAAACTCACTGGCTTAGGTTTTTAGGAGGCAAGGTTCCTCAAGGGGTCTTAGTACTATGTTCAGTTGTTAATGCTGTAGTTATTTTCTTCTGTTGTTTGGTTTGTTATTCACACTAGTAAAAAGCTGTTATTTCTTACTCCCACAACTTTGCCTAGAGAAAGCCCCTTTAATTGCCTTTCTTATCTAAATTATAACAACTTAGAGGGAGGTGATCTAAATTGTTCAAACACCTGTCTTCTAAACCAAGACACCCTAGAAACCTGTGTTCAATTTTTTGGCACCTCAATACAAGAAAGACCTTGAGGTGCAGGAGCATGTTGAGAGAAGGGCAACAGAGCTGGTGAAGGGTCTGGAGCACAAGTGCTGTGAGGAGCACCTGAGAGAGCCGGGGGTGCTTAGCCTGGAGAAAAGGAGTCTCTCTACAAATTACCTGAAAGAAAGGTATAGCAAGGTGGGAGTCAGTCTCTTCTGCAACATACAGGACAAGAGAAAATGGCCTCAAGTTGTGCCAGGGCAGGCCTCAGCTGGCCACCAGGAAAAATTTATTCACTGAAAGAGCAGTCAGGCATTGGAACAGGCTGCACAGGAATCACCACCTCCAGAGGTATTTCAAAGATGTGCAGATGTAGTGCTTAGGGACATGGTTTATTATTGGATTTGGCAGTGCTGGGTTAATGGGTGCACTTCATGATCTTACAGATCTTTTCTAATCTAAATGATTCCATGTGTATTTGGGGAGCAGAAGAGAGAGAAAGAAAGGGTAATTCATATTTTACTATGCTGATTTGTATTAAGCACTCCAGACAATCCTACTTAAAGTTATAAGAATAGACAGAGCCTGCAAGGATTAACAGGCTTGTTGCTCTCTCACTTGAAAGATAGAGACATTTGAAGCTTACTCCAGGGCAAACCACCACATGGAAATTTAACCATAGCCACTGAACATATACCATGCTACACAACACAGCCCCAGCATGACACTGTCATCACAGCAATCTAAAAGCTACCCCTAGCTTAGGCCATGCAAGTATGTTTGTATTCCTTCTCTTCTAGGGAAAATAAGTGTAGCATGTTGTTTCATTTAACCTTACAAACATTGTTACATTTCCTCAGAAAAGCATGGGCTAATACTCTTCCACCTCCTGATGCTGCTAACCCCACAGCTTTAGAGAATTAAGTCATAGTGCAGAAGGTGGAGAAGGTTTTATGCATGTGTGCAATCACCATCTACAACTGTGTGTGGGGAAGGGAGCAAAAAAACTTTACCATTGCAGAAACCAAGTCACATTAACAAAAGGAACCAGAAGTTATTCCCTTTTTCCACTTCCCAAATTTCAGTAATTTACATTTAGTGGCCTGCATCTAACTCTCCTTGAAAGTCTAAAGTAACACCCACGCTGCATTTGTGCATAGCTGACTGTGCTAGAAGTGCAAACTACTTCTAAAAGGTAAACCATGTGATCCAACAGCATAGAAAAGCTCATGGAGCACAATAGAAAAGCCTAAGTACATCAAGAACACCAAGGCTGGGCTTGGCAACTCTTTCATATCCAAGCAGGAAAGCAGTGGCACAAAGGCACACAATTCACCAACATGCAACAGGTCCAAAGTCATTGTCACAATGCAAGGGCAACTCCAGACTCTTAAAAATGCTTTTCTGAAACCCCATATAAAACATCCTCATACTAGGTCCTTTTATCAAGACATCAACATCTACAAAGTGAGACTTTTGCCTCTCAGACAGCTACTCTGATGCCAGCATGAATTACCAGCATGCTTCCTGTCTTGCTGTCAGAATTGTGAAGACTAGCACTTTGAAGTGCATACCAGGTATAGAACAAAATCTCTCTCTCTCCCTCTGATGTGGATTAACATTTAAAAAATGCATCTTTTGCCAAGCAAAAGTGAAAACAAGTTCTGCCAAGAAAATGTCTTATTTTCATTTTAATGTCCTATTGTGTCATCCTTTTGGCTGGGACTCAATTTTTCTAATGGCCAGGCAAGGAAAATAATAAAATTATTTAGGCTCTGTTTAGAGGAACCCATCTCCCACAGATCTCAGTTCTCAGAGAGACAAATCTCAACTGTTTGTAGTCATCAGAGGATTCCAACAAAGGAATTCATGCCCTGCCAGACCCTTAAAAAACAAACAAACAAACCAACAACAAAAAACAACCAAAAAACCAAACCCACCACCAAAAAATTCTTCTCTTCTACTGTGTCCCACTAAGTTCTACTTAGTCACAGCAGCAGCTGAAATTACTAACAAAAGTAACCTCACCAAGGAGCTGCTTGAGGAGTAGAGAAAACAGCAGCTAAGTAACACAGAGAACTGCAAGCAAATACATAATCTCAAAAGCAGCATATAGGTTAACAGTTGCATGCTGGCAAGTGTTGATCATCCTCATGAAGCCCATTTTCACTGAAAAGCAGTATCTGTGTATTGAAAAAAAGTGAAATCATAGTTTTAGGTAACTTTCCCCTTAACTACCACCCAAACCTATGCTCTTCTCATCTCAGCTTTGTGCCCAGTATAATGCTGGCTCTTCATGATCAACAAGGTTTCCTAGAGACAATGAAGAACAGTGGTGTTCTTTAGGAAGGTTCTAGATACCCTTCTCAACACTTCAATGGACCCAAGTGCCTCAGTAAGCATCATCACTTCCAACATGTGCAGGTTCCAGACAGTAGTGAATTGGAACCCCTAGAAAGTCAGAACACATTCAGGTAACAACCCTTCTGGTTTAAACAGTATTATTAAAGTATAGAAGATTTAGACTTTCAAGTAAAGCCTATGGTACACATGCCAACAGTGCCTAAGTGACACGATATTTGACACTGAAGATAATGGAGAGAGATGGGGAGGGAATTCAGCTCTTACAGCCTGCTGCCCATTTCTGCTAAATAGGTACATCACAGCACACTGCCCTAGGTCAGACAGTAACAGCAACGCAGGCAGGATGAAAACTCAGCTTCTAGGGAGGGTGGGGTCAGCTATGCTGGAAGGAGAGAAAGATCTGAGTTCTCTCTTTTTTTACCACTAGCAGATTTGAGTACTTTCCTTGTAGTCATGGCTCCTAAACAACAACACAGAAATGGATCATCTTTATCTTGACATGAGCAATTACAATGTGCTTTTACTTATCTCCATTAGTGCCTAGAGAGAATATAAAGCAAAATACTTACTTGAGCATGGAAAAAAAAGTCATAAATCTTCCATTACTCCATTTTCTACGCTTGTCTCAGGGGACAAGACAAGGTACGTTCTTACAATAGTAAGAGATACACATACACCATCTCTTTTTAGGTATTACATCAAATTTTTCTTAAGGAACTTCAGATACTCTTAAAAATTATCCTGTAGTAAAAATCTCAAGCACGAGAGCATGTATAACCACTGTGGAGGGGGTTTTTGACATACAAGAAGTGGAACAGTATTCCAAACACTGTCTGCAAAAAGGAGAAGATATCCTGAACAGTGCTATGCCCTCTGAAACGACGGACAGACTCAAAGGGCATGCACAGTCCATTAAGAGGTTTATAAAACACGACCTGAATTGAAAATGCTCCTGACAAAAAGAAGTTAGAAGTGTAAACTCACTTTCAAAATAAGCCTATGAAATAAATTATGACCCTACAAAATCATATGAGGTTTCTAAACTCAATTGATCTGCACTTGAAATTGTTCAAACTCCTGGTACTCAAAATCATTCCACAGTTCTGTATTCCAGAACACTCCAGTTTTGATACTAAGATCTGACTTACCAAAAACCAAGTGGACAAAAATCTCAGTCCAGAGAAGCTAACAAGAAGCTCTAAAAGTAAGGCTGCTTAAGTTAAGACAATAACATACAATAACCATTAACGTTTTAATGAGTGGAATATATCCTTGCACCAGGGGATTGGTAGCATTTAGTAAAGAACTGAACTAGAAAAGTTAGTAGCTTAGGATCTGAAACATGAGTTTGATGAAGGACTAGAATAGTCTTTAAAATAGAGGTGCTCTCTTGCAAAGAGGACAAAAATGAAAAAAAAAAAACAAAACCAAAACCAAATCCACAAATCTTACCTTTCTCTCTTTCAATTCTTGCTATTATTTAGTTCAATGAACAAACAATAGATTAAATAAAACCAAACAGGAAAGCTTATTTTTTTCCCATTTTAATTTATGAATTTAAAAAAATGTACACATGACAAGAAACTTATCAGCTTATCAGAAATACTGAGTTAAATTCATTTATTAAACTGAAAATTCTTAATCAAATTCTTTAGAGAGGAGGAACAAGTAGATTTATCAGAACATAGCTTTGCAATAAAGCTATCATTAACTCTAAATTTTATTTTAATTTTCAAACAAAAGCAACTGAATACAATCTCACCTAGGAAATTATTCATCATTTAGAAAACCGTATTAGAAAAATGGATGACACACAAGCAAATGTCAAAATGAAAGACTCCAATTAAGTATATGAGCAAGTGTGTGATACATTCTCTGATTAGCTAGAATGAACAAGTTTAATACCAAGCTTGTATTTACTGTATGCAAACCTACTGTTTTTAACAGTAGTGCAAGCCAACAAAATAAAGTAATTAAGCAGAATAATCACTAAGAAGTTTAAAAGAGTTTATTCAAATTTTGAGGCTTCACTTGGTCAATTTAAAACCATGATTAAAACCAAGCAAATAGTTCTCAAAGCAGCTAAGTAAAAGGTCAGGTTTTCTGTTTATCTCTGTGTGATACCAACATTCTCCACTCAGAACACCACCAGAATCTCCGTATCTCTGTGTGATACCAACATTCTCCATTCAGAACACCACCAGAAACTCCAAACAACCACTTCCAGTATTAGAAACCCAAGACAATCGTTACACGTGGGCAGAAAGCAGAACAATATCAAGCATACAGATCTCATTACCACTGAATTCTTAAAAGATACAAGAGAAACAGGAACACACATAAGCTCAGCAATTTGTTCCATGACTGAACAAACACAAAATAATCCAAAACAAGATGTGCTGAACCTAGGACACTGGAAGCAGGTTCCAGGGTGTTTACCATTATCAAACTCAGGAAAAACGCTCACGTGGTAGTTTCAAGGTTTTGCTTTCAGAAATATCACTCACAGCTCCTAGAAGAGCTCTAAAGATCAGTGGCCCAATCCAGCAATGTTTGTCTCAAAATTTTATCTCTGGTTTTTCAAGTGTCCCACCACAGATCTTAAACATCTTTAAATGACTAAAATGGGTCCAAGAACAAAATACAGACAGCTCTGAACCACAGCACTAACAGTCTCATTTCCTTGTAGATATGACTTGTGGTTGGATTTGTTACAATAAAATGCAGACTATGATCAAGGCTTCTTACAGACACATTATCACCTTGTTCTCTTCCACATCTTTCCGAAGATCTAAAAAGACCAAGCTCACATTGTAGCCTTTTGATAAAATGGATGTCTTTTCTAAAGTTAAAAAAAAACCAAAACCTAAAATACAAAACCACTTATAAACAAAATTAAAAGGGATAAATCTCGACTTAGTCCACAGGCTTCTCTCTGTCACCAGAGAGGAGGCTGTATTGTACACCACCATTCACATCAACTGTGTGATCATCACCATTTGCAGAGGTGATGAATCACCCCAGAACAGCCAACTTCTGACTCTACAGAGAGATCAGACTGAAGCTGCACAAATTAAACCCACCCTGAGTTGTGAAATGGCCAATAACAACACAGAAATTACTAAATTACAGAAATTACAGGGAGAAAAGGAGCAAAACAGACAGTGGGGCTTTTAAAGCTTTAACTCCCTAGAAATCTATTTAGAATCTAGATACCATGTGCAAACCTATGGCATTGTTGCACAAATACAGATAAGTAGCTATCTGCAGGCTACCCCACTCCAGGGAGAGGAAGCCCAGTCCCTGGCCTGACAGACACAGGGAGCTCCTCAGCGCTGGGCTGACTCACCCTGCAGCAGCTCTGACATCCCTGACCACAAGCTAAAGCCCCTCTCAGTCATTACAAAGACAGGACCCACAGGACACATGAGCCCTGCCTGCCTGTCCATCACCCAGGCTGGCAACAGCCTGCCTCAATTAAAGAAGCTCTCATCCTCCTCTCAGCATCACAGCAAACATTGCCACACCACAGAAGCCTCTTTCTTGGAACTTATGTATGCTGAAGCCCTAGCCAGAGCTACACAGTGCTTTGTAAGAGTTAGGTCGTGGCCTCACCTACTATCAGGAAGATTTACTCCTTTCAAAGAAAGGTATCTGCAGAGTTTCTGCAGCAAGCACACACAGAGAGAAACCAGTCGGCTCTGACAGCAACACATTTTGCTCTGAAGTCTTTTTTGCTTGCTGTTTCAAATGGACACCACCAGGTAACAATACCACAGTGTGTCCCAATTGAATTAGAAGCAAAATTTGCTTACTCAATACTGTTTTATGCAACACAGAGCTGCTTGCATCAGAGATTATCAGCAGTAATGTGAACTGAGGAGAGGCAAAATTTTAAGGAGGGATTGACTTCATGGAGGATGGGGAGGAAGGAGACAAGCACAAACCAACCACCTATTAACTAACCACAGAAGTTAAAATTAGTCATAATGAAAAATCAAACCATTGTCAGAGCTCCACTCACAGCACCCACAAAACTCGTCTCCTCACAATGCAGGGATTTAGAAACAGGAAGCAGCAGTCAGATGAGACACTGGAGAATCTTGGTCTCTCTCATTTCTCCTGTGACTTGTCAATTGCACAAGCCCTCACACTGATCAAGAACTTCAGTGTTTTCTTCTTGACACTGGAAGTTTACTGAGAAGGCAAGCAAGAAATTTTTTCCCTGCTCAATTTGTTCAACCCAAACACAAGGATGCAAATCCATACTGCCTCTTACTGTAATATGAACCTACTACATGCTGTGGACCCCCAGAAAAAGACTCTAGAGATTTAGTTCAACATCCAGCCTTCAGTGCTGCAGATGTAAAAAGGTGCTCTAAGGAAGGAAAATTGGTTTTCCTGGATTTCTACAACTGGTTTTATCTGTGCAACTCCTCCCACCATATCCCACATCTCTCTTGCTATGTTTTTGTTCATTTCCAACATTAGAAGGATAGGTGTCAACATAAAAAAACCCCAAGTCTTTAATTTGACTGTTCTTTCTTCCATGACCTTTCCATGGAATCCTGAATGCTTGAGAACCTATGCTGCAATTCTGCATACAGGTATAACTCAGCAATATCACCTACACAAACTGAGGTAGTTTCAAGTTCACACTATGAGGTGATACAAAATTCTGCTGCTTTAACCAATACTGGATGAACAGAGATATTCTATTAAACCAACCACTTTCTCCCATTTCTGAAAATGTGAACAAGAAATTAAGTGGGGAACCTAACTTCTGCCTTGAAACTGAAAGGACTGTGGCTTTTCAGGACATTTGCCTAAACGGCCCCTGCAAAAATTTTACTACCAGTAACATTGAAGAGCATCTTTAAACAAGGTTTCAGATTGCATAAACAACCAATAGTTTAAACAAAGACAGGAATATAGTACAGATCAACATAATTTCTGGAGAGGTACAAAATTAAAAATGCAATAAGAAAAATCTCTGGCATAAAGTATCAATGAATTTTAAATAATTCAACTCCATATTGTTACCTGCCCTGCAGAAGCAGCCTGGACACTAATGTTTTAAAATAAAAATTTAAATGTATGCTGCTATTGCCATAGCTACCTGCACAAAGTGCAAAAGTAAGAGTGGGAGGCTGAAGGAACATGGCATGAGGGAACAGTGATGCTAGCAGTGAGTGCCCTCTCCAAACTCAGCTGGACAAGCACCACTCTGCTGGACTTTTTTCTGCCAGCAACTTTGGTAGAATACTGAGTGGCTTATTATACTCTTGATATCTTAGCTAGCATGAAAATAATCATCATGGAGTGTAAAGACTGTGGAACTCTAACAGCACAGAAGTTCTCTGCAACAGCAGAGACTCCATATGGTTTACAGGAGCAACACAGTATTTACATGCCATGCTAAACCACATGGGGAAAGAAACCAAAAAAATTGCTGGACATTCTGAAGCAAATACCTCCAGCATCTTCATGTGTAACTTAGGTACTCAACACAATACAAGGAGTCTTATAACAACAGGGTTATTCCATCAGTTTCCACGCACACATTACCATTACACTCACCAAGGGTCATATCTGGCTTGCAATAAGGACAGTGCATCTCCCTCAGACTCTGGAGTGCACCAGGAGTTGCTCTCAAATACACTGCTGAGAATGCACTGGCAACTACTCGCTCCTCTGCGCCATGCAAGTGTCAGTGTGAGGTACAAGGAAATTAGTCCTGCTCCACAAAAGCTCATTAATGAAGCAGATTTGATCAGTACCACAGGAAACAAAAATAAAAGCAAGCAAAGCAGCACAAACAAGGTTTCAAAAAAAAAAAAAAGCAGAAGGACTCAAATTATTATCAGTAATACTAGCAGCCCAGTCAAACAGTATTTTGGGTTGATTTGGTTTCACTCTTTTACATACCAGTTGAAGGTATCTGATCATCAGAGTTCTCATTCACCTAATTAGCTGGTGGACATGCTGAAAAGAGTAGAAAGCAGTAGATAGGTAGCAGTACTTGAGCAACATTTATAAAGGAACCAAAAGCAAATGAAGGAGAAGATTACTGATCTTTTTCTCCCCCCAAGTCAAAAAATGACAAGGGTCTTTCTTTCCCCCACTCAAAAAGGAAATGCAGTTTTACTACCCACAGAGGTAGTTTTAATTAGAATCTCTCAAACTGAACAATGTCTGCAGTTACAAGGGGGAGGAGAGATTCCTATTTGTACATAAGGTCTGATACTGTGTGACATGCATTGCAAAAATATACTACCTGCTTTGAAAGCACATATTCTGTTAGTCCAAAGTTTAAAACTTGGAGACATCATTGTTGTTTAATTTACAGAAATCACTGCAATGTACAAGTAGATGAACTTTTTCTAAGAGAAAGCATAGGCTTCAATTCAGCCAAGGGCTTGATTTAGATTTTCCCAAAATGGACACACAAGCTCAAGCATGTAGCTGACTTACAGCCAAGACTTACCACAAGATTTCCAATTTTAAGCTTTTCTTTACAAGCCATCCAAATTTAAAAACCATGGACTAAGACTCCATAATGCCTTTAAGTTTGAAACTACAGACCATATCATGTAGGATTTTCTACAGCATACATATTCGCCCTAATCCTGCTCCAACCAAATCATTTGGAGAAACAGCTTCAACCTAAAACCAGCATATTTCAAATATACACACATGGTCCTTTACCTTTAATTACAAAGGCTTCAGTTATCAAACGCAGCACATACAGAGGTTCATCTTTGCTTGAAAGGTCATCAATTCCTGCCTTTGCATACATGCTGATGGCATCTCTGTAGCATCCCTCCACATAATGAAGCTTTCCTAGGATCAGCATAGCTTCTGTCATATACTTCGGCTGAAACGGAGCAGGGAGAGAAAAAGTGTTTACAGGGTGAAATACCTGACAGGAAGAGTCAAGTACTCCACAGCAAATTAGGCAGGTTCAGAATGCTTTCCTCTCAACTGCAGAGGCTAAGCTCATGAGAGCAACAGGCAGTGAAGGTCAGGCAACCATTTTGGAGCTCAGTTTTGAAATACAGTTTGTAAGCCAACTCTTTGGTCTCAGCTGACCTGCTCTATCGATTCACCAGCCACAAAGGGCACATAACAGGCTGGCATTGTCAGAATTACCTACATACACACACTAAGAAAAGCCCCTGCTTTTAAACTAGACAGTAAACATCACTTTTTAGACAAGTGCCTCCCTCTCCTCTGTATATTTAATTAAAGAGTGAGAAAACTCCCAGATTTTCTTTAGTTGTCAAAGATTTTTCACGCAACTGTGAAAAAACCAGAAAGCACACCTCCTATTTCTAAGATTCGTTTTGTTTAAGGATTGAAAACATATATAACAGAACCTCAGTAAAACACATCTGTTCAGACCCTTTGGAAAGCATGAAAATGTTCCTAAGCCCTCATGCCCATTTTTTAAATACATGCAATCAACGCTGAGTCAATACTGCATCAGTAAGCTACTGTCACCTCTAGCAAAGAAACAGTAATGGCAATTCCTGCAGCCAAACCACACACAAGGAACTGGAAGAATTCAGTAGTTCTGACTGTTAATGAGGCTAAACTATAAAGAAACAGGGTTGGACAGACACCCCTTCCTTACTCCCTCCATTTTATGCTCTAAATAGGCTGACCTTGCCCATTGGAAATTAGCATTGTGAAAGTGTAACACACATTTCCAACCCAACTAAACTAGGCTGGCAAAGCCAGCACCAGAAGTAATACAAGTCTAGAGCAGACTGTTGTAATTCATTTACATCTTAACATACTTACGCAACTGTGTGTCAAAGGACACCAATAAAGCAGCAGGCATCAAAGCAGAGTATTAAAACCCTCCTAAAGCTTTGCAACTGAGTAGACAAGCAGCTACCAGCCACATACCCAGATCACAACACAAAATAAAAACATTACTTCTCTAACAGACACCAAAAGCAGGGCAAGGCTGTAGTCCTCTTAATACAACCTTAAGTTCCTGACAGCACCTTGTGGCACATTTTTCTCCAATCAGGACCTAACCAGTTGCGCACAATTCTCTCAGAACTGGAGCAGCAGGAGGTCACTCAGCTGTGCTGTCCTGACAGCACCCTTATATGGCCACACCCCACCACCCCAGAGAAATTCTAAGTATTTATCCTGCTTCTTTCCAATTAGAAAAAAAAGAAAGAGGATATGCCCTTGCAGCACGTAATTTCTTTGCCTATGGAAAAGCAAGTCTCACAATATAAAATCCTGCTTAAGGGAATTATCAGTCTCTTAGTATCAGCTACAAAACAGCACCGTACATCCATGGCCACAAACAGGCAACACCCACACCCTGTATCAGACTAACAATCATAATAAATAACCAATAAAGAGTTGGCAGGAATTATGACGATCGAGACCACTTACTCTTAGTTTCCCTCTGCTTAAGATATTGGTCAGATACTGTTTAGCTTCACTCAGCTTGGGCTCACTCTTCTCTGACAGTGGAATGGAGTCCTTCAGTTTGGCAAAGTTTTCCTTCAAACATTCCTCCAGCAGAGCCTCTGCAAGCAGCAAACTCCCATGGTCCTCTGAAAGCACACACCAACCAAGAAACATTGCTTACTGCCATACTGATGATAAACAGAATTACAAAACCAAAACAACACACCTTTGAGACAGACAAACTCAAATGAGGGGATAATGAAGAACTCATAGACAAAAAGAGTGTTTCCACTAGATAGAAGTTAATGGAACTTTATGTTTTGTATGGAAAAATGAAACACCACTTTGTTGTAACTTGAAGATTTTCCCTCCAAAATCCTTTAATTTTGGCAGCACTATTCCTTTTTTACATTGTCACTAATATAACAGTTAAAAATTTTCATCACAAAACTCACTTTCAAAAGTATAAGACCAAACTTTGCAAATATTTCAGTGGATGCTTTATTTACAAAGGTACAAGCATGAAATGAATGCTTGAGACTACTGAGAAGTGATAGCAGTAACTGCATCAAAAACTTTTACAATTTTCCTGAAAGTTTACAGAAAAAAAATTAAAAGATAAATGATACGCATTCTACACATCCATTACTAAAGACACACAAGGACTGATCCTCTGCTGTAATTAACATGCCACATAAAACTCTTTCTAAATTAAAATCCATCCCTGTTTACAGTTCCACAGAAGAGACACTCAAACACAGGTAGCAGCAATGGATACAGCATGAGGCATCATTAAGTGTGGCAATCATGCTGGAAAAAAAAGTTTCATCTGCCAGAGTACTCAGAGTTCTTACATGACAGGCCCATTTCTGCAGTTCCATCATTCATAACAACAGCACCCCCATCAGCAGACTAGTGGGTCAAGCCAGGTAAGGAAATCTTTGAACACCAAACAGTCCAGCCAGACATTTCATATATAGTCCATGTTACAAAGTCTGAAATTTGAGAATGAGTGAAACACAGTAGTGTAGCTACTTTCTGTATTTTCAGTCCAGGAAACACCTTATGCCCACTTTCTACTTATACACCACTTACAGCATATAATAAACAACTGCGTGGTGGTTTAGACTTTTTTGTTGTTGTGGTCTAAGTGTTCAGCTACATATCATAACCACACTACAAATTCTAACCATAGCTCTTCTTGCTCGTTTGCAGATACAGGTACATAAAAGGGTTCAAGGACATTCCCCTCAAACTTGCATGCAATCATTTCTACAAAATGAAGTGCTTTCTGGTAATCCTTAATCTCTTAATCAAACATAAGGAACTAGGTAAGATCATAGACAATTAAGAAATAAATATGTACAACCTCACAAAGCAAATTCTACTGTTAAAAAAATCCCATCCAAACACACAATAATTTTTAGAAGCACAAAACCTGCTGAAAGAAACTCTGTAGCAATAACAAAGCATTACTCTTTCGTAACTAGCAAGTTATGATGACATAGCAACAAATTAACAAATCATGTTTTTACAGCAATCATACTGTTGTTATAGCTCTTAATTACAAGGAAAGAAACTACTGTGAACTCTTCAACTACTAATGCCCCCAAAGTGCATGGTGATCTCTGCACCTGGGAAAACGCAGCTGAAACCTGACTGGAGTTCAAAGGTTGGCCGTACGATTCTCAGCACGGGGTTCAATCTGCATCCTGTAAACACTTGGAAAGCCTCAAAAATAAACATGAATTAAACTACCAACATCTCCCCCATCATGGTTGCCATTGTGAAGTTTAAAGCACTTTAGAAAGTTTCAACACTACGGCCGTATTCTGGACACACTGTCCTAAAGAAGGGGGTTTATTCCCAGAAGCAGCTCTTCTGACTTCAGTAGCAGAACCCTTTGTACCACTACCGCGGGTATGATCAGATCCTGTTCACAACTTACTTGCTGACCTCCGACTGAGTTATCCTGCCTCACTTGCTACAAAAGATTTTAAATTTTTTTTAAAAAAAATTAAAAGGCAGCAAATCAGTGTGTTGTAACAGGAACACAACAAAACTAACATACTCGCTCATTTAAGAAGCCTGTTTTATATGTGAAAGCCTTCAAGTCAAGCAGTGCCCCTCGGAAATGGAGGGAAGCAACACCAGGGCACCCACCCAAGAACAGCGCTGGGCAGGGAGCAAGAGGGAACCAGCATGACACGTATCGAGAAGCTGAAGAGACCTTTCCAAACAGGGGCGGCCTGGCCGCAGCCCAAACGGGCTGGCTGCACCCAGGGTGGGCTCGAAGCCGGGCAGCCGCCACCTGCGCCCCGGTGCTGACCGCG
>VWYP01030619.1:140468-163243 GCA_013400435.1 Pycnonotus jocosus | reverse complement strand
GCTGCCGGGGCCGTGGATCCGCCAGGTGCTGGGGGGCGGGGGCGGCCGGGACGCCCTGCCCGAGGGCTGCGGCCGGGGACGGCGCGTCCGCCATGGCCACCACTCCCTGACGCCTCTCGCCTGACGCCCGGGCACGGACCCGCGTCCCGCACTGGCGGCCGCTGTCCCGGCACCGCCGGTATGGCCCCTCGCTCCCCTGCTGGGCGAGACGGGCCGGGAGTGCTGTTCCCCCACCGCCGCCCTCGGAAGCCACCCGAACCCCGGG
Organism: Pycnonotus jocosus; assembly: GCA_013400435.1. Classification (NCBI taxonomy): domain Eukaryota; kingdom Metazoa; phylum Chordata; class Aves; order Passeriformes; family Pycnonotidae; genus Pycnonotus; species Pycnonotus jocosus. Next base: position 162,978 of record VWYP01030619.1, on the reverse strand, counting down.
GCTCTCTGCCGGTTGATCCCCACGGCCCCCGCCCCCTCCAGCAGCAACTTCGGCACGAGACACGCGGGCGGTGCGTGAGGAACGGGCCCAAAGCCCCCCCAGGTCCCCGGGGCCGCGGCTTGCTCGAGGGCTGTGACCTCGAGAGGCCAAAGCTGTGGCTGTGCAGGTGTCAGGTATGGAAACAGTGAGACCTGTGGCGTGTGGTGCGAGGGGAAGCACAGAACACACACAGTTTATAAACTGCAGTGGGCACTGGGGAGAGGGTACAGCAGTTCTCACTCGAGCAGCAGGGCAGGAACCATGGCGGGCCGTGGATGGGGCTAGAGGGAAGTATCCAAAGCAGGGGCAGCCAGGGACTGCCCTAGGAGTGGGACAGGCTCTGGCCCTCACTGCCACCAGCTCTGCCATTGCAGTCCTTCTAGGTTCTGCCCAGGGTATCACCAGTGAGATCCATCCACTGCATCCTCTGGGAGGGAGTTCTCTGCATCAAAGGCTGGGGTTTTGTCGAAACCCCACAAAGCCCAGAAAGGGCCAGGTTGCAAGTGGGTCATCTGGTCCAAGCTCCCCTGCTCAAGCAGGATCATCCTAGAGCACGTGGCACAGGATTGTGTCCAGACAGTTCCTGAATATCTTCATCGATGGAGACTCCACATCTCTGGACAATCTGTTCTCATGCTCAGTCACCCACAAAGCAAAGAAGTTCTTGGTCATGTTCAGGTAGCATTTTCTGTGCATCAGTTTCTGACTATTGCCTCTTGTCATTTTGCTCAGCACAACTCAATAGAGTCTGGCTCCATCCTCTTGGCACCCCCCCTTGCATACACTGTATATATAGACATATATACATATACTTGTATACATTGATAAGGTGCCCTCTGAGTTTTCTCTCCTCGAGGCTGAACAGGCCAAACTCCTCCAGCCTTTCCTGTCCCTCAGTCATCTCTGTTACCCTCCGCTGGACCCACTCAGGAGTTCCATGTCTCTCTTGTACTGAAGAGCCCAGAACTGGACACAGAACTCCATATGTGACCTCACCAGGGCTGAGTAGCGGGGCAGGATCACCTCCCTGAGCCTGCTGGCAGAGCTCTTCCTAATGCACCCCAGGACAGCACTGACCTTGGCCGCAGCACATACCGCTGGCTCATGAATGACCCGCCACCCACCGGGACCTGCAGCCCCGCGCGCACACCTGGCCGCGCGCACACCTGGCCGCGCACGCCCCGCCCCGCGCCGCGATGGGCGTGGCCTCACCGCACCTGCGCCGCCGCGAGGGCTCCACGTGGAGCTCCGGGGGCGGTGACGTCACCCGCGAGGCGGAGCGGGGCGGGGCCGAGCGGAGCGGCCAATGGGCGGTGGAGCGGGCGGGGCAGCGCCAGGTCAGGGGTGATCCCGGGATGGTGTCCCGGGAATGGTGTCCTGCCTGCGCGCAGCCCGGAGCCCGCGGCACGGCGCACACCCGCCCGAGGGTACGTAGGCTGGCGGCGGCGGGGCCTCTCTGCCCGCCCCGACAGCCAGTGCTGGAACGGGGGTGCTGGGGCCTGGGCGGGGGGCGGTGGGCCCGGCCTCATCCCGCTGCGGCGGCGCTTTCCCGGGGATCCAGCCGGGGGTGGGAGCCTGGCTGGTGGCCAGCGCCGTGCCGGTGCAACCGGGGGTTGCTTCAGCTGGGGCCGGGAGAAGAACAGGAGCGGAAGCCGCCATCCCGCGCCTTGGCTGCCTGGGCAGCGCGCTCGGCCCCTCTGGAGCTCTGTACGCTGTCACCTGCCCGTCAAGAGCGCACATGTATGGCTGCGTGACGTCTTCCCAGCTGTGCGGCCTTTAGGGAATTCAGTCATAATACAGCTGCTAATTAGATGGAGCCGCTTCGATGCCGTAAGCGACCTTTGCTCCCATAGCTGTGGGGCAGGTCTGCCTGAGGCGGAGGGCATGATTGCTTGTTTGTCTGGAAGGTATGTGAAAATCCAAGTGTGGCTAAGGTGTGTGCATTGGCTGTGAAAAAAAAAAAAAGACATTGTCTGAAAATTACTGCATAATTCAGTAAAATAGGGACCCTCATAAAATCTCTTAATTGGAGCTCTCTAGTTCTCTGCTTGCCAAGAGTTTCCAATGCAGCAAGTTCTTGTATTCTGAAACTTAGGGGGGTTGTTTCTAAGGACTGTCTAAACCTGCTGAAAGTAGATTGCGTTTTTCATCTCTTTTTTGGGGGGGGGGGATCTTTTCCTTTTTGTAGGAGATCACAATGGCCCAAAGGNAGGCTGAACAGGCCAAACTCCTCCAGCCTTTCCTGTCCCTCAGTCATCTCTGTTACCCTCCGCTGGACCCACTCAGGAGTTCCATGTCTCTCTTGTACTGAAGAGCCCAGAACTGGACACAGAACTCCATATGTGACCTCACCAGGGCTGAGTAGCGGGGCAGGATCACCTCCCTGAGCCTGCTGGCAGAGCTCTTCCTAATGCACCCCAGGACAGCACTGACCTTGGCCGCAGCACATACCGCTGGCTCATGAATGACCCGCCACCCACCGGGACCTGCAGCCCCGCGCGCACACCTGGCCGCGCGCACACCTGGCCGCGCACGCCCCGCCCCGCGCCGCGATGGGCGTGGCCTCACCGCACCTGCGCCGCCGCGAGGGCTCCACGTGGAGCTCCGGGGGCGGTGACGTCACCCGCGAGGCGGAGCGGGGCGGGGCCGAGCGGAGCGGCCAATGGGCGGTGGAGCGGGCGGGGCAGCGCCAGGTCAGGGGTGATCCCGGGATGGTGTCCCGGGAATGGTGTCCTGCCTGCGCGCAGCCCGGAGCCCGCGGCACGGCGCACACCCGCCCGAGGGTACGTAGGCTGGCGGCGGCGGGGCCTCTCTGCCCGCCCCGACAGCCAGTGCTGGAACGGGGGTGCTGGGGCCTGGGCGGGGGGCGGTGGGCCCGGCCTCATCCCGCTGCGGCGGCGCTTTCCCGGGGATCCAGCCGGGGGTGGGAGCCTGGCTGGTGGCCAGCGCCGTGCCGGTGCAACCGGGGGTTGCTTCAGCTGGGGCCGGGAGAAGAACAGGAGCGGAAGCCGCCATCCCGCGCCTTGGCTGCCTGGGCAGCGCGCTCGGCCCCTCTGGAGCTCTGTACGCTGTCACCTGCCCGTCAAGAGCGCACATGTATGGCTGCGTGACGTCTTCCCAGCTGTGCGGCCTTTAGGGAATTCAGTCATAATACAGCTGCTAATTAGATGGAGCCGCTTCGATGCCGTAAGCGACCTTTGCTCCCATAGCTGTGGGGCAGGTCTGCCTGAGGCGGAGGGCATGATTGCTTGTTTGTCTGGAAGGTATGTGAAAATCCAAGTGTGGCTAAGGTGTGTGCATTGGCTGTGAAAAAAAAAAAAAGACATTGTCTGAAAATTACTGCATAATTCAGTAAAATAGGGACCCTCATAAAATCTCTTAATTGGAGCTCTCTAGTTCTCTGCTTGCCAAGAGTTTCCAATGCAGCAAGTTCTTGTATTCTGAAACTTAGGGGGGTTGTTTCTAAGGACTGTCTAAACCTGCTGAAAGTAGATTGCGTTTTTCATCTCTTTTTTGGGGGGGGGGGATCTTTTCCTTTTTGTAGGAGATCACAATGGCCCAAAGGATGTTCAAAACACATTTGCTATTCTGCTTTGCTCTGGCTGCATTCTTCATCTCTGCCCTAGCTGAAGAACACGTAGGAGAGATTCAACATCCAAATATTCGCCTTGATAAAAACTTGGTACAAGATAAAGAGTATGTGTTCCTGTTCTAAAAGTGTAAACTTTACTTCCTAATGATTTTCTTATCTGTAAAGTGTTATGCGAGTTGGACTTAAGCCTAGGGCACCCTGTTTTCTCAGAATGTTGTATGATTAGCCAAAGCCAGATATGAGACATGCTCGGTAAATTTGTAGAGATACGAGACTTAGAAAGGTCTCTCTGGAGCCTTTAGCCCTATTTATCCTATAAAAAATTTCTTCTAGAAATCCTGCTTACCCATATTAACATACTTTGGACAAAATCACGTTTCTAGCAGGTAGAGTTAATTTTCTCATTTGCTTCTTCATAAATGCGGAACATTTCTAGGAGCAAATAAAACTCTATAGAACACTTCATGGTTGACTGGGAAAGAGCTTCCTCCAGTTCCTGTGCTTTGGAAGACTGCCAAAAAAAGATTCTGGGTTCTGCTTCAGTTGTTTTGATAGCCTGCTAAGTAGGCCAGAAGAAACAGAAATAGCTATCTAAGGTATTAGAGGCTTCTATAGCCCCTCTAACAAACAACCTTTGTGCCCCCTTTATCTTGGTATCAAACTGTAGCTTTTAGTTGTCCAGGGTGCTTTTAGATGTACAATATTTGATCAAAGACTAAATTTTCTGTAAACAGAGCATTAAATATTAACTGATGAAAATGTTGTGGGTTTTTTCTTAGACACATCATGGAACACTTGGAAGGTGTTATTGAGAAGCCAGAATCTGAGATGTCTCCACAAGAGTTGCAGCTCCATTACTTCAAAATGCATGATTATGATGGCAATAATTTGCTAGATGGGTTAGAACTTGCTACTGCTATCTCACATGTCCACAAAGAGGTTGGTGTAGTTTTGTAAGGGCATATGGGGAAACAGTTGTGACTCTAAAAGCAGCAGAACAATTGCAACACATCTTCAGTGCAGTTACGGTTTGGTCTGAAAATGAGACTATTTTTCTCCTGATAGTTTGGGTTGAATTTATAAATGTACATTATCACGGCTTTTCATGTCACAGTGCAGTTTTTAGGAAGTTTCCATTTTAGTTTAAACTCTAGAATCAGGAAGGCCTCCAGAGTGAAAATCATTTTGCAGAGGGCTTACTTTGGCAGGTAGGGAAGAGGAGAAAGGGAAGTCATCCAAAATGGGGTATGAGAATTTGTAGAAATATCATGTGATATAGCACCATTTTCAACTTCAGACTGTTACTGCTGTGTATACACAAACTATAAAAAACCTCTTACGCAAAATTTGTATTAGAAGAACCTGCTATGGTTTGCCTCTTCCTAAACTCAATTTTTCTTTCCACTCATTAGGAACACAGTAGAAACACATTATCTCATATTGACCTTCTGGAAGTTACAATCCAGAATGGCATAACTTCCTGCTAATAACTTCTGGAAAAAAATACTGAACTGAGAACAGAATAATGACTGGCTGTTTCTTGTGCAAAGGCACCTCTTAGTGATCCCATAAGGGGTGTTACTAAGAATTTTACTGATTTTAAGTACAGTGCTGAATTTTTTCACTTCTGTGTTACTGTAAGGTGTTTCTGTAGTGTACAGAAACTACAGTGTCTATATTACATCAAGATCCTAATTAAGAATGCATTTATTAGATGATTGTCCATCATTATACGTTGTGGTATTCAGCTTTTGGAACTTCTGACCAAGAATGTTGACTCTGGAATGCTTGTTCTGAAGTCCTTTGACTTCAAAGCTTCCACCTGATGAAATTTGCTTATATTATAAATTATTACATAAAACTTAAGGCCAAATTAGCACCAAACATGAACAGCTTGGTAAAAATTTAGTTGCCAGTAATCTGTCACATGTGCCACTAGATGGGAAAGACTGCTAAACTGTTCACTATGGTTTTGTTTTTGTAGGAAGGTGGTGAGCACACCCAAGCAATGAAGGAAGAAGAGCTGATTAGTCTAATAGATGATGTTTTGAGAGATGATGACAAGAACAATGACGGATACATTGACTATGCAGAATTTGCAAAATCACTGGAATAAGGGTTTGTTTCTCCTTCTAACCACATGAAAATGTGAACCAATATAATGTGACTCATTACTGTCTTGTATCAACCTGTATGCTGTGAGAAGGAGAGGTGTACCAGTTCCAGCTGAATTTATCTGAAAGTTATATGTGTCAAGAGTTTTGCTAACTAGGAGTGAGAGCCATGTTTGACTAAACATAACTACACATTTAAATCAAGAAGCATGGAAGTGTCAACAGTACTCACACAGGGTACAGCCGGCAAACTCCTAAGTAGCTCTGTATGAATACTAAATAGAATCATTAACATCTAAATTTCAGGGTTTCAGTCATTGGGTTTTATAGTTCTTATTTGCTTACATCTTCTATTTAAAATTATGTCTAGAAAACCAGAAATGATTACTGCATATAAGTGTATTCCAAGGGTAAATGCCTTAACCTTCTCTCTAATTTACAAGGAAATCTGCAGATAAGTACAGGTGCTTGAAACAGCAGTTGTAGAGGGAAAGCATTTGCGTGTGGGTTATGTTTGAGTTCCACATGACACCATATGGACTTTTAAAAGTCTTTGAATAAATTGAGTATTTTTAAATATATGTACATCCTAGCACACCCTTACATATAAATATATATACATGTGTTTTTCAATTTTTTGTCCTTTACAAATTCACTTCTTATATCTTAATTTACTGGGTTGTTTTTTTTTTAATCTACTTTATTTTCTTAAGAAAATGGAAGTATTTTTATTGCATTTATATGTTGTGTTAATGCTGTATAGCATTTGCTAGAGTAGCTTCTGCTATCTCGTTTTGTATCACAGAATGGCCTTGGTTGGAAGGGACCTTACAGATCATTCAGTACCAACACCCCTGCCATGGTCAGGGACACATTTCCACTAGAACAGATTGCTCAGGTTCTCCCTCTCCAGTGTTAGGGCATCGCAGCTTCTCGTGCAGCCCGTTCCAGTTACCACCCACAGAGTAAAGAATTTCTTCTTAACATCTTACCTAAACCTAGTCTCTGTCACTACATACTCTCGTAAAGAGTCCCACTCCATCTTTTATGTAGGCTCCCTTCAGGTACTGGATGGCTGCAATTAAGTCACCCCAAAGCCTTCTATTTTCCAGGCTGAGCCTGCCCAGTTGTCTCAGCCTTTCCTCACAGGAGAGGTGCTCCATCCCTCTAATCCCTTACTGGTCTCCTCTGGACTCTCTCCAACACGTCCATGTCTCTCCTGTGATGGATGCAGTGCTCCCGGTGGTGTCTCAGCAGAGCAGACAGAGGAGCAGAATCCCCTCCCTCCCCTGCTGCCCACACAGCTTTGGATGCAGCCCAGGACACCTTTGGCTCTCTGGGCTGTGAGTGCCCATGGTTGGGCCTTGTCCAGCCTCTCCTCCACCAGCACCCCCAAGTCCTTCTCAGCTGGGCTGCTCTTGATCCCTTCATCCCCCAGCCTGTGTTGATACCAGGGTTGCTCCATCCAGGTGCAGCAACTTGCACTTGGTTTTGTTAAACCTCATGAGATTCCTGTGGGCCCAGTTCTCAAGCTCGTCCAGGTCTTTCTGGGTAGCATCCTATCCTTCAGGAGTGTTTAGAAGGTCACGTTAACAGTAAATTAGTTTAATAGTAAAGCTTTGTTCAATTTGGGTTTTACAGTATTAGCAAGCAGGAGTGAGCAAGTAATGCTGCCTTGTTAAGGTTTAAGTTCATGTTCCTTGACACTTAAATTATGGTATTACTTTCAGGAAGTATTTCATAATTTAACAGTTTTGAGCTACTTAACTGTTTTCAAATTTTCATGGCTCTAGGAGTGTTTTCACTGTCTTGACTCAATATTTGGTAAGTCAAGCAGTTTAAGGATATTAGAGCAGTGATGTATTACTGTGTTATTGATGTTTGGTGACTGAAACATAACTGAAATATTAAACTGCATTCAATGATTATTCATTAATAAAGAATCTAAATGTTAGCCTATTTCTGTAAAATGTATAAAGAGCTATTTTCTGTACAAAATTATTCTTATACAAAAGATACACATTTGTAAAAGAAATTATTTCCTCTCTTTAAATGTTTGTGCAATGAAGCCTGAGTGTTGGATTTTTTTTTCTTGTACTAATTATTTATTTTGAAACCTTCGTGGCCACGTTTTTGCTGGTTGTACAAGCAATAAAATTAAGCTGGGGTTTTTGCATGCTGATAGGATACACAAGGCTGGAAGTGCTAGTAAGAAATGTACAGCATTTGCTGATGTGTTTTTAAGCCCATCTTCTCTTACAGTCATCTTAAAAGGAAATTCTTTCAGTTACAGTTACTTTTTTTAAAAAAATCTCTTCTGAGGCTGAATGATCTGAAGTGAATGTTGAATTGGAAAAAAGTGTTTTGGAAATGCTAGTGGCTAAGAGGGCGGAAGAGGTTAAGCTGCTCAGCTTTGAGCACTTAAAGCAGGTTGCCTGTAGCCCTGTCAACTCTTATATGCTTATTGCTCTTGTAGTTTAACCCCAGCTGGCAGCAAGGGACCACAGAGCTGCTCACTCCCCCAGTCAGATGACAGAAAGAATCAGAAGGGCAAAAGTGAGAAAACTTGGGGGTTGAAATGAAGATAGTTTAATAGCTAAAGCAAAGCAAAATGGGGGATTCCTTCACCCCTGCCCATGGGCAGGTGCATGTCAGGAGAGCTCCATCACACATAATGATTGCTGGGGAAGACAAATGCCATTACTCCAAATAGACCCCTCCCTCTCTTCCTTCATCCCCCCTTAGCTTTATAGGCTGAGGATGACACCAAAGGCTCAGGAACATCCCTTTGGTCATTTGGGGTCAGCTGTCCTGGCTGTGTCCTCTCTCAGGTCCTTGTGCACCTCTCACTGGTGTGGTGAAATGAGAGGAAGAAAAAAAGACTCTGCGTAAGCTCTGCTCATCAATAATGAAAAATCCCTGTGTTGCTAACTCTATTTTCAGCACAAATCCAAAACACAGCTCCATACGAGCCACTGTGAAGAAAATTAACTCTTTGCCAGCCAAAATTAGCACAATATTTAAGGTTCTGAGTTTTGGGTTTATTTGAGGTGAAGGGGCATGACTCTTGCACACAGTTTTCTCATCATATGCAACCACCTTTAAGTCCACTTAGATACTTCTGTTGTATTCATGTGCATGTTTATTAACTACTATTTTATGTGGCAAAAAACATGCACCAAAGAAGTTTTATATTGGAAATCATGATAAATTCTGGTAGTATGTACATTATTTGCCAGCTATTTTAAGTTTGTTTTAAAGATTCAGAATATAAATAGAAAAATTATTTACTGAAAACAAAATTGGCACCTTTGATATGCATAAAGAACAAAATAAAATTTTGCTTTCCTAGAAAGAACAGTTCAAAAAAAGCTACCCAAGCTGAAACCTGCATCATCATGTCTTTACTTAGCCTCCTAAAACAAATACACATATGTAATTAAGTACAATTAAAGATAAGTGTTTTAAGAGCTGTCTAGGGAGCTTTCTCAGTTATTAAGTAGAAAAGTACAAAATTGCTAAGAGTGATGGTGAATCAGACTTCTTTTTTTTTTTTTTTTCAAATATAACTACTTTGTGTGCTAGTTTGTAGCTCAGATGATACCCTTAAATGTGCTGGCACAGGCCATATGTAAATACAATATTTTCTGTTTCATATATATAAAATATAGAAAATAAGGTCTTTACAACAGTGGTACTCACCTATAAAGCAGTTCTAGCTTCCACAGAACAATACAATCTCCATTTCACAGATAAATAACTAAAGAGAAGGGCTGTTTGTTTTACTGAAGATCAATCACATCCCTGACAGAAACAGAAGATCAGGAGAATGCTGTTATGTGTAATCTTCACATCTTCCTAGTCCATGATCTCAAGGGATGAAGATTAGCATTCCCCAGTAATGCAAAGCTAGATGTGTTGACTCCATTCTCCCATGGAGAGAACACATCTAGCCTTGCATTACTGCCTACTATGCATTCTGTTTAAAATACTTGGATTATCTGCTTTTACCTCACAAAATATTGCAGAATCTAGCAACTATAGAAGATACTTAAATTTGTTCTTGAAGCTCTCCTAAATTGAGTGGGTTTTTTAGTCATAAATCTAGAACAAAGTCTGTACAGAAAAAGAGAAAGATCTTAGCAGCTTGACCAGTGCCTGTCAGACTTCTGTTAATGACAGGACTGCCTAGAAGCCCTCATCAAGAGTTCTGCCTGCACATTCACACAGGCTTTATGACCTTTTCGCGTTTCTTCATTAATCACTTATGACCTCAAAATGTTTTAGATTCATTAGGGAATGGTTAGAGACTCACAAATTCCGGTTTTGTCTGAAGTATTTTTTAATCCTGCAATTCACAGGTGAAAGAAGAGTAATTCAGGGGCAATGTCATAATCGAGAGAGCCACTAGATAGCGTATGGACACTGCACATCAGTTCTCTGCAGCGTGGAACAGTGTTTCAACAGCCTGCATTTCCCTAAATCATCACCAGTACTCTGACTTCAGGCAAGGCTTGCTCCTCTATTTTACAGCACCACATTGACAACATGATGCCTGCATTTTTATTAGTTTACAGCTGTTATAAAAGTTGACTACAGCTGGGACTGGTTATTGGTAATTAATTTTCATTATTTAGGGAATCCAAATTGACTTGAAGTGATAGTAAAGAATTGTCATTGTAATTTTGTCAGTAAAAATAATACAAGCATCAAGCTTGGTCTGACTTCTTGACCATCTCTAGCTGCGCTGTGAGAGGGGCCACAATGTATCCACAGTGGTCTCAACCAACGTTAAAGAATATTGGAGTGTTTTAGTAGGACTCAAATTCTTACTGCTTTTGCGTTAGATACAAGAGCTTCTGTCACTGTTTTTACAAGGCAGAGGTCCAGTATGATCTGATCAGCCATTTCTGCCTAAGGTGAAGTTTATTGTCTTTTTACCTCCTCTCCCCCATTATATGTAAGTCTCACTGTCTGTCCATTGCAACATGAAATCACTGCATAATGGTCTAAGCTTTTATTAAACTAGGAAGGGCAAGCATCCTTGCATACCTTAGTCTGGAGTATTCATTATCACAAGGAATTTGTGTTCTAAACACTTCATTAGCATAGATCTCTGTCCACATTGACTGAGATTCATTACAAGGGAAGTTATTAATACCTTACAGAAAGTTTCTCTGAAGTTATACTTTTCTTCCCATTCTGTCTGATAAATTCTGAAGAGCAGCCTAAATTTTAAGGCCTAATACACACTATAATTGTCACCATCTTTCTCAGCTGCCCTGCAGCTTTGCAGGTAGGTAGAGGGCAGTGTAACATACAACTCAAAGTCTGCTGCCACATAGGACATTTTACAAGAAATCGGCACTGCAGTGAACATAGTGTCATCTTCTGCCATCTGATCCAAGTGACTGACAGCACTGGATTTCAAGAAGGCAGATGTCAATAAACTCAGAGAATGGATAGGGAAGATCTAATAAGAGGCAAATCTAAAGGAAAAATAGATTATGGACAGCTGTCAGTTCATTCAAGGAATGTTAGTAAGGAACCAAGTGCAACCAAGGCATTTTAGAGGAAGGTAAGGATATTCAGCAGAAGTCAGCTAATTCACAACCTTTTAATAGACTTCAGTTGTAAGAGAGTTATCTGTAAAATAGAGACTACTATAGCTGGTTGAGAACTCAGCACAATACTACATTCATGGGAGGGTGTAGAGGGGGTGTAAACAGTTACTAAAGATAAAATGGCCTAGATACAACTAGCAAAACTTATTTAAAATAAAATAAATCTTACAGGTAAAAAGAGAAAAACAAAGAGAAATTTGGACTGGTACTCTATGATGGGCAAGTGCAGAGGATGTTAAGGAAGTGGAAGAGTTTAATGCTCTTTTTTTCTCCTTTTTTCATCAATCTTACTTAAAAGATCAACAGCAACCAAAGAGTGCAATTATTTAGGGGGTAAAATTTCAGCCTAAAATATGCAAAACTTGCTTAGAGAATAACATATCACATTACATGTCTTCCAGTTCCCTGAGCAATTTCACTCTAGAAGTCTTAAAGGGAAGTTAAAGTACTAGCTAGAGATGTCACATAGCTTGAATTTATTTTATATAATTTTTGCAAGTCCTTTAGTGGTATTTCCTATAATATCCTCATGGACATGCTAGTGAACTGTGTTCTAAATGAAACTGCTGTGGGAAGGGGCAGGAGGTCAACTCTAGTTGGATAATTGTATCCACAGGGTAATTCCATTCTAACACATCAAAATGTGTATGTTTTTAAGGAATTCTGTGGTCCTTGGTCCTGTATAAGATTTTGTGTTTCCAATGGAGGCATAGAAGATTGAATATGAAATATGGGTATGAATCTTGCAGATGGAACAAGGAAGGAGTGCAGATGTTATAGATACTAAAAAAATCAGAATCTAAAATGTTCTTAATATGACTTAGATCATCTGAAATGGATGGAATACAATAGTGCAAAATGCTTACATAGAAATACTCATCTGTTCTTGCAAAACTGTCTAGATTCACAAGAGAAAATACCATAGACTATATTGGAACAAGCTGAGCGTGAAGGGCAAAGCCCTCACAGCAGGATGTTTAAAGCGTCTTAAAGACTACTGAAAGAGCCCATGTGGGCTGATTCCCATAGGTAAAGATTCACCTGGAAATGACAACCTGTTCAGTGTACTTCAAGTAAGAGATGAAACAGTCAGCAGGGGAGATCAACAAAAATTGACAGGGGTCCAGAAAACATGAGGGAAGGCTGCAAGAAATGTTTTTCTTTCTCTGAGGTAACAACAAAGATAGAAGGTTAATATTCTTCAACTAAAAAGCTGTTGCAAAGAATAAGGAACTAATATATTCCTGATGGAAAGATCAGGAAGAAAAACCATTAAGAAGCATAAACCAAACAGCTTGGGAGATTTAGATTAGACATTGGACTAAACTTCTGTATCAATGATAAAATACAGCAGCTTGGGGTGACGTGATTGCACTTGGTTGTGGGATAGAAAGGTGACATAAATGACTTTTCCGGATTTCCTCTGATGAAAGCCAATCTCTGAGTGTGAGTCAATGACTCTCAATATCTGTGTGGACTTGATCTGGGAGGAGAAGTCCCACATGTATGATCCACAGCTGAGAGCTGAACACAGGACCTGAAGAGAGGGAGCCTGTGCTCAGCTCAGGATCTCAGAGGAATCTTCCTCAAGATCACACAGACTGTCCCACTCTCTTTCTGCTGTAAGGCTTTCCTTTTCTCTTTATCATATCTGCAGACTATCATGGAGCCAGCCATACTCCAGTTTTCAACTAATCCACCTAGATACCAGTTTTGCATCTCTTCTTTTTATCATCATAACCCATTTTCCTTCTTGAAAAATTTCTCCTATAAACTTACTCAATACTTCTGCCTTCCAGTCAGGCCATTTTTCAGTCCCAGAAGACAATGGCCAGTGAGACAATCCTGCTGTACTCAGTTCCTGTGCTGTATGGCAGAGCGGTCTGCAACCAGCAGCCTTCTGCTCAGTCATGTCAGGGTATGATCACTGCCACCCACATCTAGGTGCCTTCCTAGTTCCTACTGAGTACATTCAAAATGTGACTGTCACGAGGCAGAAGTGAACACTGACTATAAGACAAGGCTTCGTTTAGGATTCAAGTCCTGGCTCCAGACCACAGAGAGAAAAAACAAAACCCACCAAAATTAACAGTAAACACTGTTAAGTCTTTAAAGTGACAAAGTAAATTCCTAGACCTATTTTCAACCAATAGTCAGCTATTTTTGTTGACTCTGAGAATATAGTGTGAGACCATCCATACTGAGTCAAAACCAAGATCCGTCTAGCCCTCAAGCTTGCTTCAAGTAGTGGTCAATAACAGGTGCTCATGGAATAATAAATAGAGAAAGAATTATGTCATACTTCTCCCAAACACATACAAGGCTCCAGCAATTTGTAGATCAGGGACTTGGCTTCAACAACAGTGAAACCAACTGAGGTCCAGAGCTCAGAACGATCAAGGCTTAAATGTCAAAGTCTGGGAACATTACTACTCAAACCCAAGGTCTCACAGAACATGTTCCACATCCCATTGTCAATGGTACGTGCTGGACACTCTGCTGTTCACATTGCTCTGCTATAACTTTCAGTACAAGCTAAAGGAGTCATCCAGGGAGATTATTGCAGTGGTATAGAGAACTGTACTGTTTGCAGATGTCACATTTTTCTTAAAGTAAGGGATGCTGAAAATAGTCTAATGAATGTTTGCCTGTGGTTTTGATCATACTTCAAGAACCATATTTTAAAATTTCCCAATTATGAGAAAGTTCTAAGCATATATTTTGCAATAAATTCTCTTTAAGAATAGAATACTATGCCTCAGAACTTACTTTGTCATAAAACCACAAGTAAGCCCCAAAACCCTTACACTGAAAAGTAATATTGGCCTAAGTCTCATCATGTGTGGTTTGCAGCCATATTGGCACAAATCATTGCAGGTATGAATTTTTTGACCCAGTAAAAACTTTTGACGGAACTTTGAATTCTGTTCCCTTTGAAAAAGATCTCCAGGGAGTGTGCAGAAAGGACTGTAAAGCCATGCTGTCAATTTCAGCATGGATTACAGTGGGAATCAGGAAACATACCAGGTGAGGATTTTAGACAGCAGTACCTGCAGACAGGACCAGCCTCAGATAAGGAATATGTCTATTCAGGATACAGGCAGAATTGTTTAGAAACCTTACACTGCCACCATAAATTTATAAGCACATTGGTTCTGACTAGTTGTATTAAGATCTCCAAAGAGCACATAACACATGGAGGCAGGGACCACTTTCAGTAACCAAATAATTCTGTCACCAGACAGCCTAAAACTGTTCAAAGGCACAATTTTTAGCCAAGACCAACAGATCTGAAATATTTTTTGAATCTCCAGGCAAATGAATTTTCAGGATGTGACAAGCCAAAAAGTCTTTAGGAAACTCTCCAAGCAGATGAACTAATTTTTTTTGCCATCATGTCTCTTAAACACCTTGATCAGTTTCCTTCAACTCTTCCAAAAAATCTGTTCCAGAATAAGATTATGCCTGCAAAGTTGTAGGTGGATAGGGCTAATTTTGGCAAAGGGAAAAATAGGAATAAAGTCAAGTTTATAAGGGAAACTTAAAGACATTTGCAGCTTGCTGAATACTGTTCAGTGGGATCTATATAATACATGATCTTTCCATTGCAGCAAAAATATAAAGTGCTTTTATTGTCACGAAGGAAAAAGACCACTAGGAGACAAAAAGACCTGTCAGGTCATGCAAGTATTTTTGCTTCCGCCCATTAAAATGTTTATAGGATCCAGATTAATTTTCTAAAATCTTGGCTTGAAGATCTTTGCAGTATATTACACCATGCTGGCAGTGGAGAATGATGACAATTTCTGACTGCAGATGTGCCTCTACCACAGACCTCATTAAAACTGCAGCATGGCATTGACACACTAACTAAAGCATTACATTGGCCAGCCAAGGTACTGCAACACCACGGCACTGCCAGTTCAGACCACAGCATGCTGCAAAACCCACTCTAAAAGCAGAGCTCAGTCAATGGCCAGCTGCTGTTGGCAGGCCATCCTGAACAGTCTTCCTGGGATAAGGGACCCAAGCTATCTAGTGCAGGTAGTTAAATGAAAATATTCTGTGTGGTTATAAAGTCTGCCTCTAGATAGTTCCTAGGCAGGAATAGCTCCTACAATTCAAACTGCCCAGTTTGGGAAGACATAGCACACACAGTTTTTGCTGAGATCTGGAAATTTTCTGGTTTGTGTAATGGTTAAGGAAAAACTCCCCTTGGGGACATTGCCCTTTTCAGATTCCTGTGACAGGTAGAGGTCCTTTCTAGGTCCTTGTAAAGCTCACTTAATAAAAGTCTCTGTAGGGAATGGGAAAGGGTTATATAGGCTGCAGGCCAGACAGCACATTTCCACCCAATGTGCAATTGAGCTGTTATGGACAGATATTACTCACAGAAATACACACAATTCTCAAAGATAGTTTAGGTCCTCTAACCCCATCCCTCCCTTGACCCACACCCATAACACTAATTTCTGGTCACCAACTGTCCTCCCAACACAACCACCCCACCTAGAGACTGCTCAACTTGAAAGCTCTTCCTGTTGACCTCTGCAGTACTGTTTGGAAATGCAGAGGAAAAAGTAGCAACCTGGATTCAGCAGGCCAAATAAAAGTCATTCTAAAAGCTGCTAAGCTAATTGATGTCTAGAAACTAGCAACTTCAGCCTGGTACTCAGAGCAGCATGGAGATTTGAAAATCTGTTCTTAATCCTATGTGACAGGGATTGCTGGTCAGAAATACAGCAGCTGGACAGCAGTAAAGAAGGAAAAGGTTGAGCAGAGGAGAGCTATAAAGCCAACACACATACAGAAACCCAAGATGTGTTCAAACTTAAGCCATTAGATGTGCTCCCTGGTAGCATAATCTCAGCCTGCTTAAAGCAACTTCTGTCAAAAACACGGGTACAATATGGAACTAAGTATGTCAGTGGACAAAGTACAGCCTCAAAAGACATTGCAGAAGGTTCAAAGAGTCAACAGTATCTAGCAAGCTGACAGCTTTTGACATGGAATTTCTTGTATTCAGGCTGTTTAGCAGCAACTCCAACGTCAGCCTGAACACAAACCACTGGGAAGCATATAACTCCAGATGTTTTTCCTTTTCCCTCAAGAGAGGAGAAATGAAGAGTTACTCCCTAAAAATTTGTGTTCAAGTGACTTTTCAGTGATACATGAGCTTGGCAACACCATGACTATTCATCTAGGCCCCTCCACACACAAACCTTCAGTTTCTGGTGACATATGGCATGGGAAAATCCAGCTCAAGCAGCTGATGTTTGGCAAAATTATAAACAATCAGAAACAAGGTCTTCTAATGGAGGCTTGTTAGACAGCATTAGCTATTGGACCACTGTCATCTTCACAGCCAGAGAGTGATTTAATCTGTCAGTTATGTGAGCACTTGGAGTGATGAATAGGTCTTTGTATTCATTCACATCAAGTATGTACCCAGACTGGCATACAATGTGAGGGTTCTTTTGTCTGATAGCCGACTGGATCTCTAAAGAGCTGGGAATTTGCACAAAATAGCAAAGCAGTGCCATAAAAGATACCACCCATGTTCAGAAAGAGGGATTCCCGAGGTGCCTGACTAGTGCCATTCTCTGCAACTTAACTTGTCCGTCATTACCTACACACCTTAAAAATCACATGTCAAAAAAGTAGTCCAGTTTTTCACCTCAGTTTTAGCCATCCCAGATGGCCACATTTAAAATCAGAGTGGCATAGGGGGACAAGTGCAGTTTGTCCAAAACTGCCAGCAGCTGGTAAGACAGCAGCCACAGGGCTCCTCTGCAGAGCCAAGCCACTTAGCCCCTGCCAGCAGCCCCAAGGTTTTGGGTGACCACACTCCTAGAGGCACTCAGCTGTGCTGTCAGCACGAGGAGCAGAGCAGGGGTCCAGGGCTGCCCAAGCCAAGCCATTCCTTTATAGAATGACTTCTCCAGGCTTTATCAGTGAGAGCAGTTTTCTGGCTCCTTTCTTTTGCTGCAGCAGCACAAAAGGACAAGAACTGGGCTAACAACTCATACCATGTTTTTACCCAGTATAAATGAGTGCAGAGTATCCTCTGTCACAAGCCTTTATAATTAAAGCTGGTCACAGCTCTGCCAATTGGACATAGCAGTTCACTCTGCCCCAGCAGCTGTTTGGGCTGGAAACTGAGTGGAGCAGGACGACGGGGGACAAGAGTGAGGTGTGCCATCTGATCAAGGTCATTTATTAGCTTGGCTTTATAATTCTGGGGAAGCCAGTGGCAGCTAGTCCTAAGCCAAATTCTTTCAGTGCTGCCATAGAAAAAAAAGTCAATGCATACAAATTCCAGTAAAATTAAATTATTACAAACTTTCAAAGATATTTCCATATTCCAGATAAAAATTCTCTGAAAAGTCTCAGTTTGATAGAGGTTACATACTACCTCACAACTTCTCCTCCCAGGACAGGTACAGCTTCTGAACTTCCCTCTGTTGTAACTGGAGTGAAAAACTGGAGTCTATCACTGGTCACACTTCAACACATCCCTTTACATTTTGGCATCACCCACAAAGATTTCTTCTACCATTCAGATGAGTGGGGCCTATTTATTTTTCTCTTATTCTTGTGATCAGTTATTTTTTTAGGACCTTGTCCCAGTGTGGACAAGGTGCTCAGACTTTGTTAGCTCAATCAGACCACAGACAAGACAAATTATGCCTTCCCTCTCTTTTCACTTTCTGAGCTGCTCTTAAAACACACTTTTAAGGGTGAGTTGATCCTGGGAGGAGACACAGCAGAGAAGAGTGGGTGTGGGTGACTGGGGATGATAGTATAGGATTTGGAAGGGATGTGCTGGCAGATTGATATATTATGGCCACAGCATAAAGGCTTGACCCCTACTGGGCTGCTGGGGTGACCTGTGCTAGCAGAGCACAGTGCTACCAGTAGCCACAACCAGAGAAATTGGGGGAACCTTTCCCTCTCCTATTTCTCTATAGGTCAGACCTAGGCTTCTGGAGAGCACCTTTCCTTAATCCTCAGTGACCAGCTGGACCTAGGGTCCCACCAATCTCTATGTGAGAGTATCATGAAAGGCTTGAATGGCATTGTCCATCACTACCAGGAAGCAAACCATACCCCCAGTCACAGGACTGTCAGGGCTGGCTCCTCACTTTTATCTGGCCTCTGCAAAAGAAACTGTTAGAGTGCTGGCAAGCCTTGAACTATGAGCAGGCACTGATATCTATCCCTGTGCAATGAAACAATAGGAATTAAGTGCTTACAGCTAAGTGTGTGTTTAAGTGCTCCACTGAAAGTCATAAACCTTGAACTGAGACAGTTTTCATAGAATGTGAGATAAGGGGAAGATGAAACATTCACCTACAGCCATTACTTCTGCAGGCACATGAAGGGTCTACTGTCCAATGAGAACATAACCAGCTGCATTTGGAACCACCAGGCCAGAGATAAACTTAAACCAGGACACTACACATCTATCATTTAAACACAGCAAAGAAAGACAATACAGTCCCATACCTGTAAATATGCAAGCCATATGCAACTCCAGGCAGTTAATAGGTTCACTGAACAACCATCAACCTGGATAACTGGAGAGAAGGTACCAGCTTCTCAGAGTGTTGTGTGCTCTCTCCTTTTGACAGACGAGTCCCAGAAGTCATGCATAATTTTCATAAGGTGAGATAATAAGCTGTCATTTGTAGGAAGCCTAGAGCTAACCACACAGAAAATCAACTGTCTGAAAATAAGAAACATGTCAAACTGCAAAACAGATTCTTTCTTTAAAAATAAAATGAGGGAGTGATTTGAACACAAAATTTTTGGCTTAGAAGTAATATTCTAGCCATCAACAAAATAGGAGTAAAGGAGTAAATTTTTGTGATTCCTGAGTGGTTTGATATGAAACATGCTGAAATTAATTCCTGATACAGATTTGTCTGTCATTCCTTACTTTACAGGCTGCCTCACTTCATCCCCAGCTCCTCTCCTTCCCTGTAGACATCAAACTAGAGGGGAAAGGGAGGAGAAAGGGAGATTGCAGGACAGGGAGGCAACCTTAGAGTAACAATATATAATACTTCAGCATGCTTTATCCCATATTTCATGCACATGGCTTGACTCTCAATAAGTATAGTTACTCATATGTGTACTTATGCAAGTAGCAGGGAAGATGTCCTTCCTTAGATAGTCATGGAATCCTGTGAGCAAAGGACATCATCTTGAACAGAAAGCATGTGGGAAAACTCCTGTAACCCATGGCCATTGCCTGGGTATCACACGGGCTGTGGTGACAGGATGGGATGTGGGTCTGGCTGTGTGGGGGCCTGGCTGCTGTGGGCAGCTGGAGCCTGGCCATGCTGCAGCATCACTGAGGGAGCTGACACATGGGCAGCAGATCCTTGGGCAGTTTGAGCAGGGGGCTGGGCAGGACATTAGAACCTCTTTGTGCCTCTGGAGCACTGGCAGCCATGGCACAAATGCCAAAGATATCCCGGGCCTATGTAAGGACATATGAGTTAGAGGCAGGTTGTGCAGGAACAGCTACCTCCAGCTGTTTTGGGCCAAATTCAATAATGTCAGCAGAGGAAAGACATAAAACTCCATCATCCTGATTTACATGACAGAGCAGCTCCAAGCACCTCCATTCCTATCAATGGCAAAGCAAAGTTTTTTCATGGCCAAGAATGCCAGCAGAAGAAAGGATCAAACTGAGTTAAGTGCTGTCATCCTCCTCACCCCACTCTGGGGCTGCCCATGATGGCACTTCACAAAGGTGTAGAAAAAAATTGAGGCTATTGCTGCCGTCTCACATATTATTTGCATTGAGGAGGACCTAACCAGACACCCAGGTTTACTCAGGTGGAGCACTCTGTTTAAGGCCTTCATTTTTGTTTTTTTTTAATTTTTAATTTATTTTTTTTTTTTAGCAGAGAGACTAAAAAACCTTGTCAGCAACTGACAGTTTGGGTTGCTGGGCTTGAGTGGTTTTTAATTTTCTCCTTTTGGTGATTTCTGCCAACTGTTACTTCATGCATATGGAATATACAACTTCCAGCCTTTTCTCATTGGTGTGAAGTAAGACTTTGGCACGTGCTGAAAACAACAAACAGAAATTAACTTTCTCTCTCCCACCTTTACCCGCCAGTAATTATTTGGAGAATTAAACATGTCGTCGTCTTGCCGTCACCTTAATTCTCCACATTAAAAAGGGATTATATAACAAATTAGCCTGATTTAGTCTGTCTTCTAGGGACTTGCCCACTGGTTCACTCTTCTTTATTAAATTAGCAAAGAAGCTTTTGGCTTTCAGATATGCCAGGAAAGCCTTCCCAAACTGAGACCACCAGTGCTAGGAATTGCTGAAGTGCTTAAACTGCTCTGGAACTACCTCCTCGGAATTTACAGAGTCTGAACTCCAGGTGACCCGCCACACAGTGAAAACACATGGGTAGACGCTTGTAATCTGATCTTCTGACATTAGCCCTCCAGTTTAGAAAAACCAATCCCCCAATTCACTGGGGTGATAGAGACCTCAGTCTCTTTACTGTGCTCATTTAAATATAACCCAGGGTTTAGATTTGAGCTATGTGACAATGGAATTTCTGCTAATTCTTTCTCTGGTGATGGCTTAGCAGGAAGCAGCCGTTGCAAAGCAGAGCTAGATGTTTTTCCACCAGTTGTGCAAGAACATCTACATTGCCTGCAGTGACAGGGATGTCTGCTGGCCAGAAGGGCAAGTTGCAAAGACACAGCATGTCTTATTCCTCCTCAGCTGACTGTATGTCGGAGAACTAATGCTTCTTTCATACAGAATTACACAGTATGAAGTCTGCTGATTGCCAGTCATCTGAAGGCCTGATGCAATGCCCACTGGAGCCAAAGGCTGTTTTATTTCTGCCTTTATAGGCTTTGGATTATCGCCTTACTCAAAACACTAAACCTTTGAGTATTTCAAGCTGTTGGGTCAAACCCCCTTACTTTCTGCATTCTTTGCTCTTAGCTGTAACAGTCCATGTCACCACCACAATGACAGCATTGATGACAAACAGATCTGTGAACCAATACAGAAACAATCATATACTCCTGGGTTTCCCCTTGACTTTCTCCAGCCTCTCCCTTGAGGACACAAACCCAGCTGCTCCAGATAGGCCATTCTCATAGGCATTGTAGCTTATTGATTTTAAGCATTAATTTTCAGGTTTCTTATTTAAAAAATAAAAAAAGTTTCTTATCTATTTAAAAAAAAATCCTGATGAAAACAGAAAAAAAAATTCCGATTTTTCCAAGACTAGACAGTAAATATGATCTCCTGTACCCACATTCTCATTAGTTTGAGCTACATCCCTTTGAAGCTGTCCCTGAAATGCTGGTTGGTCTGAAATGGGGGGAAACTGAGCTCACCCATGCATCTGCATTGCTTTTACAGCAGAGGCAGGGAGAGGACGTCTGTTCTCACATACAAGCACTTGCATCACTTGCCTGAAGAAGCACTAAAGCACTAGTGGCTGATGACAACTCCAAGTGCTGCCCATCATCAGGCTGCTCTCACAGCACTCACGTGTACCTCATCAGGGACTTCAGAGGCTGCTTAGGTCACCACAGCTTTTGGTCACCACTGGTAGCACTTGTGCTCCACTAAGGATCCACTCTCCGTTCAGTACACAAAGCAGAATCTGAAGGGAAAAGAAAATATAATCTCTTGTTTTCAGAGTTACTGACACATGTACAGATTGTGACAAAAAAGTCTTCTGGTTAAATCTGGTCTATAGTATAGTATAGCAAACTCTTCTGGACTGGCAAGGTTTGGGGATGACCAAGGTTTGGAATAGGTCTAAAAAAACCTCATTCCTCTTAGTTTTGATTTCTGTCATTTTCTGCTATATATCTTATTTTGCCGTTGCAGTCACCTCATGAGCTGTTAACTCATATTGCTTTGAGGAAGCTCAGTTAAAGAAAATTCAATATAGAGCCTATTTCTTCCAGTAGCCTCATGCTCTGCCTACCACAGTTATAAAAGGATGGTGTTCATCCAGTTGCACAAATTAGCAGCTACTTTCAAATGACACTGAAATTTTATTTTGAAAAATCTTTAAGAGTGGTGATTTTTTATTATTTTATGAAAATCTAATTCTGTCAGATGCTTTTTTTTT
>VWYP01030619.1:14961-140452 GCA_013400435.1 Pycnonotus jocosus | reverse complement strand
TTGTTCAGGTGGTTTTTTTTTTTTTTTTTTAGTTCTGACAGCCTCTGACTTAAGAAGAGCTAAACATTCTCATGAGAGAAGCATATTGTACCATGCCTCAATAATCATCAAAGTAATTAGGTCACCCAAATCTGAGACTGAAATCTGAGACTGAAACTGTACTTCTTAAGGGGTGATGGCTTACAAGAAGATAGGCTAGATAAACAAAATTAAAAAATCCCAACTCTCAAGTGACAAAACTCATGGGTAACAGTAGTGGTTCCTGCTGCCTCTGGAGATCTCCACACCAAGAAATGAAAGAATTTGCAGTAATTTTCCTCCTAATCATGCTATTACATTCATTGTGAAAACAGTGTATTTCAAAATCCCTCCCACCAAAACTAAAAGCTTCTACACACTCTAAGTGGATATATATAAAAAAAGGCTTAGAGAAATGGACAGGGATGAAGAATCTATGTAGAAAGGATTTCTACACATATAAAAGTAATGATTCAGAATTTTGATAATGTAATATTTTTTCCACATTTTTAAACACATTTTCAGGATTTTACAATGCTGATTTAAACATCTGCAGTTCTGCAGCCTGGTTTAATGTTGTGTGTGATATGAACTACAATGCTTCCTCTTTCCAATACACACAGCTTCAGCTCAAAGTGCAGCAGCTTGTACTTTTCCATAGAGGGTTTTTGCTTTGGTCTCCATGTCAGGCAGTATTGTAACAGTTAAATGTAATATTGCCAATATTACACTAAAAAACATCTCCTGCTCTATAGAATGTGCTAGTCCTGTAGAAATGAAACTGCTGAAATATTGATCACTCAATAGGAGGCCAAACAATCAGACATTGGCAGTTTCTGTAGAATATTTGCAATTTTTGTTTTTAGTCCAGCAGCATGGAAAGAGTGAAATTGCATTGGCAAGCTCACAAACTTGCCAAAAAAATTCAATCCCCCTCCCAGTGCAGTTCCATGGGATTCAAACCACCACAAACAACTTCCAACCTCTCTGAGCAATGATCACCCCAAACATGTTATTCTGCAAACTGGAAAACTATAATAAGAAAACTAAGTTAAAGAAGATTTGTATTACTTAAAACAAAAACAAAGCAAACAAAAACACAGAACCAAAACAAAACCACAAACAAACAACCAAAAACCCCAAACAAACAAAAAACCAAACCCAGACAAGCTAACAAAGCAAACCATGCATACATTATCCACTTAAATATCTTTTCTGTAATATTTTTTTTAAAAGAGAGGAGAAGAGCTGGAGATTTTTTTAAAAAGCATCTTAAAGAGTTGAGGTACATATTGTTCAGTGAGGGATGTACTCAGAGAGGTTTCATGGAAGTTTCTCACATTATCCCTATTGGCAGCAAGCAGACTAGTGTTGGAGGGCTTCTGGGCTTGGGTCTATGGGATTACTACAGAATACCAGAGCAATGTCTGTAGCAAGAACAGAGAAATGACCCTAGAGTACACAGGAAGGAAACTAAAGAGAATTATAAGCAGATTTTAAGACATCAAGAAGAAGACAGGGACACTGCAAAAATGAAAGTAGAAAAACCCTTCAAAATGATAAAAACCTAAAAGATTCATTCAGAATTGTCTCCTCCAAAGGCAAATATTCCACTGCCTTGCTTCATTGACAATGACATTTCCATGAGGCCTGCAATCTGATCTGGCACATATAATTTACAGAAGCTTATAAAATTTATTTGCTGTAACAGCACACCAACAATGATATACTATGGATTTTAGATGAGTATTTTATATTTCCTCAGAAGTCAATAAATTCGTGCCAGCAGAAAACATGGCTTTACAGTCACATAAAATATTTTATCTCAAGGAACAATAGAAACTCTAATCAAATTGAATCACTTTACATTGTTACAAACCACAATTAATCTGCTCAGACTGAAAAGCCACATGAATTTTTGACTGAAAGGCATGTCATTAAGTTCCTCAGTTGTTTACATGTAATGCAACATGACAGGAATTTGTATGGAGAAGAGAGAAAACGAGCTATTTGACCTTAACTGTTTGGAATCCTGTCTATGGCTGTTTGCAGTCTGCAGTAGATTGGCAGGGCTGATCACATGCATAAGTGTAGGATTTGTAGGAGGATTTCTCATACTGAGTTGTTCTTTGAGGAACATTTGGTGAAAACTCACTGTGTCTTTGGGTATTCAAGCCTAGGGAGGAAGTGAACATTACCATCACCATTTTTTATCAAGAGTAAATAATAAATCTACCAAAAAGGGAAATACTTGATCTACATTAAGCAGGACAGGTAAAAAGTAATGTAAATTGTACCTCATATGTGAAGCATGGAAGGTATCTTGCCCAGTCCTTTTCCCATGGAATGCTGAGACAGACAATGGAGATGTGCAGAATGTCTGGGCAAAAATGAGCAGCTCATCAGCACAGGGACTGAGTCTTGATCCCAGGAGATGCTGTGCAGAAAGATGAAGATTTGCATTAGGCAAGTACAGAAGAGTATATCACCTCACTTGTACAGTGACTAGCTGGTGTTAGCTGGGATGAAGAGTCAAGGTGAGTGTAGGCTCTGGTCTCTGTGCCTAGGCGAAGGCTGCAGGCAGAGTTATTCTGTTTAGTAAAGTTCCTTCTGTTGTGCAAGCTTTTTTTAGCCCTTAACCTAACTAGTTAGTTTGTTAGTTAGAAAGCAAGGAGAGACAGAAGTCTCTCTCCAAAAAGAATTAGATTGAAAACACAAACCTGGAAAGTTCAGAGAACAAGAAGCAATTAAAAAGAGCCAAGTATTTATTTATCTGTTTGTTCTAAACTTCATGCTTGCCAACATTCAGACAGCCTTCTGAACTGGGGCAGAATTAGAAGCTTGAATGTCTGAGACATATGTTGGGTCAAAAGTGAATGATGGTCTTGTTTGCTAATTTAGGACACCTCAAATAAATAGCATCAAGGAACAGAGGGCAGGTAATCAGCATTTGCTGTCACTTTACAATATTTTGAACTGAGTTCCTGAAATATTGAGAACCCCATAATCATCAGGTGTTTTCAAAATCTTCATTTAAAACTTTTTCTGTCACAGAAGAATAATTTTCCTTCAGAGATGAACCTCCCCATCTGCCAGGAAAGTGCGTTTGATGACAGGAAAGGAGGAAAATTCATTAGACTAATCAAGAAGGCAATTGGAAAACCTGACTTCATTCTAAAAAAATGGATATGTTCATGGAAAACCAGCTTCAATTCAGGGCTTCAAATGAATCAGCTTTGAAAGAGGACAAAATTACATTACTGGCATTAAAAAGACAAGCCTTGAGACACATGTCATAATTTCTTCCACTGGCAAAGAGATGATGCTGAGCAGTGGTGAGAGCAGTCAGCCTTGGCATGTCCCACTCCCCTGGAAAGTTTTGTGACTGTTGTCAAGCAGAGAAGGATGTTGTGCTGTCTCTGCCCACCCCAGCATCCCAGCTGCCTTTTACACAGGTGCCATACTGCCTGAGTAGCTTTGCTGTGAGACTGGATCAGCCATCAGCACGCTCAGGGATTTGCTCAAGACACAAGCACTGCCTGCCTTCTTCTGGGAACCCTCGTGGCACAGGAGCTGAAGGGTGACATTTATTTACTTTCATTGGTTGTTTTTGGAGAACTGGATTAGCTACTGGATTTTTTCATGGATCTGCTTTTATTGATGCACAGCAGCTCTTGCTCACCATCCTCAGGAAATGGACTCCAAAGCACACAGTTAACTTCCGTGGGAGATGGATACCCTCATAAAGAAAAAATACCGAAATGTCAGAGGGAACCACAGAAAGAAACAAACCAGAGAGCAAAAATGCTGTTCATCTCTAAACTAGTTGTCCCTCAATTAAGTAATTAGATATGTAAGAGACTGAAAAGGCCTCTACAAAGACAGTGCAATAACTTTTCACAATATCTGAGAAGATAATGGTGACAGCTTCATTACAGCCAGTGGAAAATTATTAATAAAAGAGGTGATTTAAGTGCTACTCCTGATTCTCTGGCTTATTCTTGCTGTTCAACTGATCTGAGTTACAATTGGATCTGCAAGTAAAAATACTGCATTTCTAGCTGTCATGCCCACTTTGAAGACTGAGTCCAGTAAGTGAGGACCAGTGAATTTATAAGGGATATTCAGGTTAGCCTGTAAAGACAAATTTATGCTTGCTCTAGCAAACATCTGCATCTGCTCTATTTATTCAGGTAACATGAAAGAGGCTATGCTACTAAAACACATCATAAATGAGTTACTAAATTGGGTCGTTCAGCCCCAGCATTAAGACTGTAGTGATTATATATTGGTTTATTTTATTAAAGTAGGCAGTTACCTCTCTAATGGGACTAAAATGAGGATGTTCTTACCAGTAATGGGAAAAATAATCTCTTTTAGTTCTTACTGTCTCCTCCCTTCTCACTATGTATCTAAAATTACTGAAATCCAATGGCTTCAGAAAATGTAACCTCTAAAGTAGTGCTTCCTTGAGAACAAATTTTTTAAAAACCAACAAAACAAAAAAAATCCCCTGACAAACTAAAAACACTTGGATTGTACAAAATACCGTGAGAAAGCTTCTCACTAAATAGTTCCTCTGGCAAATACAATAATGGAAGGAAACAGAGTACAGTGAATGAAATCTATCCCACATTAATTATGTTGCTTTTTTCCCTTAGGAAAGACTGTTGGGTATATGAATACAGAATACAAACTGCTGAAAATTAAAATGTGCTGCAGAATGAAATCTTGTTAGTCTCTGCTGAATGTTTAGCCTTTCACTTGTGAGCTGGGAAGATATGGCAGTTCATGCAGGAAACACCACGTCCCTGCCAGGCTTTGCATGACGGGAGTGATCAAACTGTCTGCACGCAGGGCACACACATGCACTTACTCATGACAAGACAAGGAAATGTTTTTGGGGTACATAGAGGCAGCTGCTGCAGCAATCTGAGGTATTGCTGTTGGTGCCTCCAGCCTCCTTTCTATGCTATGGAAATGCAAATGAAAACACATCTCCATGAAATTCTCTACTTTGAATATAACTGACCAAATTAAACAACTTCTGCTCTTTTGTTAGTGGCACTTATCTAGCTAGATAATGATAAGTCATTTTGTTCTTCAGTTATAAAAAGCTGCTGTAAGTACATAATATGGTTAACAAAACACATGCATAACCAAGTTTAATTTTAGAAGTTGTCAGTCTCAGTTTTGAAATGCTGTGTGACATACCAGAGTCCTAGTCATACCACAGTATGAATTATGGGCGACGCTGGCCGTGTTCCCACAAAAATAAGATAAAATATCAGAGCTGCTCCTTGAATTTTGCTTTTCAGCAGAAAATATTGATGTAAACAGCAATCCATCAACTTACCCACTGCAACCTAGAGCATTACCATTGTGATGAAGTACCAACAGACAGCTTTATCCCAGAGCATCCCTCAAGAGCAGGGTGTAGCCCAGAGCATTTGCTTTGATCCATCCCACTGCCACTTGCTTGACACTTTTTCCGTGCTGACCAAGTTTCAGATGAGGAACTGGAGGCTTTGAAAATTTGGGCCAAAGAACACCTTTGCCTTTTCACAGGAACTAAGCTCTTTGCCCTGGTTCAAAGCATCATGAAAAGTTCAAAGGAATCATCTGACAGTGCTGGATAGGATAAATACCAGCATTTATTAATGATATGAATCGGTAAATAATTTCTTGCCTTGCAGAGTCAGAAAGTTTGTAGCTGTCAGGTTCCCCATGGAATTGGACATTCTGTCATGAAATACCCTGAATTCATGAGTGATTCCAACCTAATCATGAGTCAGACTCTCACACTGCTCCATCCTCAAGCATGATAGCCAAGGTCTTCCTATTGCCAGCTGTAGGATCTGAACCAGAATCTCAGAACAATTCAGGCTGGAAGGGACGTCCATAGGTTATTTGGGAAAACTACTTGCTCAGAGTAAGGCCTGCTGAGGTCACATTTGTTCAGGGCTTTATCCAGTCAACATCTGGTTATCTCCAAGGTGAGAGATCCTGCAGACTCTCCTGTCATTAATTCCAGTGCCACATTACCCTTCCAGTGGAAAAAAAAAAATCCTAATAACAAGTGAGAATTTCACACATTGTGTTTGGTGTCTCTTGTTGTGTCCTGTCATTGTCTTCCTCTTAGAAGAACTTTGATTCATCACACAGTATTTTCTCTAGCTGCTACTAAGACTCCTGACATTCTTCATTCTCAGACAAAAATTTCTTCCTCCAAAACACTCAGTGAAGATGACCAGGTTCATCCACCATCCTCATTCATGATTTGCTGTCTTCCTTCATCCCTCTTTGGAGCCATTCCATTGCCTAGACCAATGAATGAGTTCAATGCTGAAACAGAGCCAGCCCTTGTCTTTTTTAAAAGAAGTCAGAGAGCCAGCACTGCTCTAAATCTAGGAGAGCCTTTCTGAAACAAATGCACACGGCCAGTCCTTCAAGCAGGAGAATCCAAAATTCCTGAAGCCAGAAGGCTCAGGCAAAGTTAATTAAGTTTTCAGCAGAAGAGAACATACTGTCTTCTTGATACTTTCTCCTCTAGGTATTTAAAATTCACTCTTTTCTCTCGTGGTCCCTGTAAACTTTTCCTCAGCCTGTGTTTCCTAGGCAGCTCATGCATGTGGAAATAATTTCTGCAATGCCAGTATTCCTTTTTTTGAGTCTGCTTCAGTTCAAGACAAAAGGGCATAGACCAATAAAAATACCCTCATGTTTTGTTGTCTTTCAGCATAATACGAAGCTCTTATCATTTCCTCCCCATATAAAAATATATATATAAATGCTGGGAAAGAAAAGCAGGCCCAGCAGTATGAAAGAACTGCAAAACATCCTCTTATTCTGTGCATTGACAGTCTGGTCATGGTCAGGTTTTGATGTACACAACAGGGAATTTATATGTATCATAAAAATTTATCTATAGTGAAGGTACAAGGAACAAATTTGTATGTCCTAAGGCAAAAAGCTGCTGCAGTAATCTACTCTGAGATTGGAGTGTCATGTCTAACAAGTTCCGGCCTAGTAGAGACATCAATATACTGTGAGATAAGAAATAGCTACCCAAAGGGGTGCTACTAGTCACTGTACCTCAGGTTTACTTTGTATCTCTGAGCCACTAAGATTATGTTCACTTACTCTATTACATTTTACATAGTGACTCCATATTTTTCAAATAATTTTTCAAGAGCTGAAAGAAGAATTTTCCATTCTCTCATTTTTAGAACTAGCCTAACTCATATTTTGGTCCAAGAATGGTAGGGCTTTTTTATTTTCTATCTTGTCATTAGAAAAATATTTGAAAAAAAAATTTGTCATTTCTAGCATCATCTGAATTGATGACAGTAATCAACCAGATTATTATTATTATTATGGGAAATAACAATTTTGACTATAATTCAAAGCATGAATTACAGTCGTGAGAATGCTTCCATGCAGCAAAAGTTCTGGAAAGCATTTAGGTGGCTAACTGAATTTTCCATATGGCTCTGGGGAGTAGATATTAAGGAAACTCTGCAACCTTTTAAAAGAATATTGCATGTTCTCCTTCCTCCTCAGTTCCAGTCTGTGAGGTTTCATGATTAAAGCCTCAACTCACCTCATATTATAAGGGAAGCACATGCCACTCTATGCTAACATCAAGAACCCATTTCACACAGTTTTTGGCTGGTGGCTGGATGAAGGTACAAGTGTAAAGGGACATTCATGCAGCATTGCAGAAATCTAGTTGGAAGTTTTTTTTCCACTTCAGCAAAGCCCAGGGCCATTTATGTTCTTTGCTGCATTCTGTGAGTTCAGAATCTTTAGACTGGAAAGTACATGGAAACCCACAGGACCCAGAACATCGACTCACCATAACTAACAACTGCAAGGCTCACAAAGGATTGCAAGTCCCAGGCTCTGTCTAGGCTCTGCCTGCTAGAGTGCACCCAAGGGTGCTTTGAAGTTGAAAATCTCCAGCATGTGAAGTCCAAGTTTCCTCCCCCTCAGTTTGGGCTGACTATAAATTCAGTCTGCTCTTAACCAAGTTAGAGCCCTTTGGAAAGTCCCAAGATCCTTACAAGGTTAGGATCTGCATAATGCTTTCTGTCAGACATTGTCACTAGAAACTGGAAGGTATCAGGACCTCACAATGCCACAGAGGAGCCTTCAGGTAGTAGTGTGAGCAAATTGATGAATCCTGAATCTACCAGAGGCACAAAACCCAGACAGACTTGAGACAATCTCCTCCACCTCCACTTTCCAATCAGATAGACTTCTTCTTCCCATTTCTCCCACTGGCTTTTAGGTGCTTCAGCAATTAGAGACCTTCTACTTGTCAATGTTCCTGTATTCCTTTTGTGCATATGCTCTTTGCTTAATTAGTTCTGCTGCAGGGAGGTTGGATGAAGTGACCCACTGTGGTCCCTTCCAACTTATGCATTCCGTGATTCTTCCCCACAGATGATGCCGCTAATACTCTCTTAGAAAGCATCTGACCTTGACTTAGGCAGCTAATCCCAATCTTCTCTCTACTGTAGGCAGAGTAGAAATTCGCCTTTTACTGTGGTTTCCTTGATCCCTGATATTGGTTCTGGCTCTGACTGCTGCCCTCTGCAGTGGAGGCATCTCTCTAGGAAGAAAAAAGAGAGATTCAGGGTCAGCAAAGGCCAGCCTTTTGCTGTACACCAGCCCCATTAGGCTGAGACCCTCATAGCAGTGCTATGATGTTCCACTGGTGACATTTCTTCCCCTCCCTGGGAAGAACTGTTTCTTCTTGGATTCTTCCTTCTTACCTAAATAGAATACACATCACCAAGTGTTGCTTATTCAGGGAAAATTGCTATTATTCCTTTAATATGAAACAGATCAATATACCAAAGACTTGGAGCAACTGAATTAGAAATTAATAGGGAAAAAAAACCCCGAAAACCAACAGCAGACAAAGAGAAAAAAACCAACCCAAATCACAAATGAAACAACCCCTGCCCTCAATCTTATGCTTAAGCCAAGAAATATATTAAAATTTGGTTTTAACTTGTAAGTATTGGCAAGCAAAGTCAATCCTAGAGCAATCAAAGAGAAATAAAATAGCAGCCATAAAAACCAGACTGGATACTGAGAGATGAACTCCTGCACATCCATTTACACAATTAATAACTGCCAGAATAACTGCAATTCATTTAGATAGTTGAAATCAAATCATAAATCAGTCCTCAGCCACATTAAACAAAAAACACCAATTTAAAAAAATAATTGCTGAGTGTGGCGTTAGTAATCATAAAGTAGTAATTGCATGTTTTATGTTTTATCCCTTTCTGTTGCTCACAGTTCTGCATGCATATTTTGCATTACCATTTGGTCCCCAGAGGTGTCACATTCCACATTACTTATTCCCAGGGCAGTGTATTACAACCTGCTGATTTCCACATACCTACTTGGCCTGTTTGCTCAATGGACTTGTGCTGTATCATTTGCCCAGGGTCTCATATATGGCTAGCAGCCCTTCTTGGAGTCTTAACAGAAAGAGAGGGTTTTCCAGGTGGCAGCAGTGAGGTTTTGTGCTGATAGAACAACTTCCAAATACCACTGGTTATTACAATGACAAAGCAAAAGACACAATTCCTGTTCACAGGGCATTAGTATGTGTAGCTGTAAAACCCAACCTTTGCTAAAGGTTCAACTTACATTGCAAGTTAAACCAGACTTCATGCTTACAGTTTGTTCCAGAAGAGAGGGAGTGTGTTGTATCCAAGACAGACATGAAGTTGCTGACTGTCTGTGATGGTTTTCTGCTCCTGAACACATGTGGTGAGCACGAAGCAAGGGGTCATCATGCCTGTTTCCCTCTCTGCTTGCTCATGGCAAGTATTGCATATGGACTTCTTATCTTCTTCATCTCTTGTAACTTAATGTAGACCTTGGATGTGACTTGAGAAATTGACCCAGAAATTAATTCTATCATACTCACCTAGAGAGAAGAAGCAGCTCCTTCCTCCCCTCTTATCCATTGTAACCCTAATGCAGAGTAAAACTGAGGTTTAGTGGAATTCTTGTGTCCCTGAATTTGTGGTAATTGCTCTTCAGAAAAAGGAAGTCCCATAACACATGCAATATTCATGCACCGTGGGGGATTTTTCTTCAGCTTCACTGAGCTTTGGATTAAGCTTCATATAACTTGAAACTCCACAGTCTCAAACCTCATTGGTTTTGGCCTTTCTGCAAGCCTGCAAGGGACCCAGCAGCACAAACACACCACATATCCCTCCCTCCCCACCTCAGGAGGATTTCACTTAGCTCCATCTCTATCTTAATTCACCAGCTGACCTAATGATATTTTGAGTGAGGCCAAATCCACATTTGCTCATCAATACTGCATCTCACATCTCAGCCCTAGAGATTTCTATATTTATCTTGCCTGGGATTACAGGGAGGACATAAGGAGACTATAAGTAGCTTGCACCATTCTCCTTGACTTATCAAAGGCTTCTGTTATGGAAACAGTGCTGGCTGTTTGTAAATGAATTTGCAAAACAAACATACAGGGACAGACATACCAAGTTCACATACAGTGTAACATAATATATGACATATGATATAATATATAGCTGAAAAATATTTTGCTTACATTTCTTTACATATCATGTAGTATTAAGATTCCTGTCCATGGCAAAGCAGGAAGTATCTTTCTGTAGGGTTTCCCTGATGACAATATGAAGGTACATCTTCAGCGCACTTCCACTATGAGTAACACTTCATGCATGCCATACAATTATCTCTATCTCAGGTGAAATCTATGGGACATTGCTGAGGTCTTGAAACATTTAATTCTGCTTCCATTTCCTTTCAGATCATTCTGGATTATGCTATCTAGTTGCTCTGCTTTTATGATACAATTTTTAAGCACATACTTGGACAGTTATCAAGTATCCTTTAGGACTCCCACAGACAGAGAATCAGACTCACTGTAACCATCTGGGGCCAGAACTATGATTAACTTTCAAGTCAATGTGCCTTTAGGATAGGACTGTATGTTAGATATGTTTCTTCCACTTCAACCAGAAAAACAAAATGAAGTTTAAAAGTAGCCTCTGGATCTGAGTGGTCAGCATGAGACTTTTTTTTTCTGTCAGGCCTGCAAAAATCACTGATACTTACAAAATTTTGGAAGCTGGTGGTCTCCTGTTGCTAAACCAACAGAGATCCTCCTTCCCTTACACTGGCAACTGAGTTCCATTCACAACTCTTATGGAATATACTCATTTGACACGTGGTAATAGGGTCTAAAATCACAATGTCCTTTTGAAATGCTATGACCTGGCTTTCCTGCTGTTTTTGCAGGTTGGGTTTCATTGACTTTGCTGTTTCAATTTACATGGGAATGACACCACGACAGGCACCTCAGTTGAAGAGTTTGGGATGTGTAATTGCTCCTCATTGGCCTACGAAATTCTCTTGCTCTTTCTGTCACTCTGTAAGACTGTCTGGAGACCTCTAGGATGATGATGTAAACTTGCAAGCTTTCCTGATCCCATACACCAACAGCTCCTTGACTCCAAAAAACCAAGATTTCTTCATTGCTTGACAGAGCATCTCCTACAGTGGCAGTCTGCATGCTTTTACCCCTGAACATCCCCACTGCTCAGACCTCACAGACATCCCCACAATACTCTACCACCAGCACCTACTCAGTCACTCTCACTACCAGCAACCACATCCACTTTAACTTTCAGCAAAGCACCAAAGGCTCCTCCTTCCCTACCTCCCCCTGCCTGATTATCACATTTCATTGCCTTTTGACTTCCTGGTGCATTCAGAGGAACATAAGCTTCACAGATGGATGGTGAGCAGTCTGTGACTGAAAATAAACTGGTTGAAGTCCAAACCATGGCTATGTTGTCACAGGTACACAAACCCAAAGAAGACCCTTCTTAAGTGACTTCACGTGCAGCTCACTGGGCTTAGGTTGGGAATAGTCAGTGCTTTAAGAAACATGAGAGAGCTTGTTTATGACACATCCCTTTTCAGCCCCTGAACTAATTTCATTCTCCTTCAAACACAATTTCAGTCAGATTACTCATGTGCCAACTTGGACTGGATGCAGTAGTGGGACAGAAAGGGCTGTATGGAAACAATGTAAGCCCCACAAGTTAGTTATGGGGCTAATAGATGAAGACCAGGCCAGGGAGGTATGAGTATACAGGTGTTCCCTGGTTTCCAGCAGCTAAGGCTGCTTGCATCTTTGCAGAAATGGTGGACTGAGGACAGGATGCTGCTATCTCAGCTTGTGTCAAAGAGAAGCAAGGGCATCTTATAGCTTTGTCTCAAGAGTGTATGCAAGCATTTGGAAAGAATTTGGCTCAGTGCTTCCAGAGTACACATGCTAGCAGGTGTCTACAGTGCTGAAAATAAGCTGGCACCTTCCAGCAGCCTACTTTTGTAGGCCCACAGTGCCAGGGAGAAATAAATGCACTGTGGGCATGACAGGGCTGCTTTAGCCATGCTGGTGTAATGCAAGCAGTGGGGTAGCAGGGCAGGAGAGAGGCTGTGGAACTGCAGCTCCCCTAGTCACACTGCAGCAGTCATGAGACTCAGAGCCAGCCATCTGCTGATGCTGTTAGTTGGTTTCAAGAGGACATCATTTTAAGAGAAGCTTCCCAAAACCTTGAAGATGTCTAGACTGAGAGAAGAGTGGTTCTTTGGGCTGTCTCTGGCAGGAATTGTGATGAAGAACTTCAGTTAACATGAACTACACAGTGGGAATTCCAGGCCCAGAAAATTCTCAAAATCTTGTGCATGCAGGCCCAAATACAAAAAAATAATACAGG
Organism: Pycnonotus jocosus; assembly: GCA_013400435.1. Classification (NCBI taxonomy): domain Eukaryota; kingdom Metazoa; phylum Chordata; class Aves; order Passeriformes; family Pycnonotidae; genus Pycnonotus; species Pycnonotus jocosus. The sequence goes on along the minus strand of VWYP01030619.1, from coordinate 127,622 downwards.
GTTCAACCTGAGACCTTGGAAAAAGCTTCCAAGTTTAGAGATCACAAGTAAAAATGTGAGTTTGTAGTTTAGATAGAAACACATTAAACTAAGTCATAGAAAGTTTTAGAGTTTAAGATATAGAAATAGTTATAAAGGTAATAAGAAGTTTTAAGGTATAGTACTGTAAGTTTGTGTGTCATTAGATGATTAGTCAAGAGAGTCAGCACTGCGGCAGGGATGTATAAGACAAATTAATTAGAGCTTGGTGTGAAAGCAAAAACATTACTTGTAGCAGTAGTTTATTGGTTAATTAATCTTTAAAAGCCCTCATAACTTGTGGCCTTGTGACCGTTGACAACCACTGATGACCACTGACCACAAACTCCTGGAGTATGTGGAGAAGATGTTCTCACTCCTTGACACTAAGGCAATAAATCATGTTTTAAGAGGTCTTCCAGTGGTCCTGTCTCTCCTAAAGTCCTGACAATGTGGTGCCCCATATGAGGATCAAACTCACAACCTTCAACCACACAAGCTTGTACTAACATACCTTCTCTTACAGAGACTCTGGTCAAAAGTATCAGAGTGCATAGAGTATCTTATTTTTCTCTGTAGAATTTGCAGCCAACAATGTCAGACTGCTTTGTAATCTTTAACTAGTCAATCTGAATTACTTCTGTGAAATAGAAAGACTACATGGACATTGATCACTTCACCTCAGCCTTGAAGCATAGTCACTACTGGAGTAGAGCATCAGCTGAGTAGTAAGATGTAATGACATCTTCTCAAATGCAAAAGGAAGTGAAGACTATCACCTCTGGTTCAATTTCATGAGGAGTGTAGGAGGCTCAAGTGCAAACACTCAAACTGGACCTGATGAGGCTAAGATTTGCTTTGCAAAGCAGTTGTCACTGTCACAATACTACTGCTCAGGACTGGGAGTGATCAGGGTAGCAAGGCAGTCTACATATTGCAAGAGTTTTGGTTTCTCTGTCAATAACTGAATCAGCCTGGAAATAAATCTTAACAAAAAATGCCCAGCACCCTTCCGGGCTGCTGGAAGTGCACACGGGCCCAAGAAGTCCTTGTTTGCACTGTTCTCCACCCCTTCCAGTACATCTGTGCAGATTCTCAGAGTAGGAGCAATCTCTGGTCAGCTCTTCCCTATTTAGGGTAATATTTAATCTTGTGTTTATCTGAAAGCCAGTTCTGATGCTTGTTCTTGGGTCAATAATTTCTCTAACAGCAAGAGATGGAAACGCACAGAGACATTAAGGAAATCAGCATTCCCTTATATGATTAACAGCATTTCCTTTTCAACAGTCAGCAAGTGAAGAAACTCAGCAGTAAAATTCTTCTGCACATAAGGACCCAGAATATGACAACTCCTGCCTTAACAAGAGAGCATATGTATTGAATCCATTCCTTTCAGTGAAGGCAGAAGGGAAAGTGTTAATTATTCTTTGTGGGATGAATGAAATGCACTGTACAATTAGCACCTTCTGTGCTCCTGCCTAATGACAGGCTTAAGTTAAGAGAATTCTCTGTACTGTCCTACATATCACCTTTCCTCTGACATTATCTTCCTTTTCTTGGCTCTCTATGTAGAATTTTAATGCGATCTTAATTGTTTTTCCATCAGCTGCAAGGATTCCAATCCCAAGTCATATGTTGGTTGTCATTCTACAGAAGGTGGTATGGGGAGCTGTAGAGATGTTCTCTTGCTAAACGGAGCAGGAGGCAGCCCCCACACCTCCCACTGCATCCCAGGGAAGGGCTGTCTCTGTGTTTCCAGTGCAGGCCCGGAGACTACACCTTGGTATTTCTGCAGTTACACAGTGGGGATGGGAAAAATCAGACACACAAATGACTGCCACCACCTCCCTGCAACTCCACTGGTTGCAAGGAGGTTTGAGTTGCTGGCTTCTGCCTCACAAAGGTTTGCACTCAACACAGAGGAAACAATTGCAGGTGCCAAATGAGCTGTACATCAGCCTCCTATTTTATGTCCTTGGCCATTTACTCATCACCTGCACACTTCTGTCTTTTGTTTCATCATTCAGATCATCTTCAGCACAGCGTATTTAAAACAGATTTACTTACTTCTCTTAAACCATTTCAAAGGCACTTCTAAAGATATCAGAGATTCCCTGAAGCATCATGAGGAAAACAGGATGTTGCAAGAGCAACTGGGTAGAGGTCACCATATCTACTGACCACAGGGAGCACAAAGGGTTCCTTGATATAAAGACTCATGATGTAGTGCCATTACAGAGAAAGATGCCACATGCTAGGATTACTCTGTATGGTCATCAGACTGCATGAAGATAAATTTCAGATTTAAAGAGATGCTGCCCTATAGTTAATTAACAAGCCATTTCAAGAGCTGACACTGCCTGTGGGATCCTGGCACTAGGTGTGAAGGTGCAGAGCCTGGGAGCAGGGGTGGCATCACAACAAGTAGGCAAGCCCTGAGCACCAAGGGCCTGAGACTAATGAGAGAAGTCTCAGACAGAGAAAGGGAATCTTTGTCTCTATACAGGGCTCCCACAGGGCTGCAAAGTCTGCTATCACTCAGGAAATGGCCAGGAGATGATGGTTGACTAATAAAACAATGATGGTTGATTAGTATCTCAGATTTCCATAATATTCACTCCTGCGTCCTATATAGAACTTATAATCAGTGGTCTGGAATTATGTTAACAAACAGTAGCATTTAAGAAATAAGGAAACTGAGGCACATGTTGCTGGTCTGAAGAGTATGAAATCAGAGGAAAATACAACTTGAGGCCTTAGAGAAGGTAGTTTCAGGGCCAGGAGGAAAACCTCACCTTCCCACTCAGAATTCTATGCTCCTCAACTGGACAATGCTACACAGGCTAGCCAGCCATGTTTATTCAATACTTACATATTTTTATTATTCATCCACAATCTAAATATTTATTAAAATATTTCTGACAGCCTTGTTTCTTCTGCATACTACTCTATTTCAGCATGTGGAGCATTCAGTGACAGTTTCCAGGTAGCTGTCTTCTGTAATCACATCTTCTGCCCTCCCAAAATATCTCTTTCCCTTATGGGAAACAGTACGGAATAGCATCTTTTATGTCATAGCTGCTGTACGACAATGATGTGGTTTCCATCTACACCTTACACTCATTATAAATGTTCACTTTTTGACAGCTAGAATCTTCCCTTTGGGGCTTTGGTGCCAATCCAAATCCCAGGAAAGTGTAAGAAAACAAATTAATTAGCAGGCACTAGAGAGTGTGAATGTTGCCCAAAGCTATACATTGGCAACTAAACATGAGAAGCCTATGATGCGTATTAAGTGACTTGAGCTTGGCTGGTTGGCAAGAACACAGCTCCTGCACCAGAGAGCAGTGGGCAGTTCTGCAGCTGGAAGCACAGCCAGAGCCCTGCACTGCATCTTTTTCACACTGGGCATATCTCCTGCTCCACTTAGGGATGACATCTGGAAGTCACCCCACATTTGAGGTAGGTGCTTTACATGTGATCACTTGCTATAAACAAGACAGGCCAGAGTCTCCACATTAGCATGCAAGGCTGTAAGATAACCATACAAAGTGACATTCCCTCAGCAAAGAGCAGCTTCCCACATTGGCATCCACAGAGCATCGTAGCCATTTAAACAGGGCTCTAATTTTGGCCACTAATAGGAAGATGCACGTAAGCTGATGAGGCCAGATAAACATTGTTTATTCCCTCTTTCTCAGACTATCTTCCATTAACCATGACAAATACTCAAATTAAAGCAAACACTGCAGATACGAGGGAATCTTCCACTCACTGACAAGAAATGCTGCCTTCAGGACCTCTTTCATGACCACTATAAATAGAAACCCACAGCATAGCAAAACTGAAATCAGTGCTGACAGTCCAACTCTTGCCTTCTTTAAACAAGTTGCCAAAATGTGCAGAAATTTAAGCATTCAGAGAGATAACACACTGTTTGCTCAGTGCACCTCATCTGTAATTTACAGACTGCTAATGTTGGCATCACTTGAACACTACTCTTACTTTAAAAATGTGTCCCTTGCCTAGAGCTTTAGACAAATCATCTAATTTCCCAACAAGCCAGTAACATTCAATTGAGTGCTACTACTAGAGCAGAACAAAATATGTTCCTGTTGTATCATAAATGGAGAACTGTTGAGTCCAGAACTTAAATGTCAAGGTGCAGACAGGGACTGCTGCATTTGTCATACCTTACATTTCTGGATGAACTCCTCTTTCAAAAGCATAACTATACCTCTGAGCATAGGAGATATGCAAAAGCAAGCAAAAAGGTGGCTATACCAGCTCTGGCCTACACCACCAGATACTTCCATCCCTTGTTCCACTAGATAAAATGTAATACTCATGCAATAAGCAAAGTTCGAAGAATGTCTGAATGTCATATGTCAACTGTGTCTTAGGCCGACATGCTCCCCATTCTCTTCTGCTCATCTTGCTCCCTCTCCCAGTTACATTTTTTGATGTCATGTACCTTTTAACCAGGAGGAAAGATGTTTTACTTTTTCTACATAAAAAAAACTCCCTGCAGCCTTCTGAAAGCAGATACCTTAACAAACAACCTCAAATTAAATTGCGAAAGAGCAAGAGCACTAAAAAAGCAAGCATGCAAACAAAAATCCACAGAAGTCCCTGAACAAGCCCCATCTTGAGAGAGAACTTGAGAGAGAACCCTGCACTGGGTTGAGGGTATGATTAAGCAATGATAACCTCAGAAACTGGAAAGTTTCCAAAGGGTTTAAGAGATCTTTAGACATAATTCCCTCTGCAACCAAAAAGTGAGCTCAGCTCCTTGCAAGCGCAACTCTAGCCTATTCATCCTGTTAACCTCTTGTTAAGGCACCATGTGAAGTGCCTGGCATTTCAGGCTAAGACTTTTTACCTCTGCTGGTGGAGAGCTGCAACACAGCCAGTGCCATGTGGAGCAGCTGCGAGGTCTCTGAAGGAGGCAATTAGCACCAGGCTGATGCCTGTTGGTACCTGCACAGTGTGTGAGGGTGAAAATGCAGGGAATGTGAATAGAGCAGCAGCCCACACACATAAGAAGGGGCTGTGGGCTCTTGAGACATGGACAGCTGATGGAAATACCCTCTGCAGTGCCATGGAGCAGTGATACACCCCTAAGGCACCCATTCAGCTGGCAGGGCTTTTGGGGCCCTAGGAGAATCCATCCTCAGGAAACATAGAGAGAGCTGACGTGTGTTTAATCACACAATAGAAATGTTTCTGCCTATGCACATGCATGTATGGAGTCCCCTCACTGGGGAGGAAGCTGGCATCTATGAATCTCATGACCAAACAAGGCTCACATATATATATAATATATATATATATATATATACACACATACACACATGTGGTCACGGTGTGCTTTCCTCATGGTCTGTGCCTGTGCCCTACTCCCCAGCTTTGAAGGAAGGAATGGATAAAATCTCCAGCAGATCTGGGATTTTGGAAGGCTGTTAGACTCACCTAAAGTAAAACACAAAGTATATAATGAAACACTGAATATGGTACTTTTCTTGCATTATTTCTGAAAAGGGTAATTAATGTCTTTGCCTATGATATAGAAAACTCTGAGACAAATCTGTCCTTCAGGTCACAGGAAGTGGTGACATAAAGGCAAAAATAAAAATCAGTGTTGCATTCAGTTCCCATCTGTATGGTTCCCACTGCTAGTGCCAAGATTACTTTTTTCCTTTAATTTTAATCATGCATGCAGAAAATGAGAACTATGAAGCACATTGCTTCCAAGCCAGAGTGGCAGACACCCTGATTCCTCTTCCCTACCAACAGCCTGTTGGGGCCACACAATCCCTGCCCATTCCAGAGCATAGCTTCACTGACAGCGTGTACAACTTGACAAGTAAAAAGTACAAGATGGTGAAGGAATTTTCTTCTATCCCCACCCCCGAACTTTTAGTAACACTGAACCTATATAAACAAATGATATCATTGACTTTGCCAGTAAATTAGCCTTTTCATCTGGGAATACTACTTCATTTAAAATAAGGGATTGGAAATCCTTTACAAGAAACAGGTAAAACTAGCATAGACACATCATTCCCAAACATACCTAAAAAAAAAATAAAAAGAAAAAAGGAAAAAATAGCAAGAGGCCAGAGGCTGACCAAGGGACCTACCAGTGCTTTTTTTCATTTCTAGCTGCTATGGGCTTTCTTGGAGAGAAACAGTTGCTGTCTCCCAGAAGTGATGGAAACCCTGGCCTTCCTTGCCCTGGCTTGAAGCTGAGATTAACTGGAGAGGTGAAACAACTTACAAGAAGTACTGATTCCTCTCCCTGTTAATTCAAGTAATGTGTTGGCCCACAGGGGCCCTCTGCTGCTCCTCAGCAGCCAGGGCCAGGCGAAGTCATGAGGGGAGCAGAGTGGGGGGCAGTACTTGACTTTCCCTAGAGGTCCCACAATGGCCAAACCAGCTGCTGAGGGGAACCAACACCTCACATTATCCCCACTGTATCTCCTGCAAGGAGCACAGTGGGCAAGCAAGCAGCCTGTCCCATGGGAGGGAGGGAAGCTACCTTAATCAGTGTGGCAGGAGTCAGTGCTGCTCCTTGCACTGTGAGAAGACAGAGGGAGATGTGTCCCCATTCTGCCTTGGAAATAAAATGCTTCTCTTAATCATTTCAGTATAATAATGAAATTTTCCACTCAGGTAGAGCATACAAGACCTCTCAGATGCCCGCAGAACTTCTTCCTTAGTTTTGTTGTGCAAAAAGGCACCATAAACTAAAGGTATATCCACAGGTTTTTCTCTTGGTGCTGGGAGCCAGTACCTCAGTGCATCCCCACAAACTGTGAAAATTGTTCTCTTTCATTTTTTCCAAATGATGCCATAAAACCAGGACAACACAAAGGCAACTCACTGCAAATATCAAGCTTCAAAAGATAACAGCTTATATGATCTCTAACAAATTTCCATAGGTGTTTTCTTTTACTACTGTTCAAACCCACTGCAGAGTCCTTACAATCTACTCACCTACTATCCATGTAGATAGCCCTGGAGTGGATTTTATGGGGTAACACAGATCCCCAAGACAGACATGAGCCATCTTGGGCTGACAACAGAAAGGAAAATATAAAAAAAGACTTCAAGGTAATTTCCAAGCCAATAGTATTTTTTTTCTGCTTGCCAAGATACACTGATTAGACCCATCTTGTTGGAATTACCTTGATGCAAACATTACAGAATTTCCTGTTGATAGTATATAAACTTCTACAAAAGTTCAGCAAAAATTAATGTGAATTCAATAATGACCTGGAGAATAGGGGGAAATGAGTGTTCTTTTTTTGCACCAGTAATTTGTATAAATTCAGGGGAAAAAAAAGCATTTTACTGTCAGTCAATATATAAGTTCTTTGTGTGATTGGGGGGGCAGGGGGAATGACACCCAAATTACCTAATTTCACTGATTCAATGCATTTTCTGCCAGTCAACAAGAGCTTTCAGCCTAGCCAAACACTAAAATAAAGCATACCAAATAAAAGCCATGGACATATAATTGTCATTTCCCAAAAGCTTCTTTCAGTCCCAGCTTCTCAGAAAACTACCCAAGCATTAAAGCTGCTGCTTCTCAGGAAAACTAATTATAACTCAAAAGAAAAAAAAAGGGGGGGGGTGCAGGATGAAACCCACATGTCTAACTGAATATATAAAGGATAATTGTGTCATTAAAACTAACAACATTTGAGATGGCAAAAGAACCGCGAGGCAAGAATGGATGTGTTGGACACCATCAGGCTCCCATCGGATTATTCACATAAAAATGCAGCCATCACCAAAAGAATGTAATCCTTGTGCGCTTCCACTGATATGGCTCAGATGTGCATGCTGGTATTTCTGAGCTCTTGCAGAGCTGAAAGTGTCAGCAATTCATTGTTTACTGTCTGGACTGAATGGACTCTTCGAGCTCCTTAATGATATGCAGACAGCCATGCTTCATCCAGCAAGGCTTGCTGATTGCCATCCAAGTATAAGTTTCCACATAGTTCTAAACCAGGGTCTTCCTCACTTCATCCAAAGAGCTGCTCACAAAGACTCCATTTAATCAGTGCAGCTCCACCTTAGTGGCACAGCAGGACAATGATCTATTTAAGAAGAACAAAGTCCTGGAATCTAAGAGAGCCAGTGGGTGCTGTGAGGAGGGCAGCAGCAGAGGGTAGTTATGGTTTCTGGCCACAATTTATCATGAAAAAGAGTTGCTATCTCTATCAACACAGTTCCACAGCTCCAAAGAAATCATGAGAGCATATTTTCTGAATAACTTCAGTCATTCCCTTGTCTAACCTTGCCAACAAAAAGCTTGCTAAGACAATCAGCAGCTGAGCTAATGAAACTCAGCTTCCTATGGATTTGTTATATACCCTCACAATACTCTGCTGAAACCAGCTTACTACCATCCTGTTACACTTTGGGTTTACTCTGCACCCCTCACTGATAGTACTCTCAGGTTTTCTGATGTTTACTCATCCTTCAAAAATAGTCATGTCCCTCAAAAACAGTGAATGATACCTTATAGGCATCCCTCCCTTACTGCGGTCATCTATTCATCATGGTGGTGTCACTTATTTCTCTTTCCCATCTGACACCCTACAGTTCCAAGTCTCCAGTGACATCTTTGGCTCCCACAAAACCTTTACTTTTTCATTGCTTTGAGGCAAGCAAGAAACAGCCTATGCTCTCACTGTTTTAAAACCTTTCACACAACGAGAAGGTAGGTGGCTTTTGTACTTTTGGGACAAAATGAAAGGACAATGGCTGAACAATCACGACTTTACCTTGAGGGGGCATTAATCAAGCCTTTGGAAAATTTCCACCAGACTTCATGAAATTCATAAAAATGGTAATGTCTTTGAGAGGTTTTCCTTTCTTTCCAGATTGCCTGAAATTTGCTGACAGTTTGAAAAGTTACGTGGAGGAGCGCTGGTGGGGGGGACCAACAGATGGACAGACAGCCATGGCAACTGCATAAGCCTCATTTCTTCAGAAAACCACACTAAAAATAGAAGAAAAGTACAGTGGCTGACAGATTTAATTAACATAAACATACAAGGTTTTTATTCTATTAGCATTCTTACTGGTCTAACTATTGTATGAAAGGTTTAGTTGCTACTTCTGACAGAAAATAAGTCAGCTGAGCAACATTCTATCTGCAAGGAGTCCCTCGGACTCTGAATTTCTAGGCAAAAGACACCCTTTCCTACTGCTTCTTTGTATTAGTCAAGAGTTGCCTCTAACAGACACAGAGCAATTTCTCAAACTTGTCTTGTGGATTTTTTCCTTCTCTCTGTTTATTGGTATCTAACTTGGAAGAGCTGCAGACTGAATAAGGATATTAAGACTCACATTTGAAACAATGTGTTATGTACTAAGGGTATAAATCAAAGTCATTATGTCAGTGGAAAGACTTTCGTTTAATTCAATCAACTTGGAGTGTCAGTTAATAGAAAGTAGAAATTCTTGGTGAGAAAGTATCAGAGTATCTCCTGTGACTGAGGTCCTCCAGGCAGTTCAGCGGGGCCACCCTTCGCGTGCTGGGGCCAGGCAAAGTAAATCCAAGCAGCACAATGCAGGGACTTGCAGAAATGCTAACCTGAACAAGCCCTCCAGCAATACAGCTGTTAGGGCTGTTTCTACCATTAGTGCAGATTGTGATACCTCTTCTTTCAAGGGATATATTCTAAAAAGGTTGTATGCCCTCATAACACTTAAAAATTAATAAAAATACTCCTTTGCTCAGTCTCTAATTTTGGGATTAAAGTTCCTGAGTTATCCTTTCAGCCTAGCCTGTAGCTAGGAGGTTTTTTCTGAATGCTGCCTTCGATTTTTAACACCTTGACCACAGATCAGAGACATTTTTCTTCAGTAATTCAACACAGCCTTTAGGACACTACTAGATGACACATAAGAGTCATCTAGGGACTTGGAGGGATTTGTCCAAACGTAGCAGAATTTACCTTAAGGAAAAAGCCACTACAAGTTCGAGCTAAAATTCACCTTGGAATGTCTTTGATAAGGGGTGAGCAGATCTTGTTTGGGTTAGAAGTAGGAAATTAATTCCATCTAAATATCAGAGGTGTTCATTCTATGGGATACTGATATGTCAGACACAAACACAGAATGAACAGGTTTTGGTTGAACCATTATTAAACTTTTCAGCTCTGTGATGGCAGCAGGGCAACTAAGAGACCATGCAGATAATTGCAGCAATATGCAAGGATAGCAGAAACTAAAATCACTATAATTCATTTTAAAGTCCCTAATCTTCTGCCTAAGGAAATTAATGTCATATAAAAAGATTATCTGAGATAGGATACTGCTGGGAGAGTTCAGATCTTTTTAGATCTGCTGCTCTGTTCCAGGCAGGCTTTTTTTTTTTTTCCTCAACTCACGCAGTGCAATCATGCTGAGGAGTTCTTGAACATTTTGTGACCCTAAAATTTGCTCCTTATTTGGTTTTACAGATGCAATCACTTTACTGGGTCCCTAGTCTTCCCCAGGGATATGGACAGACCCCACAGCCCTACAGAGACTGTGAGATTCACCCTTGCAGCCTTACTGGTTTGGGTTAGCACCCTTCCAAATGACCCAGAAGGAAGCAGTCACCTCCTTCTTCCGCACATCAGCCTCTACATTCATTTCCAGCGTGCCAGCTCATAGCCCCCAAAGCAATATTCTTCAAAGCTGTCTCTCTGCTGCTTCTCCTGCAAAACATTGTCTATGGGAAGGGAACAGGCAGATGTCAAGGTCAGCCTGTGACTGACAGTCAACAGCTTTTACTTCTCCTCCCTTGCTCACTCTTGCTCTGTTACTGACAGTTCAGCCTTTCCACAGCCGCTAGTTTCCTTGACTGCTATCCCAGTCATGTATTTCCATTGTGAAAATTTGAAGGCAGGCCTGTTTTGTTACTTGCAGATCTTCAATGCACACAGGCACTGCAACGACATGAATACAGGTCAGCAGCCAAGTTAGTGACATGGGACTTTTTGGAAAAGCAGCCCACATGACATATGTGAAAAATTCAAGTCCTTGCAGAGATTTCTGCAATGATTAATAAATTACATCTCAGCAAAGCCAGCTTCTGCTGTGAGTATTTCAATGTCATTGAAGCTTCAGAGAGGATTTTTGGTTTTCCTTTATCTTTTGATATTGTCACACCAATCTGAATAAAATCTTGCACTTCATTTCTACAAACTTCATGACGCAGGCAGGAAGAAAACACAAACATCTGAACTACTTGTGAGATTTGCCTGGGAGATCAGATGAAGAAAAATCAAGAGCTAAACCTAGCTATGAAAAAGGAAACAGACTATAACTGTTGTCAGGTGCAGCAGAGCCTCTTGGGAGTTGTAAGGATTTGGTCTTTCCAAAAGGAGGCAAGCAAACAATTAGAAAAATAGCCATAAAATTACTTATTTTCAGGGAAATGGATGAATCCTCAATTTTACAGGTTGCAGAGACCTGAGGAGAGGACATCTGTATGTTTTCATAGCTTGTGTTTGGGTAGTTACTCATCAGAAAGAGTTAGAGGGTTTTGACACTGTGAGTACACCATAAAAACTAATTTTCATCTTGCATCCCTCACAAATAAGTATCTTCTACTTTCCCCTTTCATTCCCTGGGTTGTAAGTAAGGATGATAACTATTCAGGAAGAGCACAAAAATGGCAGTCAAGTTTGTGTAGCAGCAGCTGAACATTTTCTGGTTGTTCAGAAAAACTGAAATCTACTTGGAAGGCTCTCAGATGCTGCAAAGGAAAACAAGAGGTGTTAGTGGGAAAGAGGGGAGCCTGTGCTCTCAGAGATATGCCATCCCAAAAGCTCCCTGACAAAGCTCTGTAACTATTCAGCAGCCAGAAAATGCTAAAGCTGACTGAATATCTGAAGCAGAAGACAGCATGGGAGGAGGGAGACCTTGGCACTCTATGGAAGTGGACACTGGATGAATATTTCACCAGAAATCTCACCACATTTCTCCCTCTTGAATGCACAGACCAGCTCTACAGGAAATGCTGTAAGATGAGGCAGCCTCTAACTTTAAATGACTTTCACATCAAAATCCCAGGTAACATTGCAGCACTACAAAGCCTCTTTGAGAGCCCTTGCTGAAGCAGAAATTTTTACCTCACAAGAAAGCCAAGAGCAGGAGTTCCTGAAAAAATAAGCCAAAAGCAGTTTCCTTGTAAATAACACTAATATCAGAAAGTCTCCTGGAACCCAGTGGGCCAAGGACCTGGTCACTGGGCTGTACTGGTCCAAGGGATGCTGCTCAGGATATGAATCATAGAAGCAGGACGGTCACATCCTGTTCTGAGTGTGCTGTTTATTTTTCCTCCTCCTTCTGTCCTGGACATCTCTGTGGTGCCTGCCACCAATGCTGTCAGCTGCAGAGGTTATAAGGTGGACAACTGTCAACAGGAACTGAACTATAATCACAGCAGCTCCTGAAGCACCCATTAATTGGAAGCCAAGTTCAGAGAGGAGCCAGAAATCTACAGGTCAAAAACTTTTACTAAAACTGGGTTTTTTTCTGTCAATGTGAGTACAAAGCATGGAAAAGGATTATTCTGATTTGGTTATCTCTCCATAACCACTCACCTTACATACAGGTAAATCATTGGCCAAAACCAGCAGCTGAGGAAAAGCAGCTATCTGGCTACCTACCTACCTGGCACACACCAGCCTTGAGGCAGTTTTGGTATGTAAAATCAGTCAATAGAGAAGACTGGCTCTGCTTCCATACCAGTCTTTAAGACTGCGTGATAGACTCTGAAGCAACAAACATATTCATTTTACATTGAGGAACTTTGTCCCTGATTTTCTGGTCAAAGACAAGAGGACAGTGACAAGCACAGTATTTAAACTGCAGGAAACAAGGGTAGAACTGTTGCCCTCCAGTGCTGTTCATCTCATGCCCCTCAAGGAAAGACTAAGCAAGGAATCCCTGGCTAATTTAAGCACAGTAGGAACTTTACCACTGCCTTCCATGGGAGGAGAGTCTCATTGCACAGTTATACTGACACTTACCCAGTCACTGCATTTTTATAGGATGCCAGCAGACCTAACATGGGTGATACTCTTTTTCCAATGAGTGCCCTTATTAACAGTGACACAATGGCATGTCCAGACAACACACAACTGTGCAAAGGTCACCTGGAAAGAAATTGTACTGGAGATCCCAGTTCCCTCTTAGCTGAAGTCTATTACTTTAAATAACTCCCAAAGTCATGCCCTCATTGCACCATGTTGGGAAGGCAGATATTTAAGGGGCTCCTTCATTTGTCAAGCTCATCACAAGAAATGTTATTAATGCTTAAAAAGGTTTCCTTTGTGAAATTAGCCATTTAGAGCAGAAAAGTAGTGAAACTTACACAAGCAAGCATGCTCCATCAGAAGCAAACCTTATGTTAACTGGCACACACAGCAGAGTGCCCAGTAAGACCAGAACTTCTGTAAGAAAATAATTGTACAAGATAGCCCCTCTGAAACATGTTAATATTCAGTCTTCCTGCCATGAGTGCAATTTTCCCTGACCTCAACAGCTTTGAGCCCAGAGCATGCACACTTTCCAAAGCCCTTTTGCTCCCCTTGATCATTGGAATAAGATCAGCCTAGGTGTTCAGGGACCTGCAGTGACAGCTGTGGCTTCCCCTGGGACCTGGGTAGCCAGGAGGTAGGGAAGTGGCATAACAAAATACTAACTTTTATCAAGCCAGAATCACCTTGCCCCCACCAGAGATTTCACAGGCATTTATAGAGGGTATCTTGTCTTTCTGTCACTCTTGCTGTTTCACATGCTAGAGCTACCTTCTGGAGGTATGGCGGATATACCAGTCCTCTGGGAACACTCTGCCCTTAACAGGGTGAAACCATAACACAAGCTGGAAGAATAGTGAGATGAAGAAAATAATTGTTTTTCCTACACACTCCAGAGAATGCTCTTGAGCACAAATCGGGGTTGGGCATCAGTTTCTAAAATCATAGGGCTTCCTTTGTCAGCAACAGCACCTTCACCCACACTGTGAGCTTTCTCAGGCCATTTATGGTTTGTAACATTGTGAGCAGAGCAGCAAAAGTTTCCTAGCCCTGTCAGTACCCTAGCGAAAAAGCCCCAGTGACTTTTGTCAGGTCATCTTCAAGTCACTGGAAGCGTTGGTCCAGGATGGAGTGAGACACTTCCATTCCCCAGACACTGAGCACTGGTTCAGCCATTCCCAAGTTCAGGGTTATGACCCCATTTGGGCTTCAGGATTTATGAGAGTATTTACAACTAAAGGTCAGTAGCATACAACATCTATGCTAGTGCTACAGACCCAGGTTATTCACATCCACTTCTGCTTTCCATCCCAGTGTTCCCTAATCTTAGTCTTCTTGATGGCTTTCAAGGAAGGAAGAAGAAACAGGCATAGTAATACTACATTTCTCGTACTTAGTTCTCAAAATTTTAGTTACTATGAAAAAAATTTCCCAGTTAGTCTAAATTCACATCAGTATTGCCTTTATTTGAACAATTGCTTTACCTAAGAAAAGAGAGTGAATATGAGAAAATTTGGCTCTCTTGGTACTGTTAATATAGTTGAAAAACTTGGCTGGTGAAAAAATACTACCTCTGTCAGTGGCTTCATAGATAAAGTAACCTCTCTCAAATTACAAGGAGCATACATGTGATTAGCAAAAAGTAAATACAATTTCCCTCTCAAGGAGCTATAGAACTCCTCTCTGAAGCAACTTGTCTGGGACCATATGACAGCAGTCTACTCATGTACTAGCAATATGCTCCAGTGGGAAGCAGGTAAAACAAACATTAGACAAAGGATCGACATCTCCCTGCAGGAATTTACAGATCCAGCCAGAAATTCTTTATCTACCAGGCCTGTGAGGAAAACATTTTTTCTTTAAAAACATGTCCTGAGAACAGCTTCATGCTAAATAATCCCAAAGCCTACAGAGCTGCCCTTCATGCCCTGCCCTAGCAGAATGTCTCATTATTCAAGCTATACAATGTATACTGGTAGTATAGAGAAATGAGGAAACAGGGAAGAAAAAAAAAAAAAAAAAAACCAGAAAAAAACCACAGAGAAGGATATTTATGCCAGCTGGATCTCTGATTCCCTAGCATTAAGGAAGTCACAGCAGCGCAGGAACAGCATTGACAAAAAGTCCCCAAATCCTTCTGTCTTTTGCTGTGCTCTTCAAAAAGTTGTCATTGACTTTAACAAATACAGCTCCAAATTTTTTAAATAAAATCATCCCTAAAACTATACACCCACTCTTCTATGTCAGCTAAATAGCTATGTGCTCTAACTATGGTAGTTAGTTCTTTTTGCGCAAGGAAGAGGGGCAAGTTTGATTTGCATCTGTATCATTCATGCCTGAAACCAGGAAAATATATCCCGTCAACAGTGCTAAAAGGGATTTTACTGTTCTCCTTGGAGGGGAAGCAATAAGGAAGCCTTGGACTTTGTGTTTATGATGGGATTTGTCCATGAAATTCAGACAGACATATGGTAGTCATGCTGATACTACAGCTAAGAGTCATCATTCCTCACTTTCTTCTCTAATTTGAAATAATTCGCAGCAAATTATACATCCTAGACAGTTTCTACCGTGGTTATAATTTTAAATAATTTCAAGTATGTAAATAGCTAGTTTAGAGCCAGAAGAAGGGCAGAATGCTAAAGTGAAAGAAATGCTCATGCTACTCAAACAAGCAAGGACCAGCCTCACCATTAGCAATGGTGAGTGACACAAATTTCATGCCTCATCTGCTAAAAACAGATTTAAAGCAATTTTAGGAAGAGTGCTTGGAACTCAACATGTGCCCCAGCACAAGGTTCAGACACAATTCTAATGTCCTTTTTGGTTTTAAAACTCACTCATAACAGGGCAAGACAGAAGGAGAGCTGCTGCCTCTTTGAGATGATGTAGGACAAGCCATCCTGGAATTACCCTGGAAAGAGACTGTTGCATTCAAAGCCAAGGCAGGCAAGAGTTTGATGGTGCTAGCAAGTCCAAAAAAGAAAATATAGAAGATATAAATCAAAGATCAGTGACAGCTTTGGAAATCAGCTAGTACATTACATTCTGCCAGCCCCAAAACCTGCATCTCTTCAAACTCAGAGGAACTGTCAAAGTCATTACTGAATAACTGAGGGGAACAAAATATTGACTTGAAGTCCCTGGTGCTCATAAATCGCAGGTTTCATTTTTCAAGCTGCAAGTTTCCTCACCTATGCAAATGCAGTACCTCAGGAAGTTTTTCCCCACAGTTTGTTCCTATCCATGTCAAAACAAATTATCCCTGTTATATAAGCTTTCTTTGGCAAAGCCCAATTATTTTTCTTTGCTATTGTGTCCACCCTCCAAAAAAATAATCAACCAAAACAATTATCTTCCCATTCATTTTGATTCATTCTGATCTTCATACTCGTTTCTGACACACTCACAACGAACAGATGATAGCAAAGCACTTAAAATCCAGGGTCACATAAACACTGCTGCAAATCTTGGGCCCAAAGGCTGCAGTATTGCTCCAACAAACACCTCCTGGGATTTTATTGCTGGTTTGAAACACAGTCTGCAGCATGAAGGTGACAACATTGGTAGTGGAGACTTGGATAAAATTTATCTCTAAGGAACCACAGATGTAATCTTAGCAATGCAAACAGGTCTTCTTTTACTTACGGTAAATTTAATCTGTGATACTGATTTCATTTCCCTTGGAGGTCCAGATAACCATCTGGTATAAATCAGACTGATTCCTTTGACTTCACCAAGACTATAATGCTCCAAGCCAGTTACAGATCTCACCCAGTGGCTAAGGAATATTTGCTAATTTCCACTTAAAGCTGGCAAATACTGATAACTTTAAGTTTCCAAACAAAGGCAAAGATGAACTAAACAAAAAATATTTTTTCTAAACAATGCAAAAAGGAAAATCAGACATTATTTCAGATCAGTCTGAAACATTTAATTGAAATTAAATGAATAGGCTGAGACTTACAAATGAAAAACAGAAGTTAAAAACTTTCCTTCAAAAAACATCCCAGCAAATGGATGCAGGGCAAGAGGGACAAATCTCTACACTTCACAGTAGAGAGTCAAAATAGAAAGGCAGTTTTCTGTCAAAAACACTAGAATTATTTCTTTTAGGGAACAACAAAGAAAAGGGTTTTTTTAAAAAAAGAGCAACAGGGCAAGTTCTACTCTATACGATGTGTAATTCTTCAAAATCTCACTTTTTTCCAGGCTCCGTATGACCTTATTGGGGCGGGAGAAATCTGTCCTTTCAAGCAGTAGCTAGTTTGTCTCTCTGTGACAACAGCAGCAGCAGCAGCATGGGAACCTCACAATCCCATTTATCTCCTCTGTTCTCCTTTCAGAGCCTGTCCTATGCCTTTGATACCCTTCTAATGTGAATAGTCTGGTACAACCCAATGTTAGCAAATCTAGGAACTTGGAGATATCTGTGTCTTACTGCTGAGCTGTGCTTGACACAAGGGAGAGACCAGTTCACGTGTAACTGCAGAGGAGCATGTGAGCTTAGCTGTTGCATTCACCTCTTACTCCACTACCTGTTTCACCAGGCACTTGCATACAGTGCTCAGGATGCAAAAGCCTTGGCGCAGGGCTGTACGGCTGGCACCAGCAGTGTGGCCCAGTCTCCAGACCTGGATGTGCAGGTCCAAAACATAGGAGGTCCAGCACCAAAACACAGCCCCTTGTAGTTCAGTAGCATAGGAATAGACCATTATGTCTGTCTAAAGGCCATCCCAAACAATTTATTAGCTGAGGGACCTGAATGCCTGGCTCTTTATGATGCCTGATGTCCAGAAATAAGGTGCTGCTTCTGAGCAAGTCAGTCTTTGAAAAATCCAGGTGCTGAAATCACAGCCATTCATTCAGCCTCTGTGCTGTGCTCTCAGTTTCTGCTGCCTCCTCTCCTCTGTGCCACAGCCAATACAGTTTATTTTCCCTCCCTGCCTCCCCATGCACCTCCTCAGGACACAGCCAGATGCTTCTTTGAAAACATTTCCTGCCTGCTCCCCAGTCCTCCCCTTCCCTGCTCCTTCCCTCTGTCAACTAATATCTTAAGGATAGGATGTCCCTATACATCATGGTTAATACAGTCTGTCAATATAAAAAAAGCCAAAAACTGCAGTTGTTTAAAATGAGGCAAAATTTGGATAAGACAATCTCTCACCCTGCAGAGACTGCTGTGGATTCTCTTGAAGTGTTGTGAGCTCTTGCCTCCAGGGAAAACATATCCAGTGCCCAAATGACTTGTGGCTACTCTTTGTCATTGTTTGACTAAAGTTTCACTCCTATAAAAATAACATTTCTTTCAGTACATGCTACATAGTCTGATGGCAATCAGGATGAGGATACTCATACCAGGGACTGTGCAGTCCCTAGATGTGTGTGGCCCTTAAAACCATCTGAATTCGGTAGACAAAAAAGCCCCAACTGCAGAAATAGCAGCTTGGCACTGCCTATTTCTTTTTAAAAGCAGAGTTTATTACCTCCTCACAGCTGGTGCCTGGGTGGCATCAACCATCTGGAATTTGAGTTTCTCTCTAGGAACTTTGTTTTACCAGTTACATTTTCATTTGCTCTTCAGAGTTAGAAAGCAAGTGAAAATTAAGAGCAAGTATGCTCCAGGATCCTCTGAACAGTATTTTCCAGTTCACTGCTGGACTCTAATCTCTAATTTTGTTGCCAGGCACATATCTTCATAATGGATTGATCTGGTGTTACCTTTCCAGAGCTGTTTTCTGACAAGGAATTTTAATTTGAGGTTAACTTGTGCAGAGTCCCAGCAGGACTGATTCTTAGAAGCGCTCATTATGGGTGTGGTCAGCTCCCCTGGAAGAACAAGACTGTCATATTTAATATGTGAGGCAGGAAAGGAGAACAGCACTGGCCATTTGGCCCTAGGAGACTGTGATTTTCAGTAGAAAACAAGTAAAACTTGGCATCAACTTTGAGACATAAAAGTAACATCTATTAATTCATTAAATACGTTTCACATTAAAATAAATGTGAACTACCTGATTCAAGGTTTACAGGTTTGTGTCAGCTGGACAGTTAGGAGACACTCTAAATGTCACCTTCTTCTTTTGCTTCTTGGGCTGGGTTTTGGAGGTTTTTTTATCTACAAACTTCAGATAATGGCTCAGCTGTAGCCCAATCTATTTTTTAAAATTACCTTCCAACATAAAGAGGTATCTCAAATCCTAAATGTAGTGACTGGAAAGGAAAGGAAATCTGAGAGAGCACTAGAACAACAAAAAAAAAAACCCACAAAAAAAAACCCCCCACAAAAACAATGGGGTTGCCACCTAACAAACCTTTCAGATAGATAAACAACACTCAAAAGCAATATAAACTCAATGTCTGTCTTGGCCTTGTAAGATATGCCAGGATTGGGAGCATTAGTTTTACTGCCCAGCTTTCAGGCACAGGTGGCTATTCCAGCAGTACACAAAGGTTACCCAGCAGACATCTGCTCACCTGGGGAACAACATCTCCCAACACACCTGATCTCTGTGTGCATCATACACTGAACAGTTGCAGAGTCAGTGCTTTTCCAAAAGGCTGAAGCAATGAAACTCCGTGTCTAGCTCTCCTACCTTCAAACCTCACGTCTATAGTGTTTCTGGTCTTTTTTTACCATAGTCCTACACTTTACTTCTTCTGTGAATACTGCCTTGTAAGTGTTCTTACCACCCATTTATGCAAAGGGAAACAAATGTAATTTCCTTGCAGTTGCATAATCTCATCTGTATTCATAGCTAATGAATATTGATGCAAGTTTTTCCCTATTCCTTTCCTTTACCCAATACAAGGATCCTGTAAGGAAGAGTCCCAAGGAAAATCTGAAAATTTGTTGTAGTGACTCACATTTATTATGCCCCAGCCAGACTTTTCTTATATAAGGCTGAGTCACTCATTCCCTGAACCTTTGCAAAGAAAGAAAAAAATAAGGGTGCTTTCTTTCAATACTCAAGTCTCAGTTTTTTATGCTACAGCAACACGGATTGTGGGTTCACCAGAATTTTTATTTAATTTCTTGTGACTTTCCTCATTTTCTTTTTAGTATTTCTTTCATACAGCAGCATCCTTATGCCACTTAAACTGGCTTGAGTCTTGAGTTGCCAGGCAATATATTTCCCGGTGCAACTGGTTCTCTTGAAACCTCTTCTTCCATTTCACAAGTTCTGGATGTTTCATATTTGTTTTTCAAAGCCCCAACAACACACATGTGACCAAGATGTATCTGTCTCCCTGTGCCTACAAATGCAGTAATTGAGAGTCATTCCTAGTTTACACCTCGGAATTGCATTGCTTTATATACAGCCCTCACCCCACTGGCTGCCCAGCCTCCCTGCTTTGGGAAACAGAGCAGACCTGTGTGTCTGCTAATTTGTTGTGAACCTGAACAAGCCTCCTGGTGACTGTGATTCCTGCCAAACTTCTCCCCAGATCTTTCCTGCTGGTCTCTGTGAATCCAACACATCTGAAACAAAATGCTAGGGCAACTCACTTTCTGACCGGACATTAATGGGATCAATTACTTTAAGTGAAATTAGAGGAAACTGGCATCTTCACACTACTCTTAGTAATTTTTTGTCTTTCAGGTTCAAAGTACCCATATTTTCACATTAGAACCACATCTAGTTTTCTAGGCTTCACTGGGAAATCTTGACTATGATGTTGGTGGGTACTATCTACATGACAAAAACTAAAACAGGTTTACCCCATTTTCCCCAGAACAAGTTTTAGGAACCCATGTGGCTTCAGCTACCCTTAAAAAGATGATGTAGAAAAATAACCTACCTTCACCTTTTACAGTTACATAGTAAAAAACAATGCAGTGTTTTTGTCCAGTAGGAAAACAAAGTGAAGGAAGGTGTGATGGTCAGTGACTGGCAATTAAATCAAATGTGGTGAAGTGTAGCTTGTATCTTGCAGGGATTTGGTGCCTGTGTTTGTACATCTACTGTCCAGCAGACAGGAGAAAAACTGCAAGCTTTTATGTGTAGCAGCTGCCAGTGGGCTTCAGATTTATCTGGAGGGGAAGGTCTCTGAGGTTAGGCAGAGAGTTCAAGCCCAACATTTAGTTTGAACCTTGTTCCCACACCTCTGAGATTTCCAACTATCATATCACATCCATCTTGCTCCAAATGAACGCTGTCCCAAAGTGGCTAATCACTGTCACATCTTTTCTCCATCAAGAGGCAGTCAGGGATTACACACATCTAGCTCATTTAGACAACTCTATCAAATATCTCTGCTGATAGATTGACACCAAATATTTGGCTTCAAACATGGAGCAGCCTCAGGCAGAAACACAGTGAGGCCGCAGTTTCATAGAGACCTTAAACTACCCCAGCCCAGCAGACACCTCTCATTCCTACCCCTCAGCTGCTCTTTGTTGGTATTGCCCCAAGTATTCCTGCAGCTTCACATTCCACAGGGTGAAAGAAGTGATCCAGTGAAAGATAAACACACAACAACAAAAAGTAAAGGTATGTCTCAACATGGATGGGTGGTTTATCCCCCACCAGTACATGACCCCACAGCATGTCCAAGGCCACCAGAGAGGAGGAGGTGGAAGGGCAGGACTCTGTGGATAGGCACAGAAAGTGGGTAGGACTGGTCTTTGTGGTGACAGTTAATGCCAGGACAAATTGTTGGAGATGTGTGGCCACAGTTAAGGAAGTAAGGCAAAGCCCCCAGCAAGGGAGTAGTCAGGAGAGCACCAGCCAGTTAGCACAAGATGAATTCTCAAAGGTCTGAGCATGTGTGCTGGTTTTTTTCCATTTAAGACTCAATTAACTGTGACTGATTTTCCTACTGTGCACGCTGTAAATAACTACTTCTGCTTACGTTTTACTTTAGTCTAACTGAAATAACAGTGATTTTCACCACAGATAGCAGACATTTCTTGTCCAAAAAGGATAGTGAAGTGTAGTCTGTAAACTCTAGATGTGAAAGCTCACCTTCAGAAGTGTCCAAGTCCTTCAGGATGTTTTCCAGGATATCCAAAGGGTACAGGAGTGTGTCTCAGCTGAGTTGCAGGAGATAGCCTGAGAGATAGCATTGTGGGTCAGAAAAAGAAATGTGTGTGGTGCCTGTCAGGATCCTGAGCATCCCAGAGAATTTGACTTGTCACTGATATCTCACACAGAGGCAAACTGCAGCAGGAGGGATTTCAGCCTCTTAGCATCAACGTATCAAGTTGTGCTGAAAGCAGAAAGAATACACCAAATGTTGATTTTGAAAATGAAATTTGATCTGCCCATGGCCAGTTTTGCACTTCCTTTTCTGTTGACACAGAAGAGGGTCAATATTTGCTATTCTCCTATGTGCTTGCTACAAATACATATTTGCATGAAGCTCAGCATTACCAAGGCTTTTTGACGGTAAGCTAAAAAAGCAAAAATTAACTCAGCAGCATTAAAAACGAGTGGGAAACCTCTCCTCAAACTACTAATTCTTGTGGACAATATTTCAAGTTACTTGCCTTACTTAAGTACTGTGTAAATATGACTTCCAAGAAAAAATTTCTCTATTTCAGCTCTAGACTAGCCTGAGCCTCACCATAGCTCAGTTGTTGAAACCAACTTCTGAAAAGATCCCTGTGAATACAATTTTGTCAAGCAGAGTTGGTGCTGCAAGCCAGGATCAGCTGAAGAAATGTGGATTACATCTGCCTCATTGAATCCTGTTATTATCATTATTACTTCACAGCTCATATATTCTTCCCAGTGCAAGGCTCTCCAAGTGCAGGAATTCACTGAGTTCTTGGTAACTTGCCACACACACTAACAAAGCTGGCATTTATCATGGCTTGTCAGAGCAGCATTGCAGCCGCTGTGCTCCTGATCCCTGTTCCTGCAGGAAAAGTCCTGGGCCCTGCAGGCAGGCATGGTGAATCCACACACTCAGTATTGCAGTGTGCCACACTGCACATTTCCCACTCACCCAGAACCCGCCACCTCCACTTTGTCTCATTTCTTTTGCTCCCAGCTTTAGTGAGATGTATCTGCTTAAAACAACTTTCCCCACCTCAAAGGCTGATGGTCTGCTCTCCTCTCCTTCTGCCCATTTTCCACCAGCACAGCTCTGTTTCTCTGGTTGGGCTTTTCCACACAGTTCCATACCTTGGAGTGACAAATATCAATGCTGTGACTGGACCTACTGCTGATGGTTGGAGCTGGCACCAAAGGCAATTGTAATACTGCAAAAAAATTATGACAACTACCAAAAATTCATGTCCTACAGTAGGCATTCCCCATGGCTACCAGCTTTGGTGCAGGTTTGTATGAAATGGAAATCGTCAGGACCCTGTCAGCTCTGCCTCCTGGCTCAGCTGGCAAACCCTGTGTGATGTTAGTGGATAACAAACTGTCCAGCTTCTCAACAGCTTCACCAGCAGCTTCTTCAGTTCATTTTTCCATTTATGAAATATATCTTTTTTAAAGGTCATAATATCGTAGGCTCTTGGTGATTGCAGCACATTTATCTTCACAGAGGTGGCATTTGGTTTGGCTGTTTCTGCCTGTCACAGACTTTGCTAATTCTTTTATTTTCTCCTGGCAGGATTAATGAGCTCCTGGCTCACCTTTGTATTTTTAGTGCTTTTGTATTACCATACTTTGGATGGAACTACACAGCTCCCAAAAAGTGTTAGAGAGACCTAAACAAGTCATGAAAGAGACAACAATCTCAAAATCAACTTCCTCTTTCTTTGCCTCCTTAAGAGATCCTCCAGTGAGCCCTGAAGACAATGCAACTTCTCTTACTAACTTGAAACATGTTGAGCTTACTTTTCTAGACATCCAGTATTGGTAAACAAACACTCAAAACTACCATGTCCTGTTGCCCACACTTCATTCTTCTGTTAAGATGAAGAGTGAAGTGTGGGAGTGTGGGGGAAGACAATAATTATTAGTATAACCAATTCTATACAAGGACTAAGATCTACTGAGTATCCTGAAGGTAAAACCCGACTCCAGAGAGTAACTATTCTCAAATTTTCATTAGTGTATGTTAAATGAGGAATTAAAAAA
Organism: Pycnonotus jocosus; assembly: GCA_013400435.1. NCBI lineage: Eukaryota > Metazoa > Chordata > Aves > Passeriformes > Pycnonotidae > Pycnonotus > Pycnonotus jocosus. The sequence continues at coordinate 103,507 of VWYP01030619.1, read as the reverse complement.
AAAAAAAAAACAGATGAGGGAAAGAAGGGAGTCTTGTCTTTTTCCTTCATTTTACCCCTCATTGCAACGTAATTGTTGAAGGTATTTAAAGACATTCTCATCCTTTTCAATTCTTTCTTTCCCACAGCTGCACATGGGCTGTGGTATTAGTGTGAAAGTGGAGAGACAGTCCACAGAATACATGAACTGATACCTTGTTTCTTTCTCTTGGCAATGCTGAGGACTATTTCCACTTTTTCTGTTTATTTTTTAGTTTTAACTCAAAAATTTTGGATACACAAAATACACAGGACAGCTCTTTTCACCTTCATCTATCCCTGTACCAGGCAATGTTTTTACTATCCTCTGTACCTTCACCAGTGTTGAAGTTTTTAATGGATGCTTTTCATCCCACTTTTTCTTTTGTATGGGGCTTGCTAAAGCCCACATATCCTCATGGGCCAGGATTAGAAGGTCACACCACCCACCCCATCAGCCAGAAGAAGAATATACCCCACTGTGAGCTCTCCTGTAGCAACCTCTGCATTATCTTCTGCATGCAGCTCCTCTGGGCTATGCAAACTTCACAAAACTTCTCAGCTTCAATCAGGGAGATTGTGGATATCCGAAAGTACACCAATAAAACAACCATTGGGATTTTCAAATATTCTCAACAGATCTATTTCCAAAATCAGATTCCTTCAGAAAACTGCACTGTTGTCACCTGCATTGCTTTGCTTTTTAAAAAGCTTTGAACTCTGAAGCATAAGATCTTTATAAAACCTGCTGCAATTTTTCCCTTTTCTGCTAGCCCTAAGACTGGGTCTCACAGGCTGCTGAAAGAAGGTGTGACATTCCCAGTCCCTTTCCTTTTCACATAACTTACCATGTGCTTTCAATGAAATGTCATTTGTTAGGTCTAAATCACCCTCCTTACATCCTTACAGCTTACCCAAACCGTGCATGGTATCGGGTAGCATCCCACGTGGTAAGCACCTTATCTCTGGACTGGCTGTAAGTAGAGCAATTATTACATGAATACCCTTGATGTGTGGTGTGGTTTGTGTTAGCATGGTCAGGGCAAAAGCAAATCTTTGCATACAAGCTGTATGTTAGCCCAAGAAAGGGCTGAGGTCCTACAGGAATTTTTTCCATGGCTCCAGACAAGACTGAGAAAGCACTGCCTTCTGCTCAGGTGGGATTAAATACTGCCACTGCAATATGCTTGTTGCAAAGGTCAGGGGTGTTTCCCACAAGCTCTGGTTGCTTCAGGGCACCTGGCAGCACCCTGGAGGCAGCATCAAACTGGAAACACGGCATGATCCAGTGTCTTGCACGTGCAGCTCCCTAGTCCTGCCCTTTGCCAGTGCACTGGCATCACCTCCATCAGCTCTTGTTTCAGAGGTGCTTCTGTCAAACAGAAAGGCTCAACCCTCTCTGTGCCAGGGCAGGCTCCTCTTATCAGTGGCTGCTGCCACTGGTGAGCAAGTCTGCAGCTCCAAGGCCACGTGGAAACCCTCATAAATACTTTGAAAAACAGGCTGGTTTTCTCCTGATGGGCATTAACAGAGCACCCAACATACCTGTGGGACAGAAGAGAGGGACGGGCCTTGCAGTCTGGCTGGGTTTACACACAATGCAACTTGAAGCTGTAGACAGCCCTTGCACCAGACAGCCCACTCCAGCCCAATCCATCTGCGTGCATCCTAACTGGAGCCTAGGGTGTCCAAAACAACAGGCTTTTTTCATTTTCAGCAAGAGAGGATCAAAGAAATCTTAGTCAAAGTATATCTCCATCCCACTAAGCAAGTCTACCTCAAAATATATCCTCTTCCATGTAGAAAAAACACTTATTCTGAGGACTGAAAATTCCTTTCAGACTTTTACCCTTCACAGACTGCTGTGTTTTCAGGTTTCTCTATTCACCATGAACTTAACTTTCTTGTTAGTCTTTGGCCTTTTTTTAGTATCTGTTGGGGAAAATGCATGAAGTAAGGTTGCTGATTAGATGCACCCATACCCAGCTTGCCCAAGATATGTAAAAAACGCTACTAATATTAGTAGGACCATACATTCTTGCAGGGTTTACCCACACTGTGAACACAAGCAACATGGTGGTGTCAAGCTGAGGAACTTTAGGAGGGACTACATCCATTCTGACATATTTATGAAACCTTTAACTTAGAAGATTTTGGTTAACTTCAGATACACATTGTATGTGTTAGAAATGAACAACCCATCCCTGCCTTACAACCTGTGACTTGAAAAGATGGGGTTGTAACAGACTCCTCTGCTGTAAAGGCAAAAGGCTAAATTGGACCTAGTGGGTGGAATTTAACACAATACTCTTCGCTCTGACATTCCTTTTGTGACACCAAAGCTGGAAAGCAATATTCTTGGCTCTCTGATGTTCAGCTTTCCCCATCTGTAAAAAGGGATTAATAGTACTTACCTAGCCCATAGACATGTTGAGACAATTTGCCTACCATGTTTTCAAGTCTGCATCTGAGAGATGCTCTACAAAAGTGGGCTATTATTAAAAGCACAGTCCTTCTGGAAAAGCAGTTTAAAATAATTAGTTGCATATTCAAGTGTGTTCTATAGTCTTTTTTCTTTTCATTGATGGTCTTCACTAGGTATTTCTTACATATTTTAAGAATGATATGACTGAAAACTAAGTAATATCTGCCAGAGAAATCATCTTTCGAACAATATCAAAAAACTGGGCAGCTGAAACAGAAGGAGGTCTTTGATCTCTTGGAATTTTTGTTTCTTATCAGGTATAAGTCTAGGAGACAATAGAACAGAGCACCCGAAATCACAGAGATCTGCATGGCATTGTCTCCCTTGGTGCTTACCACATAGAACATGCATTTTGCTGGGTTTAGTCATTGCCTTCATGTGAGCAATGATCCATTTTGTTATGAAGAATCTCTATTGGTGGCAAATTATTGTAAGTGGATTCATTAAGTATGTTTTCCTTTGAATGTGTGTGTTTCACCCTCCTCAGAATCCAAATGCTGCTGTGCCTCACTGCTTTGTGAATCAATAGGGTTCTTCTAATTTTACAGGCACAGACAGAAAACAAAAGATGGCACCCACTGGTTTATTCTTTTTTTTTACCACAAGTTAAAAATATCTCAAAACAAACTTCTTTGTCACACAGGGATTGATTTTTATCTTAGGAAAAGTATGAAGTAGGAGTATTTTTACAGAAGAGAAAGAAAGTATCCTGTACATTCCTGAGCAGTAGTGAGAACTTTAGTCCTCTGCAGATATAAATATATATGTATAAAATATATATGAACCTCCCACAGCATCTGCCTCTTCCCTGTATTGCTTCACCACCAGCCCAGGCCCCACTGGTGCTTTTTGGTTTGGATGCTTTTCCAAGCCAACAGCTGCTCCTAAGCTGCCATCTTCTCTTTGGTGTCTTTTCATTTCATTTTCCCTGGACACATACATGATTTCACATAAAGAGATCTCAACTGGGTGCAAGAGCATTATGGACTTCTCTCCTCCAAAGGAAAATTAGAAAACCTAACTGGTCCATTTGCCTCTGCCCCCAAATTAATACTTAAAACATTTTTCAAATAACTTGACAGTACAGCCAAAAGTAGCTCGTTCCAATCAATTTTAAGTTACTCTGTGCCTGACATAGATTTTACTTTTTTAAGTAGAAGGATAAACCATGACAATGAGCTCATAACCCATGGTCAAGGATAGCTTTGGATTTCCTGAGTGAACTCTTGCTAGCTTCTGTCAAAAATTCATTACTTACATAAACAAATAAACAAAAAAATAATCCCTAACAAATCCAAACAACCGAAAAAATAAACCGAAAAAACCCAAAACAAGCCCCAAACCTATGTACTTACCCTAAGAATCAGAAGAGTTCATTGTGTAAATTTGTACTTAGAAAGTTTTACAAATGCATTTTACTTACTTCAGAGACAAGAGCATCTCCACCAGAGCTCTTCTGGCCTGTCAACTGCAAACATTCTTTCAACCAGATTTCTTCTTTTTACTAGACATGTTAGGAATCCACTGGAAAAGATCAGTCCCAGCTTTAGTAAATATATTAATTTGCTGTTTATGTAGTATACCATTAATATTTTGAAATTATTAGATCTGAGATCTTTTTATGAACAAAAGACAAATGTCATCTCTCCATGAACATCAACATGAGACATCAAGCTTTTTAAATGCTGTTATTCCCCCATCTTCTGTTTCTTAGAATATCTTAACACTGACTGTGTTGATGCATTTAAAATTACTAGGGAAAATAATTTCTTGGCTGTCACTTAGCCAAGTTGCACTGTGAAATATGTTTTTATATCTCCATTACTCCATTATGAAACTCTGAGAGCTGGGGCCAAAGAGCAAACTTAAATTGGGAGGGATATTAAGCTGTAGTCACCATCCAGCAAAGCAGTTCACTGTAGCTATAGCTCATCTGATCCTGCTCATTTGGGGTCCACACAAATGTATTAGCTGAAAGATCAGGAAAAAAGCAATAAGGAAGCTTTCCTGGGAGACCAGAGCATCCAGGTGGGCCTGACTGTACTTTGCAGATGCCTGAAAGCTGAGACAAGGATTCTGAAGAGCAGCAATTGCAATTTTGTGATAGATGCTCCATGGCATAACCATTTTAAGAACATCACTGTCACTTGTTTTTTCAGGAAGGCTCATACATATTAGGAAAAACCGAACTGTTTCACTAGGTAAAAGCCAACTAAGCCACTGTTTGTCTAAGCCCTATTATTTTTATCTTTAAACTCCCAAAACAGTTTGTTGTCTTTGAATGTGACTGGTATGTTACTGTGAGATGCACAAGCAATTAGGAAAAAATTACTGTTTCTTTCTATATACCATTCATTATTTCAAGCTGTTGAACTTGGACCGACTTGGTGGATTGAACAGATTTTCCAACAGGTAATTGACTTCAAGAGAAGGCCTGGAATAATTCTAGCTGGCTGTTACTCTGGGAATGAGTCTCCCTTCATTAATTAATCACTCTGAGGAGAATATTTCTTTCTGAATAAACTCATTATTTTTAAACATATGACATTTAGCTGTATAAATAAACTCTAGAACTGTGATTTAAAATGTGTGCTAACTGTAGGCACGACATGCCATGGATAGCAGAGCCTCCTCTGCATTTTCTGGAGTGACTTTATCTTCTGATTACAAAGAAGTGGGGGCAGGGAAATGAACTGACTTGTGATTTCACCCACTTATAACCAGGATTTCTTTACTTGCATGATTGTTGCACTTAAAGACACACTCAAGGATACATCAGCTGTTCAGCCGGAGAGAACCAAAATGTACTGAAAGACAAAAAACATAGCATACTGAAAAAGGACAAAGCCCAACCAAATACAAAAAAGGATGCAACAAATTAGTTTTTCTAACAGAGAGATGCTTCCTCTTGTTCAACTGTATCAGTTCAGTGAAAGTCATTCAGAACTCTTTTCATTTTAAAAACTGTTTTTCACAGTATGAGGCTTAGACAGATATTCTGTTCCAAATCTGGTTTTAAGACTTGAAGATATTACTACCCACATTGCCAACAAGAGGTTACAATATCCTAGGTAATTTTATCTCAAGTGGATTGATATTTCTCACCAGCAGGACTGGGTAAAAGTTTGCCTCTAATGGAGAAGCTGATTTTTTAAAAACCATCCCTCTGGTAAAACAAACACTGAGCATCTGGTAACAGTTTCTGTCTGCAAATCTAAAAAAAAAGCCAAAGAAAATTTTTCATCCAATCAACAATAAAAATATACAACTCATTCCTGTATCTGATTAATGGAATAGGATTAGTTCTAGTCCTCATTGTTCACAAAATGTTGTGGTGGTGAGAAGTTTACACTGTGTTCCTGAAATGAAATAGATTGATGGATGGCAGATCCATTGTTTGCTGGGTCATGATGGACACTGAGGAATGAGTCTCTTCTGAAAAGAATGTCTGTAGATGCACCTTCTTTAGGCATTCAGTACCAGCCACAGTCACCTACATGGCATTACCCTGACCCAGTAAGGCCATTTTTGTAGTGTCAGTGCTGCTCTGCATTCGTGCCCTCAAGCAGGACAATTAGTTACTCAGAAACAGCAGTAAGTGAATACTGACTTCTGAGTCAGTTCTGACCACTTGGCTATTGCCTTTTATCCCCTTTTATCCTGCTGTTTTCTAATCTTAGAAAGGAACCTAAGCAGTTGCCCACACCTAACCAGGCTGAACTGGACTCAAGGCAACTCTGTTCAAAAATCATTCCTGCCACTTCTACCAAAGAAGAAACATCACCTGTCACAGCACTATTAGTACTTCATTAGATGTCACAGAAGTCCTTTCCGTGCCTGGTACACCAGCCCACAGCAGACAGTAGGTGCATGTAGTTAGCAAAGTATCCAGACCCTTTATGGACTGGCAGATAGGCAAAGTACTTGACCCATAGGCTACAAGTGGGCAGGAAGCCATTAAAAATAGAAAGTCTCTGCCTCCTTGGGTATTAACGTGATGCTCCAGAGTGTACAATTAGAACAAACATTAACATAATCATTGGTTTTTAGGGCTCCCATTTTAAAGCAACGTTTTTCTAGTAACACCTCTTCAACATCTCTCCTCCATTCAGCTAGGAGGTATTAAACTGGGCCCAAGCCAGTAACAACAGCAGAGCCATCCCACCTGGCAGTCCCGGCAGTCTGCTCCATCAGTTCCCACAAACCTATTGAGCAACACATACAGAAAGAAAGCTGCAGCTGCAGCTCTGGCTGCGCTTCACTCAGAAGGTATGCACTCCTCATTCCAAAACAGCCACAGCTTTATTAAAGCCCTCACTAAAAAACTAGGAAAAAAGAGAATGAACCCCAAATTCATTAAATTCATTTAAACTTTTTCCAGCTGCTGGGGAAGATCCAGTCTGCATGATGACTACAAAGCATTTAACAGCCTTGCCATGCAATTTGAATGTGTCTGTACAAGACAAAAATTCAAACCTTTCCTACTCAAGCTATCAATCAAAGTGAAGCTAAAATTACAGTTTAACAAGCAGGTATACATGTTTTAGTTAGCAAATGAGGCAAGCAGGGCACATTATTTTTAGTTGCAGTGATGAGGAAAAGAGTGAAAAATAGAAGGAGGAAGGAAGGAAAAATTGTGTCTCTCCATTTGGCTCAGGCTTCTGAAGTTTTAGTTAACATTGGCAAATTTGGATACGATATGTCTCCTAATGGCATTCAAGAAGTCTCTTAGACTGTACTATTGCTGTGCATGTAATTATACTGTAATTTGGTTTAAAAAAAAAAAAAAAATGAGCCAGAAAAGAATGATTGAACTTGCGCCAAACTTGCCAATAAACTGTGAACTGTTTTATTAGGTGATCCCATGGGGTCAGAATGACCATGAACCACTGCCTTTTCAAGCAGATGCTCACCAAAATCCAATGTGCATCAACATGCATTTTCTCCTTGATCCCAAATGCTTTTCAGCTGAAACCACAGAAGACTTTCAAATTGCTTATGACAAAGTTTGGATCAGCAATGAGCTGATTTTCTCTCTCTTAAATTATGGAAACAATTTGCCCAAACACAGCCATCATTCATCTTCCCTAATACCATACAAAAACATGCCAGTTGCAGGATCACTAATCAGACATTTAGGCTGGTCCCTTGGACCTGAAGTTAGCCAAGTTTCCATTCTCTGCATTGGATCAGCAAAACAGCTTCCCATAACACTGGATGGTGGAGGAAGGTATCTAATTTATCTTACAGGTACAGATTGCTGAACATATCAACAAAAGTCACAAATACATTCCTACACACCAAGGAGCTTCAGTTCCAGCAGGATTATGGTTGTTTTTGCATGTTTTTTCTAAATGCTCTTTGGAAAAACACTCACCCTTCCAGCTTTACCTCTGCCCTCCATATATATACACACCACCACAAACACAGACACAACTGCACTAGGAACAAACAAGTTCTTGAAATGTAGAAGACCATAACTGTGGGTGCCAGAACTCTGTCTCGACCTCATCTTTCGGCACATTTTGATCCAAAATCACAATCCTTTACTCTGGCTAAGGCTTATCCATCCATATGCCTCGATAAGGCACAGCCAGCACTGAATTCAGGTCACAGAAGCTGGACATTTTTGCTAGAATTTTGTTTAGACAGAGTTGTCCTCTGTTAAACTGCTTATCATAAACAATTCAAGGCTGTCTTCTGAAAAAGTTGTGGCAGAACTCTTTTTGCCAAAGACAAGAGATCGCCACCGAATGTAAGCTGTTTTTCATAGTAAAACAACTTTCTTTTTTCCTAATATTTAGTGGGAAAGACTCAAGGATGCCACTCAATCCATTTTCAGAATAATCAGTCAAACAAAACTGGGAGAAAAGGCTAGGCTGTCTCATGATATCAGAATTTTCTGAATGCTATTCTCATTGGTCTGATGAATGGGGAAGGTGAAGGAAACCTCTTTTCCTTTCCATAATTCTTTCCCCATGAGGAATAATTTCCCAAAGGAATTATTTAATCATAAATTACAGCTAGTAACTCACTGAAGAAGGAAAAAAACCAAGTCAGTAATGAAGAATCAACTTTTTCGTCCCAGCAAGGAACTGAAAGAAGCAGCTTTATTCTATTACTATTTAGCCCATCCTGGGGTGTGACTCATTAGTGCTTTCATGGCTCACCAGGATGTTTTGGTCAGTCTTTTAAGAACAGTCTGATCTGTTTTCCTGCTGTTTTCAAGGCTCACACTGCATTTTCTTGTGGCTTTTAGCACTCTCCTAAATGCTGGAGGTGCTTCAGTTTCAAGACTGCACTTAGGGGAGAAAAAGGTCACTGAGCCAAAAGGAACAGCTACAGCGAGCTTTTTTTTCCCCCACCAGAAACCACCTCAAATTTTTCATTAAAGCAGAAGTTTGAATTTCTGAGCAGCTGCCAGCTCACAGGTGTGAACGGATTCAGCAGTGCAATAGTTCTGCTGGAGAGGGTCTTGCTGTGCCCCTGAGCATGGAAAAAGACCACAAGTGAAGTTTGTGGAAGAGAAACATGGGCAGGCTGGATGGCTGCTCTGACAAGAGACTGTTTCACTGAAGTGCGATGTGTGCAGAAGAGTCTGGGGCTGGGATAAGGCCACTGTGTTCACTAACTTTTGATTTTTAACTCAAGGGGTTAGAGAATTCTGTCACAACTGGCATATGTCCTGGAAAAATCCAAAACTTGCCCAACCTGTGCTAATACAAACACGTCCTGTCCCCAGCCAAAGCAACTCAGCAAGCAAACAGCATGGGTGAAACAGGAAAGTTTGAGAATGAAGTCAGAAGTAGAAGTTGCTGGGAATGGAAAAGCGACAGCTCAGAGCCAATTTCACTACCTGAAATAAAGTCAAAAGCCTCCATAAAGCCACTGTTCTCCCCCAAGCTATCCAAGCATCATATTCAAAGTGTTTCATTACTTCTGAAACCTGGTGAGTTCACAGCTTGGTTAACTTGGTTAATTTTGACAGCTAATCTCACAGTTTAATGGCCCTTTTGTCCTGTGTTGTCTTTCTCTGTAGGACAACAAACAAGTGTAAGCAGGATGTGGGAATGGAGAAGAACAAAGAGGGGAAAGTGAAATGGAGAATTTCAATAGATTGGAGAGAAGCACGAAATGTGATAGTCAGAAAAAAGGAAATGTCTGATGTGGAAGAAAAAAGATGACAGAAGAAATGCAGGCTGCTGGATACATCAAGAGTACCCTGAGACACATCCCTGCCAGTTGCAAGATTCACAGGTGTTCATTGGGGGCCTGAGAGCTGAGAGCCTTGCTGGTAAACTTGAATTTGGAGAGGGATCAACCCAGGACACAGCAGTACCAGGGAGGAGCACTCCCCCAAAGTGCCCTGTGCTGCCACAAAGACAAACACAGAGGCTGCCTTGGGATTTCATGACTGATTTGAATCCTCATGGTTGCAGGGAAATTCTGTTGCTAAGCTGCTCCAGCTGCAAACCTTAATTGTAATTGTTTTGTGCATCTCATCTACCACATTTATCAGCCGGGAAAATTAAGAGATGAGGAAAACAAGCAATGCCATGCTATGCTTCACTGGGTCTTCCCCCTTAACATGAAGTGTCATTGGTGCCAGCCACAAGGAACACAGGACAGAAAATTTGGGCAGCTGCAACCAGACTGATTTGCACCCGCTAAAAGAATTACATTGGATACCACAAGAGGAGTTTAGTTGAACTCATCACAGTCAGAAACAGATCTGTCCTTCAGGAAGCAAAACTACCACAAAAGAGTGGGGGCTTTTGTGCCTCTCTGTCCTTGGTGGACTCTTACTGCTGGATGTTTTCAGGCACTCCAGAATAACCAATTTATTTCATATGGTGAAGCCTGGTACTAAGAGCTTCCTGCTCCCATGGTGTGTGTTTGTTTGTTTGTTTGTTTGTTTCCCAGACTGTAACCACTTGGTTTGAATTAACCCTGATGGCTTTGCCTAAATTGTTTTTATGGGTTTTTTTCAGCAAAATGGTTGGACTGTTTCCAAAGCAGAAGCTGTTGTTTGTGATTTTACGCTTACAAGATCCTTGCACAAGCAACTTCAAACCCCATGCTCTGGAGCAATGACCTGGTATTTGTCTGACACAGCCTTTACACCAGAAGAGTAAAAACTTGTGTAAAAAGTTACCGTAATTATTGGTGACTTGGGATGTGGGAAAAAGAAACTGCAAAAGCAAAATTCTCCTTTAACAGCTCTACAGAAACTCTACAGAAATATCTAGCACAACTTCACATCCCCAAAACTCATCCATGTTTGGCATGTTCTTGCTTTTTCTGATTTTCTGGTGAGAAAACATGAAGGACCCTGGGGGAGGCAGGGGTCTGTATCCAACTGACAGGTAGGAAAGAAAGAGAGATTTTACTTACCAGAAGGTAACACTGTGCTACATGCTCACATACAGTGCAGGAATGGACCAGACATGTATTCAATGCCTTTTACAAACACCCGCAAAGCCAGTTCTGTAATTATGACATGAAGGAATTACCAGTGTTTAATTCTCCCTGGTTCCATGATGTATTTCCAGCAACACAGGAGTTAAACAGGCAGCAGCTGAGCTAAAAACAGGGACTAGTTGTATGGATGCAAGACAAAAAGCTACAGAGAGAGACACGGCTACACACAGAGATCCTGTGATCTGAACTTGGAGACAGTGTCAGGGAGAAAACAAAAGAAATAATAATTAATTGTAGCACTTGGGCTTTTCAAACTTGATATGATCATTAACTGATGAGATTAACTTGAAGACAAAGTCCAGGCAATGACAGTACAGATAAAGAAATGAGCTCAGGGGAACATCTAGTCAGGAAAAGGACAAAGGAATTTGCTCTGGAGAAAGGCCCTCTCGGCCACAAAGCATCAATCTGCTCTGGTGCACACCTTCAAACAGCTACTTCTGGGAATCTGCTGAGAAGCTGAGCACAGCAGTGGGAGCTTACAGAGGCCATAGGTCAGTCTCCTTTGCCAGCCACTGGAACAAGAAGGTTTCACATCCTGCTTTTAGAGTAAGCAAAAGGTCCTGAACAAGGAGCCTGAAGAGCCTTTGAACGGCCGTACTAGTACAGATAAATGACCTATTTGTTGGGCTGCCCTGGGAACGTTTATCCTGAATGCATAACTCCGTGTTAAAGGAATTTGATAGCATTAATCCTGGATTAACTGCTATCTATTTTTTTTCACCCACAGCTGCAGAAGGAAAGTTCTGACCTCGGTGTGCTGATGGAGTAGAAAACATCACCAGTGGGCTCCTAGAGAATGCTGGTGGTCTCTTCCCACAGTAAACCTCTCTTTCTCCTCCTCTTTCCCAGACTCAGTGGTGACCTGTCTGTTGGATTAACAGTACTTCAGTGGAGTGTGGTTAATAGGTTTGCACACTACATTGTCAAGGGAGGCATGTACAAGTCAGAAGAAGAGAAGAATGGTATTGATGGACTGATAGTCTCCACAAAAACAGGAAGGATAGATTCATCTGTAAAAATACAATATTTTTGGAGCTGAATTCAGTAAAAATTTATGGTTTGGTTTGCTTTCTCATCTTCTACAGTTGCACAGGTAAAAGTCTGCTTTTTGTGCAGAAATATCCACAATAAATATTTGGATTTGATGACCATTTGCCCATGACTATTGAAAGAAGGTGGAGTGATGGAGAACAATCTGGTAGGAACTATGGATTTATATGGAACATAATAGAGAGAACTGCATAATAACTGGTTGGCTCAATAGCTGGCCAGGAAAAATAGAAAGGGGGAAGAGGGAATCTATTTCAGATTGGCCTAAAGCTATTTTCAGTAATTCCCACCAAAATGGAAGAAAAAAAATCTGAAAAACTTGAGAATTTCAGTCCAGAATAGAAGCCTGGAGCTGACTTCCAAACTGCAGCTGCTGAGCAGAGCTGCAGCACTGCCAGTTCTTTGGCTTCTTGCCTAATGGTCTCAAGAAAGAATTTATATCAAAACCCATTGCTAATACAAATCATATTTTAAATATTTGATCAGCAATTAAGATTTGACTTCTCAAGAACTGACAAGAAATTCACAGTCTGTCCCAACAAACTTGGTGTCATTGAAAACATTCTAGGCTCACTATACCAACAATATAACCAGCATCATTTCTGTCATGCCAAGAGTTATATTAAAAATAAACCCATACAGAATTTGGAACAAGAAACATACGGAAGTGATTTAGACACACGCAATTGTTTGGGGGAGGTTTATTTTGTTTGTGATATCTTTAATTACAAATCCACAGGAGATCAATGCAAGTATCAAAACCATCATAATGAAATATTTAACCTCCTAGCTGGCTCAAGCAACAGTCATGACTGCAAGATGCTGCCACATCCAATCTCTGTGAGGAAACCAAATCATAAACAGACACTACATTGCTTGTCAGGCTTCAGCCTTCTCTGAAACCAAATACCCATAGAGACAAGGCAGAATGAACTGGCTGTTATCATAATTTATATAAAATCACTGATTATTAAAATGAGAGATGATTGTGCTTTACTATTTGCAGTCACTTGTCCTTCTACTGAGCTTTTCATTTAAAAACCAAAACCTTATTAAAAGCATTACTAAATGAGGTCTCAGAGCACTCCAGCATGAAAGACATCTTAAAATCCTTCACTTCTCAAGTCAGGAAGCTCAAAGCAGATGGACTAGCTCTAAAATTAATTTGTTTCAACTTACGTGGCACATGGGCTACTTCTCAGGGCTCCAACAAAAGATCAGTACATTGCGTGGTTTTGAATTGTTTTGACCTAATTCATCTCTTCCAAGGTCTTAAAAATAACAACACAGTTAGGAGCTGGAAAATGAAAGCATCTGCCATTAACCCATTCTTCCTGGAGTTTTACTTGCCCCTCCCAAGTCCAGTCAAGGGCTGAGCCTGGGACAAGGGAATTCTGATATCCTGCAGATTTCCTCCCACCCCTATTTCTTCATCCACTCATGTTCACTTCCCTTGTATTGTAAACAACTAACCAAACTGGTCTAGAAAAATTAGACTGGAGGACTGGAAATGGCCATGCAACAAAATGGCAGTTTGCTTTTGTACCTGCTACTATAAATTAAAAATACAAGTAGAGCCTTAAGGAAGTAAGTATTTTAGTAATGTGAATTACTGAATAAAACTGCATTTATACAAAATAATGTTTCTAATCACTTCTTACTACTAAAGATTTTCAATATTAATTCTAAAGTGTGACCTACCTGTTCAAGGATGCTGTGTATCTCATGAGCAGTGGATGGCACGCACGCACACACACCTCTTTGTACCCATGTATGTCTTCAAGCACATTATGCTTTCATGGAAAGGAATGGTGGTGAGACAGGAGGAACTTGATGGCAATGTGTGACTCAACACCACAGCAAAAGAGTGACAGCTTCACACCTGCACACAAACAGCAGTCCAGGTACTACATCACCTGTCAGTCTGCAGTCACAGCTTCACTCTCACAAGGGAATACAGAGGAAAAATTGTGGTTGTACACATGTACCAATAGGTATTTTCACTTTGGTAGCAAAATCTGGGTTTAGTGCTTCTCATTATGTCAAGCCTGTGGGGCAACATTGCAGAGGAACTGCGAGCTCAGGCTCAGCTCTAAGAGCCTAAGTCTTACTCACAAAGCCCAGACAAATAAAAAAATTATTTCAAAATTAGAAACAGCCATTAAATAGTGCGACAACTTTTATGACCACACAGACACAGGACATAAATCATGTCAAAAGACAAATCAGGGAAGGCCCAGGATATCCTGCTTGAAAGCATCTCTGAGATCGCTTGGCAAATGTGTGTTCTTGGTCTCTTGTCTGAGCAGAGAGCACATTCCTGGAGGCTTTGGCAAGTTCAGTATCCCTGTACAGACACCACTGCTATCACTGGTATTTACAACACACACACAGACTCCCAGGGCAGATCACCCCCTGCCCAGTACCAAGGAGAATACAATAGGCTGTCTCCCCCAGGATGCACACACCACTGGCTTGGTCCTACCTAGCGCTGCATGCCCTGGACCATCATTAACTTCAGAGAAGACAGGAGCCATGCTGTTGGGCCATTTCAGTCTGAACATGTAGGTTTTTAGAAGCCTTTGGCCATGTACTAAGCCTTTCCTTACTGTAGGACTGGGACCTTTAGGAGCCTCTTGTCCTGTGGGGCAGCACCTTGATGTCTTCTACTGTCTTTACCTTCTCTGTATTTTCGGCTTTCCCCTTTTTCCACCTTTTCAGTAAAGCCCAGTGCTAATCTTCCTTTATTCCAATGTGACTAAGGGCTGGCTCTTCTCCTCCTACCTTGGTTGTTGTGCAGCAGATTCTTCATGAGGAAAAGCAGAGAAGTGAGTGGAGTGCTGCAGATGGGTGCTAAAAGGGCACCAGGTACCCTGTTGGCCTCCATTCAATGCAATGTCTTCCTCAGTGCGTCATTGCTCGGATTTCATTTCCACCAGAAGCTTCTCTCAGCCCCTCTATTTCCCTCCACAGTGAGGGTGGAGACCTCCTGTAGGAACAGGAGGGCTCTGCCCGGGGGTCCTGGGGAGGCAAAAGGAAACAAGAGACAGAAAATAACAAAAGGATATTCAGGAATCTGCTAGATGCCAAGGATACAAATAATAAATGCATTGCCATGGCCTGAAGCCCACAAAACAGGGCTTTCAGTAACCAGAAGCACTGGGAATGTCCACAGACTGCTTCTTACAAAAGAAACTTTTGTGAACACTGATACTTATCTCTATTCTGATATTTTTAGGTCCTTATGCCTCAGCTGATTTGCTCACTCTGAATTCAGCTGTTGGCCAGTCAAGCAAAAGCAGGAGGGAAAACCATGCTCCTCTGAAAAAAAACCAACCTACACTCCCAGTTTGTCCAATGCAACAGAGGCAGTGGATTCAGTGCAGAAGTATACTGCTAATACTCAGTACCAAATCAGTGCTCAAATGCCTTCAGTTAAACTGTATTTTATTATTATTTTAAAGAAGGGTATGGAGAGTATGATTTTTTTAATTTCCAGGATCTACTTAAGTTCAGCACAAAAACCTTCTCAGTGAAGGACAATGTTAAAGTTCTTTCTTGTCTAACAGTCTCATCTAGAGTGAAAAATACTTATCTCGTGCACATCTCTATGTCTGTTCTCCACCTGGCACTACACAAGATTTAAAAACTCTGTCCAAGTTCATTGTGCATGTTGTATGACAGGTGTTTGCAGGGAAAGCCAAAATGATCTCATACGTGCCAGCCCTTCCAATAAGCACTTACACCACGTCAGCTTCAGGTGATGTTGAGTTTTATATTCTGCCAAGGCACAGATGGACAGAGCACACCTGCAGTCTTTAGTGAGTATGCTTCTTGAATATTTTAGAACAGCTTTGGTTCACTCATGTCTGGTGCTTATGTTTAGGATAACCTCAGGATCTTAAGCAAATGCCTATTAAACCATCTCTTCATGTAGAAGGTGATGAGTGCCAATGTACATTAGATTGTGGGATATTATATCACAAAGATTTACATATTAACTCCAGGCTTGTGTTATAACATATTGCAGTACTCCTTAGAGTCATGCTGCATGACCTACCTGAAATTGCCAAGGTGAAATTTGAATTGAGAGTTCTAATTAATTAACTTTCCACACTTTTACATCAATGGCAAGTTTGAAAAGGTCAAGGCAAGGGAAGATTTTATGAAATAACTGTTTAAAATAGTCTCTGGGTGATTGTGTTTCATTTCTGTAAGACCACTAGGCCCAAAACTGGATTTTTACCTGGTCTTCATATCAACATTTTTATCTGATCATCTTCCATCAGTTGCTATGTGTTGTGTACATACTTGCATACACTTTGTTTCAATACAAAATCTTCCATCATTGGGAGACCATTTCTCTTTCATTGGTGTTCCAATCCAAATCAATGTCCCAGGAAGAGATCCACTCACATTCTCTGTGTCCCCATTTCTGCTCCTGACAGAAGCTGTATAACATTAAGTCTTCAAATGCTCAGCATTTGCACTGAGTGCATTTGAATAGATACTGTGATATACAGTTCCCTGCACAGCACATCACATTGATTTTGTCAGTAGTTACTTCTGATGTGAGGCAAAGAGCTGACTGCAGCATCTAAGCTCCATTTCATAGAAACTTGATGTCCCTTTTCATTCTTGCATTTGAATGACTTCTACCTCTGGAGCAGCCTGGCACGTTTTTGGGCATCCTCAGATCAAGTCTTGCAGTTCTGTACTAAAATGAGGCAGCTTACTTTTCTCTTCAGGACTTGCTACCACAGTGTGGGATAGAATTATTTTCTTTGATGGTTTTCTTGTAGGAAATTCCAAGTTATTAAGATGTAAAACAACAGAAACAAGCCAACAAAAGTATAACTACATTCATCTTTAGCCAAATAACCTCTAGACTCATAACAGGAGTCAATGATCTCCTGGTACAGCAAAAAGGAAGTCAATAAATGAGGGCCATTAAGAGGATCAATAACAGCATATAGGAAAGAAAATGGTGTTAGTCATCACTTTGATGTTGAAATGTTCTTATACTTTTCTCTAAAGCTCCTAAGAAACACCTATTTTGCTGGTACTGAAGACCATGCAGAAGCCATCTGCATTATGAAAGACTTTACAAAGAGAAGCCTGAAATAACTCTCTTCTCATCACCTTTCATTCACCAGAAAACCTTAGGACAAAAGCATTTGTGTGTTTCCTCACATCCTTCAGCTGTATATTGCTGTAGTCAGGGAAGCTTGCCCTTAACTCTAGTCTGTCAGTGTGTTCCATTTATCCCACATGGGGTCACTTGAGCTCTTTTCTTGGTTTTCATCTCCTGTCCTTACTTGATGAAACTAAAGCAAAGTGACAGGTACATAGATACTAAACAGCATGAGTGAGCTGGATTTCCAAAGGACTCAGACATTCTGACAGTGCTCTTTTAATTTAGTCAGCTTCCTTGAAGATGCAGTCACCTGAGAATAAGCCCTTGATTTCACCATGTGTGTTCTTGGAGGTGGCACAGCCTTTGCTTCTATATAGCCCTAAGCAGTAACTCACACACAGTGATGCTGCAGGAAATTGTGACTCACAGCTTCTCCACAGCATCTACAAGAATTCACAGTTTGGTGACCCCAGATGGGCACAGCACTTGACTTGGAAAGGGGACCTGGTTTTCAGACCTGGGACAACACTCTCTGGCAAGGATTTCTCCAAGTGGCCCAGAAGTCAGGTGCAATACCAGATGGCTAATGGGGAGTCCATGTCTCATTCTGAATTATGGGGTTCTCCCACACCAGGACATGTAAGGTTCAGGGGTTGGATTTAAAATCCTTGCTACTCTTCATACTTTCCATATAGAAAGCTTTCAGAAGAGCTTTTGGCCAAGTTTCAAAAAAGAAATCCTATAATGGTACCAGCCACCTGAGGTAGGGAAGAAGCATCATCACTTGGTTACACAGCTCTCTAAATTCCTGCAGACTGTGGCTGGGAGGAACTGCAGAGGTGCTTATTTGGCCCTAAGACTTAGCTCCTCACTTGCAATTAGAAGCCATTTCTAGAAATTTCCTATACAAAGGCAAATGAAGAAGTAAAAAAAAGAAAATCATCCCACCTACCTGTGCTGTTTTGAGGTTCCGTAAGTCTGTTCACCCCTTACCATGGAGATAAGCCATGGGAGAGTTTGGGATGCCTTTGGAGATTTGATGAGGTGGGAAAATGAAGAAGTGCCATGTCTCAAGTAGATTCAAGACCAAATACTTTGTTGCTGGAAATTGAGGTAGAGCAATTGATTTCAGTCAGTAGCCAACACGCATGGGATAAAAGTTGCCACTGGTGTCCAGTCCAGGACCCACCTGCCATTATCCCTGAGGCCTGCACTGAGCTGAAAACAGGAGAGTGCAAGATAGGGAATGAGGGAGAAAAATATAACACACAATCCTTTGCATCATATCACACATGCTTGTGCTGACTTCAGGGTCCCTTAATGAAGCCTTGGCTGGGTAGGTCTCTGATCCCAGCACCAGCTCTCCTTCAGCACGAGGCACAATGCAGAGCCCATTGCACCACAGGCTCTTGCACATGGTTCTTGTATAATGGTTCTAAGTTGAAGAGGCCCCCAACAGACATAAAAAACCACTTGATAATTAAAGTGCATATGATGCTCCACAGCCCTCCACTTCACAGTCCTGTCCATCCTGACAGCCATAAGCTTAGTTCCCAGCTCTTGCTTATGAGTCCCATACCTCTATTTTTCAGCATATTGCTCACATTAATTTTACAAGATCTCTGCATAGGTCTGAAAGCTGGCCCATGTTGAATCATATTAATAGGGCCAACAGCACATGCAGCTCAATTTTTTTTTTTTTAAGCTCAGATGTGTGTTTCTGTTTCTGTTTGCCCTCTTACCCTCTTCATTTCTCAATATGCTGCAATTAAATTAATGAGTGAGACTTCCAGATTCCCAGTTCTGCAGTTTTAACTGCAGGACTTGGCTACACTGACTTCACTAGCTTGCTCTATTGTC
The DNA here is from genome assembly GCA_013400435.1 of Pycnonotus jocosus. NCBI lineage: Eukaryota > Metazoa > Chordata > Aves > Passeriformes > Pycnonotidae > Pycnonotus > Pycnonotus jocosus. The sequence continues at coordinate 84,474 of VWYP01030619.1, read as the reverse complement.
TGGTCATGAAGGTCTGCTAATCTGCTCCTGAATGCAATCTGAAACCCTGATACTTTGCTCCTTACCATTTTCACTTATATGATTTATAAAATCACAAATGAGAATTAAAAAGAAAATAATTAAACCCCCCCTCCCCCCAACAGCTGTTTTGAGACCTTTGAAGTAGCCAAAATGTATCTTACAAGCAGCAAATGCTTTTTGCAGGAAAGCAACCTAGAAACTTGAACAGACATTTGGCAGTCTTCTGTCAACTAGCCAGGCACTGGCGAAGCATGTACAAAGAATACCCATCTGAGCTGAATTTCATTTACTAGTAAAATATGTTTTTACTAAGGGGGAAAAAGGGAACCTGAGAAAGAGTTAAGAATTTCCTCTTGTTCATTACTGGTGACCTTCCATTAGTCACTGAAAATGAAACGGCTTGTAATGGGATCTTGTGGTTTCCATGGCTCTAGAAAAGCCACTTTTACGAGGTTGCTGCTTGATGACTCTGATGAGTCACACCTCATGAAAACAAAAAAAAGGCAGACATGAGAGCAGCCAGTTCCAGCAGTTGGGGGGATATGAATGGTCCTCAGAGGCTTGTGTCAGGGAGGAGCACTGTCAAAGGCTGGGGAACAGGTCCACCCTGGTCTCAGAGGGCCAGCCCAGCGCTGCTGGGGATGCTGCCAATACATGTTCGCTCAGTGTTGGGGAGCACAAGTGGAGCCATGCTCACAAAAATGTTGAGGAGGAACAGAGGCAGCTTCTCAGCACACACTTGGATTTTTTGCAGGCAGCTGTATCAGACAGCACAACAGCCATCATAAAATTATACTTTTCTCTCTCTTACTACGATTTACTATAGCACCCACAGTAAATTATAGACTCATAGAATCATTTAACATAGAAAAGACATCTAAGATCAAGCCAAACCATTAACCCGGCACTGTCAAGTCCATATCTAAAGCATGTCCCTAAGCATCACATCTACACTTCTTTTAAATACCTCCAGGGATGGTGACTCAACTACTTCCCTGGACAGCTTGTTCCAGTTCCGGACCCTTTACCAGCTTCATTGCCCAAACCTGGACACACTCATAACCAGAAAAGCACCTCATAACCAGAAAAAATAAAACACCCAAAAAAAAAAAAAAAGGTAAAAAACCAACTTGCTCTGTTTCCACCACCACCAAAACAATTTTAGAACCATCCTGCTACCTTAAAGGTTTTGGATAAGCTACATACCAGCTATTTTGCATGCACTGCACACATTAACTGATAAGATAATGTTCACTTGCAGTTGCTCTGTGTTGAGTGTACCTACCTGTAATATCTATTAAAAAGATGGAATTTCTTTTTAGGAGGAACTTAATACAGTAACACTCCAATGATATATGTGAAAGAGGCCTTGAACTATTTAATATTATGGTAAATTTAAAATACTTTTACAGAAATCAGGTACTTGAATTTAAACAATTTCTGCTGATGACTGGAGCAGAAATAATATTCCTCCAACTTCAAGAATGGCAGTAAAGAAAATCTGAGGAACTACAGACTGGCCAACTTCACATTAGTCTCTAGAATGCTGATGGAGGCAACTGTCCTGCAAAGCATTTGCAAACACATGAAGGATAAGAACGTGTTTGGCAACAGTTGGCATGGATTTACAAAGGAAAACTCTTCCTTAATCAATCTAGTAGCCTGTACAATGTCATACACTTCCTATGAATTTTTAAATTCAGTTTGACACTCCTTGCTCATGCATACAGGCTTCCTGCCACTTTTGCTTGATTTCCTACGCTTTCAGATGCTCCTCTCCTCAGCACTCATCACTCCTGGACTCCTCTTCTCTCTGCAGCCATATTCCATAGGATTTTTCCAAGCAGATCTCTGATGGAATTGTTATGAATGAGTGTTGAGAGATCACTTAAAGAATCATTGGCAAAGGTATCAGTAAAAATAGGATTGATATAAAAGCAACAGCACAATAATTTTTGTTGGCAAGATTCACTCTGCTATTTACTAAATGGCTAAGGCACACTGAGGAAAAGCAACTAACTAAAATCTAGAGTCAATCAATCCAAACCAAAATAAACCAAAAACTCTCTGTGTGTGTGTGTGTGTGTGTGACAAAAGGATAGAAAGGGTAAGGATAAAAAAGGAATATGGTCTAAAGGCCTGATAGCACTTAACAGAATTTAAACGTAACAGTACTTAACAACATTTAACTTAACTTAAACTTAACACTTCAACAATGGAATTATATAGGATGTACTGTATCACAACAGTAACTTATTTTTACAGGCCTGATTTACATATCTGAAGTACTTAAGAAGCTAAGAGAGCAGCATTTCTCCCATATTTGATGTAGCATATGCACACTTGCATGCACACAGACACAAGGAGCCTGTACAGGGTACCTGTAAAAAATTCTCCTCAAAGGCAGTGAAATACTTTGGAAGCCTCTGCATCTACTCCATGGGCAAAGAGTCGAGGCTCAAGGAGTGGGTGGGCTTCAGGATCTGCCCTTGTTTGGCAATCCTCTGAGTGTAGCAAACCTGAAAGGCCCCACTCAGAGAGAGGTTGCTGTCTAGGAGAGCTCAAAGGGTCTCCTTCTGGACCACTGTTAATAGGGATGCAAGAAAGTGGGCTTTAGTCATAACCATGTTGCATTCTGGCTGCATTTCAGGTCAAAAATTTTCTTTGAAAGTGTGAGAACAAGAACGTTATACCATTCAGCAAAAATAAAAAATGTTTCTAAGGCTGTTCATAAAATAAAAAAGCAGGGGCTGGTTAGAGAGCAAAAAGTTTTGGAAGTAGAAAGTGTTTCTGATAAGCTCAAGAGGAGCTGGGCCTGGGTGCTCTTTGTCAAGGTTGAGGCCTAACAAGCACTTCTTAGATCACACTGTGGCCTGAAAAAGAGAGGGGAAGGGGAGGATGCACCACTACAGGGATGTACTTTGCTCTCCTGAAATCCAGGCCTGTGGTCCTGCTTTGTGGCCTGCTCTCTCCTCTTAGGGACTTCAACTCCACAGCCCCATGGTCATAGCAGCCAAGGCTGCCTCCAGCCCTCATGTCACCAACCAGTTCTTCCTTGCTCATAGAATCAGGTCCAGCAAAGAACCTTTTCTTGTTCACTCCTTGATCACTTGTTTGTACAGCATCATATCTTTGCTCAACACTGTTCTGCGTCAATGGAAATCTCCCTGTGAACATTGTTTGGAGTTTGCAGCATTGACAGTGAAAGCTGTTCGCAGTAGGCACGAATGCCAGGAAGCCACATGCTGCTTCACTTTGTTTCCTGACTGTACCAGCATAACTCTTAAAAATGAGACTTTTGGCACAAATAACCACAATTGCACTGACAGGATATTCTATCATCACTGTTTAAAATGTGATGTTTAGTGAAAACTCTGCCGGATGTATCTTTATAATTATTCACACAAAAAAACCAAATAAAAGAGAAGTGCTAAGGTTCCAATTCAGAAAAGCACTGAATATTCCCTTTAAGCTATTTTTTATACCAACCTGAGTTTGCCAAAATATTAGCATCCATGTCTGGCAAAAGTTAGCATGCTCAAGCCTTCTGTCAAATGTAAGGTTAATTCTCATAGAAGTTTAGATGAATGTTTTACCATCCTCCTTCATCTCTACTATGAGATTCTGAACACTCTTTAAAAATCACCTCTGCAGTACTGTCAACAGAAAGCAATCATTTTGGCTGCCCAAACTGAAATACCTAAGAGAGCCTTTGTTTCCAAGGATAGGTGCCCAAAACTCTGAAAACAAGATAATTTTAAAAGAATCTAAACTGGGGTTCCAAAAAAATAAAGGCAAGGAAATTACTAAATAGCTATGAAAAGCAGTCTGTAACTTTAGTGTTGCCTGATTTTTAATGGTTGAAAATTGGAATCTTAATGTTATACTAACACGTTTTTACATTTTCAGTAGAAACAGATGGAATAATGTTGCTCATGCTATGCCAACACTATGTTGTTACATAGTCTTTATTAAAATTGCTCCAAGGAAAAAAAACTGTGTGCACAAAGGTAAGGGGTGGGAAAAGCTGGCAACTGCCTTGGACGTTCAGGCTTGAGTCCTTGAACTCTGAGCCAGCCCTGTGCTTCATTGAGAAATCCCACAGCTTCATGAAGGGTAAAGTGGAAGGGAAGCTGGGTGCAGGGCACTGAGTGAACTGTGTCCGTGAGACTTGTCCTGCCAAAGGCAGTGGAGACACACAAATAAAATGAACAACAAGGAGAAGGGGTAACATGTACAAAATGAAGAAAACCAAGCTTCACAAATTAAAGCAGTAGGGAAAAGTACAAGAAGAATGAGATTTAAAGGACATTAATGAATTATCATCATCTTATCTTTAAATCCAGGAAAATCCCCCAAACTTTCCTATCTTGCTCAGAAACTAATCCCAGTTCTGACAAATGGGATGCTGAGTAGACAGCCACCTGTGTGCATACATGTCTTGAATATGTGCTTCTACGGTATGATCCACTCAATTATGGGGAACCATTCCCATTTGGCTTGTGGATAAGGTCCCCAAACTCTGTGATTTAGCTTTGGGGAAAAAAAAACAACAAAAAAAAAACCGGGACAATAAAATGCCAGATTAATTTGCACGCCAAAAAATCTGAGCTGATCTGCTGTAGAGAGAGCCAGGGGAAAAGAGGGCAAAAAAACTCAGACCAAAAAACCAAAACAATCCCCTCCAACTTTTAATCTTCCAACCATGTAAATGCCTTCAATTAACTAACATTGATTTCCCTTTGCTTATATTGAGAACTTTTATGTCCCAAAAGGAAGCAGTAAAAACATTCCATGATAATCATAAAGATCACTGAAAAGAAAATAAAGTTTTCTGTTTCATTACCTTTTCTGTGTGGTAATCAATTACAGAAGAAGAACAGTACAGGTTCAATTAAGTAACTAAATAAAAAGGAATTAAAAGCCACAGGGGATCTTTATTTTACTTATGTTCAAGTAGGGTCCAACTCTAGGCCTCATTGACTTGTTTGTACCACATAAAGGGGTTTAATTTCTATGAACCAGTCTGTCAGCATTAGCTGATCATAACTAGGAAAATGGGGTTAGAGAAAACAGAGGTACTGAAAATAGCTTTTCCCAAGTGTAACCTTCCCTCCTCTCTGCTTCTTTCCAAATGGGATTATCCTGAGCTCTCAGCACATAGCAAAGTGAAAATGAACCGTTCGGCAAAACAAAGATTTTTCCTTTGAAACATAAGCTACAACTCAGGAAAACATTCAATGCTCTGTCTCAAATTAGCAAGTTCTGAGCACATGCTCACCTTTAAGCACTTGCTTAGATGTTCCACTGACTTCAGGTTTAGCATCTGCTTAAAAAAGCTCTCCATGTCTTGCAGAATTGCAAGTTCATACTAAGTGGTGAGAGATTCATTTAAAAAGGAAATATGATTTTTTTTTTAGAACTTGAAAAAATAGCTGTGGGTTTGGTTTTGGATTTCTTATTTTGAAGTCTGGGTTCTTATTTTAGGCAAATAACTCATGACTTCATTATAGACAGTCAGCTTCACATGGGCAAAAACAAAGCTCCTGGAGACATATGCGCTATTAAATTTGTGCAGATAGCTGAATGGAAAATTTCAGAGGAACTGGCACCTGTGGGATGCTTTGCCAATGGAAAGCAGTTTTGTGGGAATCTTGGATTACATATACATGTATGCCAGTGCATACACACACACACACAAATCACCACAGGAAAATTAGGCATTTTACTTCAGGCAATAGCAGAAATTTTAGAGATTCAAATGAAGCCATTGTTTCATCCACAACCTTTACACACACTGGCTGGGACTCATCACCTCTAACCCCTGAAGCCTCATAGTCACTTGTCCCAGGCCACACCAGCCATATGAGTGAGTGACTGGGGGTGCCACCTAGAGGGGCAAGTGGACTGTCTCTGGCACAGCATGACACAGCAAAGGAACCAAAACGCCTTTCAACCTCCTCAGTTTGCTCCTGAATCTGCAATGCACCTGCTCAGCTTCATCAGGGACCTGTGGCACCCCTATTCAGCCAAGGTTCACTATCCCCCTCTGCAGCAGGGACCCTCAGGGCTCCACACACCTGCAGCCAGCCCTCCTTCCCACCCTCTCGGGCCATCAATTAGAGAAGAGCCAAAGGCAAGAACGCACCATCACCACTCCTGGTATGGCAGCTGATGCTCCACCAAGCATTCAACTGGGTCATATAGAGAAAAGGAGAGATTGTACCATCATGTTTCATGAGCGGTTAGTAGAATTGTACGTCTCACAAAGAGCTGCACCTTCAAAGGGCACAAAATGAGAGAAAAATCACTCTGAGAAATCTGTTTGCAAAAAGATAGCTTTGTATTGCTCATAAATTAAGCCACACTGTTTCATTGCCAAAATATTCAACAAATTTCTTTTTTTGGGCTGCTCATTTTTCATTCCTTCAGGCTACGTTTAACCAAGTAATCTCCCTATAAATCCTGGCTTCTGCTGCCATTTACAATGCAGTGGGTCTTGTTTAGAAATTCTTAGAATCGGTGCATTCCTGATACATGACAATCCTTCGACTTCTTCCCCTTTGAAAGGAACAAAATGGAGATCAGTCCTTCTCCAAGTTTATCAGAAGGGCAGCCAAATACTGATGTTATACAGTAAGATCTTGTACTGGGAACTAGGCAGCTATTTTAATCAGCAGGCTTATTTCACATCTGTCAAGGACAGTATATTTAGAAATGGACAAGCTATTTCTTTACTGCACCTCTGATCTAAAATATGACCCAAGCACACCAATTCTCTGATGGACTCTTATGCCCTTTGACAAACCCTTGTGAAAGAGTTTAGATAACACACCAGCTATCAACAGGGCCAGGATTTAAAAACAGTAAATAAATGTCTATGACACACAGAGCTGGAGCCATCACTGCTGTTCAATCAATCATGGCTATTTAATCATACCTTCTAGGCTCCATCAGATTTGAGTGAATCACTCAGGTCAAGGCACCAAAACAAGACAAGCTCTTTTGTCACTGCTCACCCGCCCAGAGTAAAGCATATGTGAACATGATGTAAGTGATGACCTCTGAGCAACTGAGAGCAAACAGAGCAGGAAAGCTCTCCTGAGCCAGAAAGAAGGAAGAGCTTCTCTGAGGTACCCTTCTCCCAGCCATGCCACCAGGCCATACTGCAGTGGGCTGCAAGCCTTTCCAGAACTGCATAGCCCCCTCTTTGAGCATCAGAAGAACCAGAAAGACTTTGGAAAGACGTTGCCTCCAAACTAGCTGTCCTTACCACAGTGCAAAGGTGAGAAAAGCTAGGTGGTGACCAGCCTCTGCTTAAAATTCAGGCTTTTTGGTTTGTTGATAAAATAGGAATGGAGCAGATGTGAAAACAGGATCCTTAGTGAGTGTTGGCAGCATAAAGAGTCTGCAGTGTAGTCTGCAGTGTCTGCAGAGATGACTGGGGATTGTCCATTCGGGGCAGTAAGAAGCCTTTCCATGCCCCACTGCTTGGCTAGAAACACTAAAAACAGTGTGAACTTAGCCACCAAAAACAAACTGCTGCTGCAGCATTTCATTGCAAAAAGTTTTCTTTCTTTTTAATCAATCATTTGGATAATAAAAATGATTAAAAATGAAAGCATTACCGTCCAGCATGTTCTAAGATACCAGAAACCTTACCAATCAGTCTCATCCAGCCTGCCATATGCCTTGTCTCACCAGCTGGAGCTGTGGGCTACAACCAGAACATGTGCCATGAACAACAAAGGTCTTTGCAGCCTGTGCACTGCCTGCAGGGACTACAGCTTGTCTGCTGCAGCTTGGGCACAGTGCTGCCTTCAATATCAAGGCAAAATGCAGATAGTTGGCACTGTGTCATCTTCCCCATTCTCCTCACTAGGAGCTGCAGAGCTTGGATGTGGGAGCTCCTGTAATCAAAAATATAGAGCCTAAGAGCAATTTGGACTTGCATAGTAGTAAGGCAGATAGTAAGGTGTAGGACTCACATAGATAATAAGGCAGTGAGAGGAAACATCACCCTCTGCACTCATGCAGATTGTCTGTCCTTTGAAGGACTTCTCAGAATGCTTTGATAAGCATTAGAGTAGTAGTAAAATACTGAAACACAATGCAATCTGAACCAATCACCACCAAACAGGACTCTACAAGGACTTCCATATACTTCCTACTTCTCTGCTCTTCTACTTTTTTATGTTTTATGGGAAGAAGAAAAGAAAAACAAAGTTAAGAGTTATTGTCTGGGATATGCCAGTGGACAAACTGCTTAGTAAGGCTGAAATTAAACAATCTGGTCATTCACCACACAACCACTAAAGGACTGCTCCAGACCCATCCACCAGAACTCTTCAGGGTACCCCTCCCTAACTGCTGTACAGGGAGAGCTGCAGAGAGACCACTGCAGGCAATCACCTGCCAGAAAATGCAGGAGTATTACAACAAACAAAACAATAACCCCCAAAAAACCAACCTTACACCTCCTGCTCTCATCCTAAGCCACAGATGCTTAACAAATCCCAGGGGAAAATGCCTTTATCACCCTCAGAAGCTTGTGTTTCTCTAGGGTGCTGAGGACAAAAAAACCCCCACCTGCTACCCTGAGGTGAGGAGTAAATTCTGCCCTGATCCAACTAGCAATGTCACCAGGAGAATGACAATCTGTCAGAACACCTCCTTTGCCTTCCCCTGCAGTCTCATCCCCAGGCTTGCCCTGGAGGGGAGATCAGGACTGCCCCTTGCCTCACCTGACCTAGCATCAGCTTGAGCCCTGGACTGCCCTGGGGCTGTTCAGCAGGGCCCTGGTTTTGGCCTCTTGGAGGGCTGCAATGCAAACCTGCACTTCTGCTGTTGATTTAATATTCCGCTCCTCTGCTCCTTCTCTTTTTTCCTGCACATCAGCTCCATTCCCCTCATGCATTTCTCACTTTCCAGCTCAGTCCTTCCTTTATCTCCTTCCCACCTTGCTATTCACCTGCTTTGCCTAGACAGATCACAGCTACATAGTCATGGGAGTCATCCTTCACCCTTTCTACAGAACTGCAACACAAAATGTCACCTACATTTCAGTGGCATATTTTACTGCAGCTGCAAACTGCAATCTCAGGATGAAGAGCTGGGGTCCTGACTGCTTCCTCCAACACCCACCCAACCTGAAGTTGTTTTAAATACCATTTCTTCCATTAATGCTTGTGGAGTTATAACATCTTTGCTATAATCTGTCTGTAGATGTACCATAGGTATTGAGAAAGCGCTTAGAGCCTCAAAAGAATCAGGAAATGACCACTTTCTGGGGTAGAGAGTCAGCTTGTTCTGTACAAACCGTCTGGCTCACTAAGACAGTCTCGTCTTAGACTTGCCAGCCAAGCGATATGAGCTACTGATGTACGTCTGGAAAATATTTATGATAAAAATTATGGTTGCAAAAAGAATAGCAAGTAAGTAGCTGATCCAGCTGGCATGCAAATTGTGCATAATGTTTATCAGCACAAATATGTTCATCAGCACTACCACCTAGTCCTTCTGGGGAACAGTAGGAACTCAGGGATCTTTGTGACCATTAAGCAGTTGGGTTTCCTGCAGCCCTGATAATAGATTTATTCCTGTCTTCTGTAAAACAGGAGAGGGTTTTTAAGCATCTATCATACATTCTGACAGAGCAGCATCAGGGGTTTTTTCCATCTCAGAGTGCGTGAGGGCAAGTGAGGCACTTGAGGCCTTGGACTTCACTGGTTTTTCATCAAGACAGTGCAACACCTTGCGAGTTCATCAAGCCTGTGGCACTGGGTAGAAGAATGCTCAGCAAAATCACCACTGTCAAAAACAGAGCAACTGGGGATAGTTTTAAAGTACATGCCATCTCTGACATCCCTCCTCTGCCTAAGCAAGCTCCAAACACTGCAGCAGCCAAGCTGCACTGCAAAAGAGACTTTCCCAGAGCAAAGGCAATGCCAGCCTGTGTTGAGGGAGCACTGTGCAGGTACAAAATTGCTGTTGGCAATCGGAGGGGTCAGAAAGGCCCCAATACAGGGAGGTTTTGCAAGGACATTGCATGAAAACTGCTAAAACTGCTCTTCTACACACAGGAGGAGAAGGAGAAGGGAGGCCCACCAGTGGAGGTGTGCAGAGAGCAAGGCTGGGTTAAAAACACAGCACTGCCACCAGGAACTGCTGGCTTCACATGTCCTGCAGCTCTGTCTGTGCCACCAGGGCTTCCTTGCACCATCTGCATCTCCCTAGAGTCACCTTTCTGGGGCAAGTCCTCTGCTGCCCATGAGCACTGCTGAGCTTCCACTGCTCCTGGGTCTCTGTCATCTAAACAGCCACCTGTTTTCACAAAACTCAAGGAATTTATTACTTTAATCTTGAGAGTGGTCAGAAGGCAGACATGTTTCCCCTGGAAAACCAGGCTAAGAACAGACCCATAGTCTTCCATGTCTTTTGAGCAAAATAATGCATCTAGGAACTGCTGTATTAGAGCATACCTTAATATTGCTGAGGGAGGATAAATCAGCTCCCAGTCACCTTCCACATTACTGTGGAAAGGTTGAAGGCAACATTTAGTGAGATCTAAATCAATCAGGATCTGTCCCTTCTGAAATATCCTGACATTCACTCTGTCAGCAAAGACCAGCAGAGCATTTGTTGCTCCCTCACTAGCCCAACAAACCCCAGTCACACTAGTTTTTCACTGGAGACCTTTCCAACTCTTTGTTTTAAAAGGGCCAAACAAGAGTAAGTCCTGTCACCTGTCACTAAGTCCTGTCATTTATGGCTCTGAGTCCATAAATTCTGTGCTCAGTTCCTTGATGGATGAGGTCTGTTAGTGTGACACAGCTCCTTGTATTCCCCTCTCTTCCCATAACAAAATGAGAAGAAAAGCTCCCTTTCCACCTCATTTCCTATAAATGTTACTACTTGGTCTCAGAGAAGCTTGGTCAGCTTTAGGATCCAGGACCAGCTTTGTGCCCACTCTGCTCAGGCTTTCTAGAAATGACTTAGTTCCAGTGTGGGTCACCCAGACTGTGGGATAAATGGAAACTTCAGTGTTTATTAGTTTTCATTTTCTGTTCTGAGTGATTTTTAAAGGAGTAATTATTTCCAGACGTCACGTATATTTTGCTGTGAAGGAATACTGCAATCTCTGTTAAGGTTACAGAGCTGGAGAGGTATTTTTTCCCTATCCAAGTGGCTCTCTCAAGAGGATTTGGGAACACCGTGTCTCGCATGTGGACCCTGCAAATGCAGGTAAGAGTAAGACCCAAGGTTTCTGAAAAACACTCTTGGTTGTATGACACACTTCATAAAGATGAAAAGTTGAGTGTGCATATGTGATACAATTTTTGGGTTGCTCTGTAGGGAGAACATTGTATTGGAGTCTTAGAGCAAGGCACAGTCAAAACCAGCCAACCCCAGAAGACTTAGCTCTCTACTTTTACAGGAACATCCTCACACTACATGGAAACACACTTCTGATAATGCCAAGTCCCTTCTGACTTCAGAGTGCAAAGGCTGGAAAAGATAGAAGCACCTGAAGAAGAGGCACAAGTTAAAAATAAAACTGCCACTATGGACATTCCCAGTCTTGACTGGTTTTAAATGCATTTCTTTAGTCAGATGGTTTCTGTACTTTTACTCTTAAAAGATGTGCACACATATGAGTAAGTACAGAATTTATGTAGCATCAGCTGAAGATTGGGTCAGAGCACAGAAAAAATACCATGTTATACCTTTCTGGAATCAGTAGTTACATTTTCCCAACTTCAAGAGGATGCTCTAAATTACTCCTGAGCACTTTCAAAGCTATATCCGTTTGGGTGCTCTGCTTTCAAGAGCCCTGCTCTGTCACACGAGGCATTACCTAACAAGGACTCCTGGATCTCCTGTTAACCTTAATTTCCAGTTCCAGAAGACATTATTTCCATAAACATAATTGCTTGTTGAAAGCCAGATGTGTCCTACACATTCCACACAACATCAGCAAGAGCAAGATTTCACACAAGGCCCATGGAAAGAGGGATGGGAAGAAAACACCTTCTCCAGCACACAATAAAAGAACATATTTTGGACACAAGCAGACCAGCTAAAACACCCACACCAACGTGAAAATGACTGATGAAAACAAAATAGTTGCATTTTGTTGTCTATGAAGTCCTGTAGGTTTGCTTATTTGTAAGGAAACCTTGTATGACACCCAACTAGACTTGTAAATTCCTGGAAAATGCTGGGCAGCTGCAAGTGAAATGTGGCAGCTTTGGGGAAAAAATCAGTATATAAGTTGGTAAGAGAAAGCTTTAGTAAGACTTAAATGTACTATTTGAACTTTTCTGCAATGGAATAATTAATCTCCTATTTTTTGAAAACATTTTTTCAATTCTGTGTAAATGCAGCAAATGCATCTCTTGATTAGCAAAATCTATGAATTTTTCTTTATGTCTTGCATCAAGAAAAAATTCAAAATTGCAAATGAAATCCCCACAAAATGAAAAATGAAGTTATCTCTCTGCTTTACAACTAAGAGTAGGTGGTGTTGAAAACTGTCCTAATAACACAGGACAAGACTGACAGCACTAAAAAAGGGACTAGAAAAAAAAAAACAGAGCTAGAAATAAACTGGCCTCTGCATCAGAGCATTCCATAATAGGTAGGAAAATATGTTCCTTTTTCTACAGAAATAGATTCTACAGAACACCATAATTTTGTGTACAACACCTACTTCAAAACAGCCCAAGAAGCTGTAATACCTAAAATAAGAAAATGACCAAACTTATGTCCATGTTCAGCAAAATGCCAAATTTCATTCCAATGCTATATCACATGAATAGTTAGTAAGTATATGCTAAAATATATTGATGAAGGCAAAGAAACATGGGTCTAACTTAAAGGCTTGCCTGGGTAAGTCAGAAGGACATCCAGCAGAGTTTAAGTCTGTGTTTAAGAGATTCCTTGAATGGGGACAATGAATTTTAGTTGAGGGCATGCAAGCTGAAGCACCACAAAACTTGTGATGCTGCTGGGAACAGGCTGTAGCCTCCCAATCTGCACCCCTAAATGCACTCTAAACAGTAAGCAATTAAAATATTAATGGAGTTTGAGAGATGATATGCTTAGCATTCAACCAATTGATTGTATCAAAGAATTATTGCAGATGGTGGTAGGGCCACCTGTCAGCACAAGCTGTCTCTTCACATTCTCCTATTTTCAGCTGTTTATTACTTTGTCAAGAAATAGACTGTTTTTGGCTAAATATCTGATGCAATTAGATATCTCTTTGCAATCAAAGAAGACCTTGCCATCATTACCAAGACAAGCTTCTGAAATGCACTGTTTTGCCCACATTTAAGTGGTCCACAATTCTACTCTTGTTGTTGAAAAGTTCTATTGCTTCCAAGGTATTAAAGCCTGGGATTGGGATTTGGCACAGACCACCACAGTTTAAGAATGCCTTTTTCGGCATCCCCACAAACACCGTCCCAAACCTGATCAGGCCATGGTGAAAAGTGATCATGGTTCCTGCAGGGCCAAGAGACCCTTGTCTCAAGGTGCAGGGCTAAATCTGACATCCAGCTGCACCAGCATGATGCACTCTGTGTAAACTGAATTTACATTTATTAATTTAATCTGATTATTAAATTTAATCTGATTATTTTCATTCTGATATTCCCAAGTGCTCATGTGTTTCAAGTTCTTTAAATTATGACATCTTATAGAGGTCATCAAACCACACACAAAGTCTTCACACACAAGCATATAATAATAAATACATAAAAAAATCACTGTGCCACCTAAATGTTCCTCTAAATATCTGCATTTTAACTAGAAGTAATATAAAAGAAGTGTAAGAAATAGCCTGTAAAAAGGAAAAAAAAAAAAAGAGAGAGTTTTCTTTTCCTTAACAGCCAAAGGACCCCACGTTAAAACAGCCCATGGTGACCACATCTCATGCTTGTGTAACAGGCACTTGATCTGCATTAGATTTGCTTTCACAGGTCCCATAAGCACAAGCAGTGCCAGGAGAAACTATGCTGTGGCTCAGTACCAGGGATACACATGGCTTTTGCACATTTTAAAAAATACTAAGTACTTTTTTTCATTTGTAGCTGCATTAATAGGTGTTATTGCAGCATCTGGAAAATGTACTATGTAAAGATTCAATTCAAATTAATGGTTAGGCCAATTTTTAAAGTAAGTCTCCACTTTAAAACAGGACTAAGCCTTGACAGAGCCCAATCCTGCAACATGGCTAATTTTAAGAGGCAGAAATCCTATGAGATCTGATATTTTGCAAGATTTCCTATCCACATGCCTTCCAGCTTGAGAAGCAATTCAGAACTACAGCTATGGGCATGAATCCAAGCTTCAAAGATACAACGTGGACTAATCTTTATTTTAATCCCTGCTTCTCTTCTGCTGGGTATTACAAAACACATGCTTCCTGGTTTTGAAGTTTCTGACTTTATCACTCTAAAATTGGAGCTGATACCTCTTGGTTCAGTTGAGAACGAAATAGTTAATGACCTTACCTGGCAATCAGCTCTCCTTGCTCCTCTGATAATACTAAGTACGGCAGCATTGCCCTGCCCAGCCCACATGGATCAGCAGTGCTGGCAGCTGGTGAAAAGCAGACATCACTGTCCTTCAGGGGTGATGTCCCTCTGGGATCTCCCTCTCTCCAGCTCTGACTTTCAAGGTCCTCTTCTCTCTGCACTAGAACATCTCAGAAATTCTCTAAACCTGCACTTGCCAAAGTGGAAGCAGTGATCTGAGCACTGCAAGACTGCCAGGTGAAACTCCTGAGACCATCAATATTCAGATGCCTGTTAAAATGAACAGTGATGAGTTCTGTATGCTGGCACTCCATAGTCCAGCTTGAGACTGATGGAACATCTCTTAGCATCCTTTGATACAGTGTAATAGCAGCTTGTTTAGACTGAATGAGTTTGCAGCGGAGATTACACTTTTTTTTATTAGATGCAGGGCACAATGAGACTTCAAAAATCTCTTGTAGCTTCTAAATTTTTCTGCAACACAGCAGATGAAGTTGTGGAGGACCAGAATAGTTCCAAGAATGTGTCAGTGATTCAGTGTACCATGCTCTGAGCAAACAGGCCCCTGGGGATGATGCATGCCAGTGGTCTGACAACATCTCCAGCCACTCAGTAGTGACACGATGTTCATTTCCCTGAGGACCTGGCAAATGACATTTCCTGGAAGGCTCTTTGGATTCCCCCCTGGACAGGGACAGGTTCTTCTAGCACAGAGGTTTCTGAGCCCAAAAAGGAGCCTTGCTTTGGCTTCCCTGACCTTTTCAGCAGCCCCCTGGAAACATGTGGTAGGGAGGGAAGCTGCTTTTCCTGACACCATTCATCTGCCAAAACCAGTGACCCCTCCACAGTGCTCCTGCAGCCTTGCCTGGCCCCAAGGCCATGGAGCAGGAGCCTCCAACCTGCCTCTAATTCATTCCCTGAGCAAAACCCACTACAGTGAATGGTGATGAGAGCAACCAGGGCAGGGGCAGTAAGCAAATCTGTGACCCCTTAGGAGAGGGCTGTGCCCTCAGAAATGTGGAATAGTCTATTTCAGTTGAAAGCGACCTACAATGTTCATCTAATCCAGTTGCCTGACCAAACAAGATGTCTGACTTACAAAATATTAAGCAGAAACCTTATTTCTGATATTTCCTCACTTCTAAATCTCAGAACTTGCAACTATACCCACTCAATCTGTAAATCTGCATATGTCATTTATTATACCATTTGCAATCTTTCTTGCTGCTGAAGGGTTAACATGGTGTCCTTATATCCTGATGCTTATAAATAATTAAGGACATGGCAGAACTCTTCTCTAAAAACTGCTATAGTCTTTTCCAGAACTGATTTCTAATCCTTTCCAGGACAGCTGCACAGTTTAATATATTAAAAAAAAAAAAAGGTGCTGAACCATATTTCACAACTTGCCAGCTGCCTGCCAGGGCAGAGGGCTGTGTGATCCTGGTATGGGGGGCACAGCCTCAGCACCAGCCTGCTCAGAGAACCTTGCTCTGCTCGGTGCCACTGCCTCAAGCAGCAGTGGCTCAGGAAGGACCATGTCCCAGCCCATTCAAAAGGACACAGGGATTTACTGGTCTGGTCACAGGGAGGGGCGAGTCCTGCAATGGGAAGGCTCCTACACAAGTTTGGAGTGGGCAAAGAAGCCACAGCTAAGAGGGAAGTGCTGATTGCCAAAGCCAAGGTGGCCACCTCAGCCCCTCTCCTTTGTTACAGTTCTGCACCTTCCCTTCCTTGTAGGTTACAGCAAGAGGTGACAATGGGCACTCAGGGAATTAGTTGGCTGGGCTTAAACATGCAAGATGGTGGGCAGCAGGTCCAAAAAGTTGACTTGTAAAAAAAAATACAACCCAAAACCAAAAAAGGCCAATAGTGAGACCCCCACATCAGAAATGCCCTCTAATGGTACAGCCACTGACACAATTTTTCCGCTCTTGCTTTGTCGTTTATCTTGTAAGCCAATCCATCTGCTTTCAAACCAAAAATGCCAAGTAAATATGAAGATTATTAGGAAGGGGGGTTTTTTTCCCCTAGAGCAAATTAAACAGCTGGAGGTTACATTTTTTTTTTTAATATTGACAAATTGACTGTACACACAGCCCCACAATGTTTCACTGGGCTGATGCAGCAGAATCAAGGAACACATGCCTTGCACCCAGCTGCAAGTGCCAGAGAGGCTCCTGAATGCCACTGAATTTATGGCAACTGTCACACCAGAAGAGCTGATCCCCCCAGACAGTGGAAGCACACAATTAGGTCACATTAAACATTGGGAAAATACCACAGGAGCTCCACATCCACATGCCAGCTACAAGTGAGTGACACTGGAAAACAGCTCCTAGCTGGCAAAGGCCATCCCAGCATCACTGAGTGATTTCTGCTAAAAGTTCAGAGGTGAAGTCTGCACGTGCAGAAGTGTGAGCAATCACCCAAACACATGGAGTAATAACATTTTCCCACATGGCAGAGAAGTGAGACAGGCAAACACCAAAGACAGGTTTATTCTTCCTGGGAAGCCACCACTACCTCCTGTTCAGAGAAGCAGAGAGGCTGGGTACCACATTCCTTAAGGAGGGTTTCCTTTAGGGCCAGAAGAACAAGATGAAGCAGTGATGCTCAAGGCAGAGGTTTCAGACCTGTGTAGGCTTTTTTTCCATGTACAGCACCAAGCATAGTAACTGGATCTCCTGGCCCTACCACAGGAGGAAAAGTGTTTGCAGTGGCCTCATAATTGCACCCACACACTACAAAGATGGCCCCTGGCCAGAAGTGGACTGGTGAGAAACACACAGCCCACTCTGCTTACAGGAAGCCTTTTGCATTCTATCAGCACCACCAAACTATGTTCAGCTGAGTCCAGTCTTGCAAACCTGAAATCAAAGATAGTTGTCAGTTGCAAGGTAGCTGTTATCACAGGTAATAGAGGTTCTGTTGCACAATATTTGGTGCTTACCATAAATTGCACTGAAAAGATTTCTATGCCCTTTCCACAACGGTGCCAATTATTTAAAACATTAATAAAAGGGCTCTGCACAGGATCTCAAGGATCTGGGGAGAGAACAGGCCAAATATGTAAACTTCAACACTGTGAGAAGTGTCAGTCTATGTCTTTTTACTCCCATGTATCTTAAAATTACTTGTGGAGTCCACTGATTACAAAAGCATGTTTAATTTTGCCTGTGATCAAACACATACCCGTGATGCAGAAGCAAGCAGTGCACCTCAGGGAAATGTCACACAGTTTTTAGGATGGTGAGTGGGCAGCGCAGCTTTCTCAGCACATGAATTAACACCTCAATTCTTTGAAAGTTTCCATTTTTCCCATTTCTTCACCAGGCTTTTTCAGTAGAAACACTAGTTGTCACGATCAGCAATCTTGTTGCAGTATCTCCTCTGCATGCATCCTCACAGAGCATCCCCATGGCTCAGTCCCAAACACAAGAGCAAGGCTATTGTTTACACTTTCAGCTCAGCCCTTTAGCAGAGGCCAAGGGTAGCATCTCACCCCAAAAGCAGTGTCAGAAAGGCATGGGCAGATATGTGTGCAGGAAGTAACCTCCTGAGGTATTGCTGCTGCTGCAGTGCTCACGACCAGGGTCTGAGAGCAAAGCCACGCACCAGCACACATTACAAACCAAGCTGAGCACTTAGAGGAAACAACCAACCTCCAAAATATTTTGAATTGTGAAACTTAATCTGAGTTCCAGCCCAGAACAAAGACGGCGAAGTTATGACATCCTCGTAAATCAGATTTAGTATGGTCCATCATGGCACAAGATTACAACATCACACTTTCACAGAATGGTTAAGATTGGAAAGGGACCACTGGAGGTCATCTACTTCCCAGTTAAGCAAGGGTTATTGAAGAATGTGTTGAGATAGCTTTTGAATATCTCCAAAGAGAGAGACTCCACAACCTCTCTAGGCAACTTGTTCCAGTGCTTGGTCACCCACACAGTAAAGAAATTCTCACCCATGTTCAGGTGGAACCTCTCGCACATCAGTTTCTGCCCACTGCCTTTTGTCCTATTGTTGGGCAACACCAAGCAGAGCCTGGCTCCATCCTCTCGGCACTCTCCCTTCAGATACTGACAGACTTTGATGAGGTTCCCTCTCTGCCATCTCTTTTCAAGGCTGAACAGGCCCAGCTCCCCCAGCCTTTCCTCACACATGAGATTCTCCAGTCCCTTAATCATCTTTGCTACCCTGGGCTGGACCCGCTCCAGGGGCTCCATGTCCCTCTTGTTCTGAGGAGCCCAGAACTCGACACAGCTCTCCAGACACGGCCTCACCAGGCCGAGCGGAGGTGCGGGCTGTCCTCCGTGCTGGGAGGAGGCGGCGGCTCTGCAGGGGCCGGGCGTGCTCTGCCAGCTCCTCTCGCTGCTGCCGGGGCCCCAGTCCCGGGCTCGCTCTGGCCCGGGTCAGCGCCGCCCTGCGGGTGGGCCGGAGCCGCCTCCCGGACACAGCCCCACTCCCGCCCCACCCTGCCCCCGGTTACCGCACATCGAGCCGTGATAGACCAGCGGGCTTCGGCAGAGGCGAGCGCGATGGAAGAAGGGAATCCCACGGAAATGCACATTCCCCACGCTCCCTGTTGTAGGGTGGTCTGTTGAGAACAAGAGCTCATCCAAACGGGCCCAGCCTGACCTGGAGACCTGGGACAGAGGAGCTTGCATGTCTGATACCTGGCAAAGCAACCAAAAGCCTTAACCAAAAAATGGTTTAATTAATTTCTATTTCCCTCCCTTACTCCCTATGCCCTCCCCATGACCCCAGCCTGTCAGGGCTTTGTAGGGTAATTTTAGGGCTCCGTGTTTCTGACCAGATCTCATCTACTGTGACATATGACAGAGCCCAGTGAGTGGAAGGCTCCAACCCACAGATACCCAAGAAAATCTAAGATTTCCTTGCTGCTCATGCAGTTTTCTCAGACTGTTTGTCAAAAGTTATTGGTGGCTATTTTTTAAATGGAAAGAGTAGTGAGAAAATAGCTTTGCAGCATATTGGGCTAGCAGATTGTTCAGACACTGTACTGGGACAATAAAGCTTTTAGGATCCTTTGATTGACACATATAATGAATGTAGCTGTCAAACTTTTGTGCAGCAATTTTATTTTGTATTGGCAAGCTATTTCACTGGCCAGGGTTTGCATTAAAGAATAATTCACTTTGTTGTGCTGCTATTTACAGAGCCTAGAGGACAGTGGCATCAGTACAATACAAATATTAATATTCAAATTTCTTTTGAAATACGTAATTCTGTATGCAACCTACACTACGTGCACATCTTCATACAGGGAGAAAGGCATTGTGCTGCAGAGAGAAGGGGTCTGGAGCTGCTGGGAGTTGTTCATTCACTGATTCATTATGTAGGCCTTGAAAAGGCACTTAGTCACTCTGCAGTTTAATGTTTCTCTCTGTGCAGCAGAGAACAAAGCCTCAACACAAACTGCGATCACTGTTATCAGTCAGAGTGGCAGAGGTCACAGAGCCGGCAGAGGGTCAAGGGGCTGCTCTGAGCAGCTCTTGTGTGCACAAAGCCCAGGACAGCTGTGCTCTTCTAAAACAGCTTCTTTCTCCTACCAAAGCAGTGGCAAGGTCAGCTTGGGCTACCCTAAGACAGCAGTTGCTGCTTACCCACTACCTTTCTTTGGTTATGAACAATAACTTGCCAAGAGATTACTAGCCTCGGAGAAAACAGGCAGAAAGCTACTGAGAGGGCAAAGCAAAGCACAAAGGAGAGGAAGAAAAAAAAATCTACATAAGCAAGGATGACTCTCACATTGTGTTTGCTATGCAGTCAAGCCCACAAGTGGCTTGTGTATCTGAAGGTGGAAACACAAAGACATGTCCTGTTCCCTGGGGAAAGGTAAGCAACTTCTCAAATTATCTTTAGAGGCTATTATTAGCGTCACTCTAACACTGATGTACCCTGTGCCCAAAGCCACAGCATGCATATATTGTATCCATAAAAAGAGATATTCACAATTCTGTAGTTCATAGAAGTGCTAGGCCCATGCTCTGGTACCAGTATAATTTCAAAAAAGTCTGAGTAGTAAGTGAAGGCATAGAAAGGACATGCACAGCAAGAACTTGGAAAGAGCATGAAAATCCTGCTTGGGGTGCTGAGGTCAATGGGCACACAATTTTTTAAGAGTGCAACAGGTTTGTTTGTTCAGTCATTCCTATATTCATTTTCAATTCTAGAGACAGGAACTTCATGTCTACTCCCAAAATAATAGTATTGTCTGAGACAAAGCCAACTTGGTATGGCGTGCCAAAACTTTTCCCACCCCATTTATGTAATAAAGCATCATATACAATCAGGAAGCAGAACAGGAGCTTTATGTCCCTGTTACTTGGGTCCTAAGATACAGAGAAAGGAGACAGGGCACTGAGCAAAGAACGGAGCCTTGTCCTCATCACAGCCTCGCAAGGCTTTAACACAAAAGATGTAACTATATGAAACATCTATGGGGACACTCTTGTCTGGCACAGAGGGGTTCTGCAGGTGGACCTCCAAGGTGGAAAAGGAGTTAGCAATACAAATTACTTCAGGCCAAACTCCAATACATAACTATAGATTCCATATATAGATCCAGCCTTAAGCCAAATAGGAGCAATACAGGTGGGGAGAAAGGAGCCTGGGTGATTTAAACTACACATTTAAGCAGTTCAAGGTAGCCGAAAGTAGCACTGATGCCGTTTCATTATTTAAGGTGAATATACAAAACTCAGTGTGCAGGAGTCCAAGGATGTTCCTCACTGGCTTCAAGCTGGCAGTTTCCTAAAAGCAGGACTTGATGGTTTTTTTTGCTGACCAGCAGTGCCACCTCCCCTCCCTGCTGCCATGGTGCTCAACTTTCCCCAGTGTTAACAAAATGGCATGTTAGTCTACTTTGCCAAACTTTAGCTCTGAGATTTCATTCCAAACAGTTTGACATCTGCTTTAGCCAAAATAGGTCAGCCATTTCCAGGAATATTGTTAAAGGAAAAATATACTGCTTGGCACATGTTAAAGAAATCCAGGCAACCTTTTATATGAGGATTTCTAGCTTTAGAAGGGAGATTTTGAAATTTGGCGGAGAGGTGACCTTTGTGGTAGAAACGTGTCTATCCCTATTAAAACCTTCCTAAATTTGGCCAGATTCAGAGCAAGGAAATACTGCAGTTAAGGACCCAGTAAAGACTTTTGAGAATTGCAGTTACTTGCTGTTTCTGCTGTGGGCAAGATGTCCCTGTCTCCTGCAGAACTGCAGCTTGTGCTCACCCATTACCTTGGCCAGTTGTACTTGCACAGGTCCTCCATGGCTGGATGACAAAATTACAGAGCCAAGGGTGAGTGGAGAGACCAGCATTACATCTGCCATCTCCATATATTCCCATATTTTTCTGATACAGGACAGCCCCATCTGCCACACAGCCCAGGTTCAACATCAACATCACGAGTGCTGAGCAGGCACAAGGACACTGCAGAAAACAAACTGTAACCAAATAAATCAGGGCAAATACAATACATAGATGCACAGCTGGAAGAATTAATGGTAGACAGACAATGGCATTCCAGACATCCCTAATAATAAAGGCTTGAATGTCCTGTCTCAGTAAAACTCTCTGAATGAGGCTTGTGTGCAGTATAAGGAGAGTTTCTGAAAGAAATATAAATATAAGCCATCATTCTGCAAGACTTCACAAACCCAAGCCCTTGCATTCAGATGCCATCTCACTGACTTTGCTGCAAAATCAAGGCCTTTCATGTTAAAAGCACAGACAAGAACATCTGCTCAAACTGATGTGTTTTAACTATATTAGTTAGTTATCCAGAAATTCTTCTTATGTCGTGGAAATGCAGTTTGAACGCTGGAAGATAAATGCTCTTGGATAAAATAGGGAGAAATCAGTATTTGCTGTCGTATCTCTGGCATGAATGGGAGTGACATGAGTAGGTGGGCTGCAGGCTCCCATTCATCTCTTACAAATAGGGGTTAAGAGGATTTACAGATTTACAATGAAAGCACTCACCCGATTGATTGTTGCAACATTTCAGTAATTCTTCCTTTCCTTCTTTCAGTAATTCTTGGCTCATGGAAAAAGGACTAAGCCAACCAACCTCCACCTAGACCATGCTATTCCTTCAAGGATTTACAGCCCAGCACACAAGGAAATGGTTTTAAGACAATGAAAAAGATCTATGGAAGAAACACTCGAACCAGGCTTTAGAAAAAAAAGATTCCGTCTTTCACACAAAGGTATCTTCTTCCCAGTCTTCAGCACACCATGCAGTCCTTTTGTGTATCCATGTGTGGGATCTCAGGACTCATGTCCATATCTCGAGAACTGACATGTGATCATCACCCTAGAGAATGATTTCAGTTCATTAAGTCCTGCTAGGAGAAGGATTATAATTCCTCTCACTGAAAGACTCGATAGGCTACAAAGGAAGAGTACAAGGAAAAGTTAACTTTGTTCAGGATATGTACACCATTCCCTTTCCTCACCCATAAAGCAGGAGCAACACAGAACTTAGATACATATATAGAAGTTCTATATCTATGTAAATTATACACTTCAGTACATATATACATATGTAGATAGAGATAGATCTATGTATTATTATATACATACTTCAGGTCTGGTTAAAGCACGGTGCAGAGCAGAGGGAGTCTGTGGGGCTTTTGTTCCATGGAAGAAGGAAACCATACCTCCTGCAGAAGGCAAAGTGTCCCTGAAGACTGCAAAAGGCACTCAACAAACAATTTGGGTTTGTCACTCAAGTGCTTGGTTAATGATTCACCCTGAACACCCAGGCAAGGAAGAAGTGAGCTTGTCCTCCGTAAGTACACTGGCTGCATTAAGAAGAAATATCTCAATGTGGAGCCAGTGCTAGAGAGAAATTTCCCACCTACAGTGCTGCAGGATGCTCTTCCCAGGAGCCTAAACCAGGATTATGCATCACAACAGCAGGTATGGCTGGAAAAGGTACGGGCCAACCCAGCCACACATGGACCTTGTGTTGTATTATTCATTGGCAGAACCCAGATCCTTTACACAGTAATTGCCTCCCAAATGAGGAAACTGCAACATGAAAAGCATTTGGGTGAGTTCCTGATGGGTGACTGCAGAGCCACAGGCTCATCTCAGCTCTTCCACACACTCAGGCTTGCAAAATCCTTTTTTCCTTTTATGCCTCTGAACAGTTAGGGCAGCATGGCTAGGCATTTTGCAGGAGATATCAAGAAAATTACACTCTTGATGTTTAGATGTTTTTGCCCATTTGATTTGAGACAATTTTGATATGCTTTGTGAAACACGTGCTGTCACAGAAATCTGAGGAGGAAAACCACACAACCAAGAACAGTAAAATATTGTTCTGTTTGGAATAGACAATTTTAATAAGACTGTTTTAATGGGAAGAGGATTTGGTAGATATTTTTAAATGTTGGCAGCAATTTTTGCTAGACAAAATTTTATTATATCATTCATTGGATAGACTGCTAATCTGCAAAACCCCATCATTTGAGACCCAACAAATACCATTCTAATGTTAGAGAAATCCCTCGACTTCCATGTGCAGCTTTGGAGACTGTGATACAAGGTCAAACCATTTGTGTAAATGTCTCCCCAGTAAAAGTGTAAGGTGTAAAGTCTCCCCAGTACTTAATTTTTCCAGGTGACACTTGGTGCCACTTGGCTGTTTGAAGGACAGACTGCACAGAATGACCATGTTCTCCTTCCCTTCTAAGAGTTGCATAAGCAGATAAATGTTTCTGTGTTCAATAACTAAAATTAAGATCCCCTCTGCCTGTAGTCTCCTTCAAGAATGTCGCTATTCTGCTTGAGAAACCACATCCTGCTCTGCATCCTATGTGGATTCATTCTGCCAATCGAGAGACATCAAGCTCTGCAACCTTCCAGGACTGCTGATAATCTCTTGAGAGTCTGCAGTAAACACTTCTTTACAGACTGGGTCAGATCTGATGAACTATACAGTTTCATGCCACCCAGGAAGGTGTATGGGACTGGCTTTTTAACCAATGCAGATCCAGGGGTGGACTTATAGGCCAACTATAATTTTTCCTGGGGAATGCTGAGTATATCTTTTTCCCACTCAGAGCCATTGTTCCATGTTTTCCCAGGACTTCAGAGTGTGTCCAGCAGTGACTGGAACCCCTATGCAGTAAATGCACTCAGGCTTACCAGGAAACTGGGAATCCAGGGTAATGTATATGTTACAGTCCATTTAACCTGCTACTGCTAAGGGTATTATGAGAATTTTGGAAAGTCTTACTCCAGATACTGCTCACAGCTGCACAGCGGATTTGCCCAAGTCTGATCCTGCTGGAAAGCCATCCTGCTCAGTTAGCACAATTCACACACATACAGTCAAGGACCTCCCAAGGCATCAGATAACCCACAGAGCACCTCAGCCATGTTCCCATCTTAGGCAAGGGAGATTTGACACTTCTTGGACAAAGTCTTGTATTTGCAAGTTCAAGTACATACTACAGGCAGAAGTAGCACTACAGAGTGTATTTGCAGGCCCAGCTCCTTGAGATACCTTCAAATGGCTCCCTCCCCACCTCCTGCATATCTCAGAACATAAGGAAATCAGACCCAAGTGCCTGATTTCTCAGTATGGCCAGCTGCTTTGCACAGAGCCAGTGCTTTGCCACCAAGCACCTCTCAGAGCAGAGCACAAGCAGCTGGTCTCCAGCAAAGCTGACACAGACAGGTCCCGGGTCTCACCACGCTTGACTTAGAGGATGTCTCATGGCTGCTTTGACTTGAAGGCGACCTTCACCCCACCTGATGAGACCAGCAGTAGGCTGAGGGTCAAAGCCTATGCAAACATCTGCTGGGAATCAGTCAAACAGCATTCTGCTGTGGAAAAGAAGTCTGATTTTGAAATCTGCCCGAGAGATCAGTAGCAGAGGGCACCTTCCATGCACAGGCTGAGGCATCACGTCATGAGCAGTCTCAGCTGAATATGCCTATTTATGGTGGCACGCTAAAGGTGCTATGAGTCAGGTGCCTGAAGAGGGATCTCTAATTATACCTTCCAGCTACATGTAATATGTAAATATGCTATGTGGGCAGGAAATGTATGAAATAGGAAGGCATTTATTATAATTATTTTAAAGGAATTTTTAAAATATTTAAGTATTTGAACTTTATTTACGGCATGGCAAAAGCTGCTGCAAAGAGAGCTGGAAGTGCATAAACTCCTTACCCACAGCTCTCTTGTGGGCCACTGGGCAAGATGAAGTCAATGTCCCTTTTCTGCCTCAGTTTCTTTAATTTTTACAGCCACACCAGGCAATACTGAGTTATTTAATAAACAGATCTGAGTTATGCAGATGGAAAGGAATTTACATAGCCTGGTATGATTTATAACAATGTAATACAAGGGCATTTAAACTGTGGCTTCTTCTGACAAAGTAAACAAATTTCTGGATTTCCTGGTTAATGTTTATAGCAAATTCATCTACTAGGAAAAATGCTGATGTGACAGCAACAAGAAGCTGAGCAAAGAGGCACAAGGGGGTGAGTAGCAGCAGTGGGAAGCCTCCCCAAGCTATCATGTGCCCTCAGGAGAAGGTCCAGGATGACACTGGTGACAAACACAGTGGCCCACACTCTTTGTCTGCTATGCACTGGGATGAAATCACCATATATGCCCATCCCTGGCCAGGGCACTGCTCCTTGGGGACAGCCTGCTCGTCTGCTCCCAGCTCTGATTTGGGAGCCTGCAATGTAGGACATGCCTACGCAAACTCCAAGAAAACCATCTAAAATGGTTTTAGATCTAAATGGTCATGACATAGCTGCCTGACCAGACGGGGGCTTCCCAACAACAGAGCAGAAGATACACAGGAGTATTTTAGAATCATCTCTGTAAGAGCGGTTTGAAGCTAAGGGATGGGTTTGGACAGTGACTCATGGTGCCCAGTGCACAGCTGGAGCAGGACTGCATGTACAATTACAGTTATTAAAGTCAGCCAGCTATAAAAACCCACTGCTTCAAAGTGGGATCTGAGAAACCACAATTATTTCCCGTTCAAACTGTAGAAGAAAAACGTGGTATTTTTTGGTACCAGCATGCAGCAGTGTTTGCAACAGCTGTACATGTTCAACTGAAAGGAAATGATGGGTTTTGACAAATTCATGTTCCAATATTAAATGTCTGTACTATAAAATTCATCAGCTATGAATCATATATTTGTTATAGATGCAACTTTAAGACCTTCAGTGTCAGGGCAGGCTTTGGACCTCTGGTATGTTCATGCCTATGCTAAATGTCCATTTAGCAAGCCCTGATGTCATCTATCTCCTCCTTTCTAATTTAAAGGGGGAACAAAACTTACTGATAGAATCACAATTTTCTAAAGAATAAAATTAATGCACAAAAGTTGGGAAGCAGCAAAAAAACCCAACTGTTGAAATGAATTCCTAAATCAAGCCAAGCGAACCTTTGACAGCAATCATGGCTCAAGGTTCCCACGATGCTGAGAGCAGTGAAGCAAAATCTTGTGCTTGACTTGTTTCCCAACATGCATTTGGGAACTTCTTGGATGGGGCTGGCATGAAACCTTCATGGCAGGATGATCCCTCAGAGGCTTACAGCAGACACACCACAGAGAAGAAAACTGTCCTGTACTTACTCTGTGGATCAGGTGGAACTATCATTTCAGAGGAGGTATCAAGGGAGAGGATTAAAAGCAAGGAACAATGGCATCTGATGTCTTTGGGCCAGCTAAGCTGCAGTGTTCCTGGTCTAGTGGGTAATTGCCCCAACATTTTGGGGTTTAGCAGTTTTAAATAGTCAGTTAAACTGAGGTGTGGCAAGGAGGAATAGCCTGAAGTAACAGTTGTGTGTATATAATGCTTTCCAGTATCCTCTGATAGAGAAATTATCTCTTTGGAGGGCTTACTACTTCTTCTACCAGTCCAAAAAGCTGGCTAGGTACAAGCTGGCCCTTTTCCCCCTATCATATTTGTCCAGATTTTACCCTGCTAGAATCACATAGCCAACAAGCAAAGAAAGCTTGGAGCTTTTTGTTCCAAGGCACCAAGAGGAGGCAAGTTCCCCAGAGCATCGTGGTAACAGACTGACTTTGCTGGAGCAATAAAGTCTGCACCCATCCAGCAGGCCCCAGTGCCTGTTAAAGTTTCTCAAAGAAGCTTCTGTGTTTGTGGATTTGAGTTATCTCTAAATTCAGAAAAACAGAAGAAAGCTGTTAACAGCATTTAGCTCATATAGCCATCATAAGAGGGCCAATGGCAATCCTACACCAGCATTACATCTCTGCTTATCTCCCCACTTAGCAGAATATTTTCTCCTCTACTTCAAAGCATTCAGCCAATCTCTAAGAGTATCTTTTGGTTTCATCAGCCAGCTTCTGCTTTTTAAGGTATCAAGCCTAGAAACGAATATAATTTTTATGTGATGAATTCAGTATTTTCAGGCTTCTCTGACTTCAGGAGAGACTTTAAAAGTCTACAAATAATGCAGATTGCTTTAAATTTTTATTTTCAAAAAAACCTCTCAAATTTGAAAAACGCACTATTGGGGATTTTTGTACTCAGAAATAACAAATGACAGATCAGTCTGACTCCCTTCATTATCACAAAAAAAATTTAATGTAACCATAATGCATATTTGACCATTATCTCTAGCTCTGATAACAGAGCATTTCTTTGGTTAATAGACCTTTCTTTATGTTCTATATACTAGCGTACTCTCACTAGTTTTAATGTGTCTCTTCACATACAATAGACCTTTCAGGTGTTACCATTCAGGGACATTGCTGTTTCACATAATAAACTGGTACAAATAGGAGATTCCATCCCAAAATGAGTAGCCCCATTATGAACGGAAATGTGGGAATGTCCCAGTTAGCTGTGTAAAATACTAATGTCATAATGTATACTGATTCATAATATTAAAAGAATCGTTTCTACAGGTTCTCTTATGTATCCATTTAACAGTTTCAGGCAAAGTAAATTCTACATAAATCTTAACTAAATAGATTTTAAAACAAACAAATCTTAAAACAAAACAAAACCCACAAAAAAACCCAAAAAAAACCACACAAAAAAACCCCAAACAAACAAACAAAATACCAAAAAACCCAACCAGACCCAAAACCACACAGAAATGCCAATGACCAAGCATCATCATCAGAACAGCAGGTCTGGTCTATTTAAATTTCAACAATTGTGATAGGAAAGAAAAGGCAGTGAATTACTTACAGTTTGCCTCTGTGCCAGCTTCAAACAAATGAACAAAAAACCCCAAGTTAGTTTTGAAATATTGCTAAGTTTTTAGTCACAATTATACACACGAGGCACAGAGACACACAGAACCTCGTTGAAGTGACAACACGTGAATTACCACACTCCATGTTCACACAACCCATCTTAATCATCCCTGAGAAGTTGAAGAGCCTTTCTGTTGCACAAGCAATTGCTGGGATTGTGATCAAAACTCTTTGGGGTGCATCCTGATCCACCAAATATTGGGATATTTGTACAATGGACAGTTACCTGTGATGTCCCTGCAGCTGGTTTCCCTCACTGGAACTCGGCCGGCTGAATGAATCTTTAGCCATCTCAGTATTGCCACAGCAGGAGTTGAACATGAGGCATTTGCATGGCCATATAGGACTGCTTTTGGCAAACATGGTCCAGAGTGACCACGTCTCATCCTAAAAAAGTTTGACTGTAAATACACATGGAAGACCCGAGAGCAACAGGGAATGCTGGCACACTCCCCCAGGCTGGTTGCTGAGGACCAAGAGCTGAGTCAGCCCACACACAACATGATAGTATGACAGAAGGTGAGCACATAGGCAGTGTAACAGGCCACCAAACAGCACTGGATCCCAAGCCAGATGCGGTAAGCAAGGAATAAAGGAGACTCAAACTTTCTTTCCACAAATACACAACAAGAAATCTCTTATTTGGAGCAGTGACCTAATACCAACATGGAACAAAGCACAGCTGTGTTCCTGGAAGACCATGGCCTTATAGAGAGGGTCCACTGCAGCAGCTGTGGCCTCACAGCCACGCTGCAGCACATTCTGAGGAAAGGGGTGAGCCTGCACTATCTGTGGCCACCTTCCCCATGTTGCAGCTTCTGTGCAAACAACATTCAAACACAGCTCAAAAGCTGCAATAATTTGACAGGCTGGCTGAGTGGGGAGCTAGGGCTAGGGGGTACATTCCACAAGGTATTACATGAATGCTTCCCAGCCCCCACCAAACAGGCAGCATTGCCTAACCCAGTCCATTGTTTCTGAGTCTACCTACCCAAATTCTCACAATAAATCAAAACAGCCCCTCACAGCTTTCCCTTAAGTCCCCATTAGTAAATTAGAAATTAGTAAACTCATACTAAGTTCTCATCTCACACAACAGCATTTAATCACTGTAGAATAAACCAATTGAATCAAGACAAAACACATAAATGAATAAACCCTGCAGATTCAAATTCTGTATTTCTAGACCTACAAGCTCACCTACAGAAAACTGCAGGTGACATGGTGATCCAGGTCTAGATCTCACACAGGAGGAATCCCAGCCCTGTCATTTTTAACCTGGGTTCCAATACCTGTTGACCTAAACAGGAGCTGGGATGCAATGATCCTGACAGGTCATGTCCAACGCAGTCATATTCTATGATTCTATAACCCATCACACACATGCCAAGCACACCTTCTAACTTTCACCTAGTGTCTCTGCTGACCGACAACTGCATAGTAAGTTCTGGGTGGGGACATGACATAGATCCATATGCACAAGTTAAGTAAACTGCAGAATGAAAATACAGCTTTGGAAGGTCATACTGTACATTGTAAGAAAGTTTTAAACTTCTTTTGCATATTTACTGATTAGCTCAAAAACCTTTATGTGAAGGCATTTGCCTAAAGTCTTTCAATGCTTTCCTCATCCATGCGAAGAGATTGGCTTGGCACAGAGAAACATCCTCCCAAATTACAACTTCAATAAGTTTGAAATTTTTCAGATAATTAACAATCAAAGGTATGTATCTGTTAAAGCACATATATTCACTACACACGAGGTCACAACATCATTTTTACAGGAGCAACATCCATTTCCACAGACTCTCCACTTGGTAGAGAACCCTACTATCCCTGGAATCTGAATAAATGATGAGGTACAGTATTTCGCAGTCCCTAGGAGAGAGGGGAGCAGGGCACTGTTCTGCTGAAAGCTCACCATTCCTGGAAGCGCTCACATCAGCACACTCCTTGGTAAAGATGCTACCACACTTCCAGGTAGCTGCTTTCATCACCCAGTTCACCAGAGTAGCTTTGCTTTGCTGAGTGGCTGAGTAGCTTTCCAAGCTTTGCTGAGTGGTATTTTGACCACATTTAGTATTTTCATCCTCTCACTTTCATTATAGGTGGTGTCACAACCATCTCTTTGGTTCCACAACCTTTAGATAAAAGAGCTGAGACCTGGACTTACATTGTGGAAGGTAGTCCCAAAAAATTTCAAATAGAAAACCAAAAGGTTCCTCAATCTCCAAGATAAAATGAGATCATTCAGATATGTACATCTGCAGTTCTGGGAAAAACTGTAATTAGAACAAATAAAACTCAAAAAACCCAGCAAAGCAAGTGCAAAAGGCAACTTTGTCAAGAGAGAGGCAGTGCAGGGAGGGGCATCTAGAAGGGCATGCATTGCTCACCCTTGTCATCAATTTGACAGCCAGCAGAACGGTTACTGTGGGCTCAGCCATCTGATCTTCATAGATGTCTAATCCAGTTTAAATATTCGCTAAGGAAAGAGGTTTTCAAATAACATACAGAAATGAAAATTAAAAGAGAATGAAAGGAAATGTTTCTGAATCCATAAGGTTTCTAACCATTGCAGGATGGAGGAGAAAAACAGTGCTTGAGCAGCAAAGATGGCCACAAAAAAACTTTTCACTAAGAAGCTCAGACGTCAAACAGTGTGCCAGAAGGAAAGGGAAGAACATGTCCCTGCAGAGAAGTGATGACTAAACTTGAAGGAGAGAATCTAATTACTTGGCTTAAGCATTCATTGCTGCTGTTAATTAGGGTATCTCCCAACAGGAAAGCAAAGTCATGATTTAACACTGAGGACCATATGACTGAGGGCAATGAATAGAGCTTTGAGTGGAGATGCTGACTTAAAAGACAGTGAGCAAGTCTGAAGCACAGTGTTGATCAGTGTCTACTTGATTGTTACTGATTAGTTAATTGCTTAGTTATTTTTGGCAAAACTTGCTGTACCACAA
Source organism: Pycnonotus jocosus (assembly GCA_013400435.1). Lineage (NCBI taxonomy): Eukaryota > Metazoa > Chordata > Aves > Passeriformes > Pycnonotidae > Pycnonotus > Pycnonotus jocosus. Next base: position 52,621 of record VWYP01030619.1, on the reverse strand, counting down.
CAAATTATAAGCTATTACTGAGTCAAGTTAAAATGGACATAGTAAGACTAGACAGTGTCTTGAGAAAACCAACAGGAGCCCTTTGAAACAACGTGAGGGAGGCAATTATACTGCAGAAATTCTCCTTACTCAAAACTGAAGGCAGCTCGCTGCTCAGAGTGCAAATTGGTCATGATACGGATGCAGACATTCTCTCTATACTCCAGGAAAAGGCAGCCTGAGGAGAGCCCTGTTCCATTAACCAAAGCAGGTGGGCACAATCTCTTACCTTGTACATGATGAGGGGGATGCCAGAACTGGCCCTATTAGGATGGAGGGATTTGGTCTGTAGGCTTATTCAGGCAGGAGCCAAGTCAGATTCTCTCCTGTCAACCCAAGACTTCTTTCTAAAGGAGGGTAGTTAGAGCTGTCTAACCACAGGGCAGGTTGGCCACTAGATCCATTCTCTGCCCAGTCTGAAATGGGGATCAACTCTTTTGCCTAACCCCCTCTCTTTCCACCTAGAGTAGGTACCCCCAAGGAAGCAAAGGAAAATTGATGCACATTCAGAGCCTCAGACCATCTCAGGCTGCTTCATGAGGTGGCACTGGTCCTGGGAGGAGCATAAGAATTAGAAATAGAACCTTTGTGAAAAAGTTAAAACTGCTAGAAAGAAAGACAAGCTCTGGAGGGCACCAGTGCCTGTGAAGCACAAAGTGCAGCAAGTGATGACCTGCTGGAAAGTGACTTCCGAGGCATCCACCAAGGGCTGCAGCCAAATAGTGCTTCAAGGCAGTGCTCAACCTCTCTGGGCAACTGTATCTCTGGAGCTGGTGCCAGTCTTAAATTCCAGCCAGAGATACCAGACACCTGAGAATTTAAGAAGGTCTTAAAGTGACACAGATACCAGTCTTGGAAATAGCTCTTTTGAAGTTTGTGCTGGAACTATTTACAAGCACTTTTCCTTTACCCTCTGATGTAACAAAACAAACAAGCAAATAAAAATCTAGTTGAGCTGACCCAGCACATAGATTAAGACTTCTTGAAGTAAGGAGTCAAGACAAAGCAAAAAGCATTAAAAAAAAAAAAAAAAAAAAAAAAAAAGAAAAAAAAAAAAAAAAAAAAAAAAAAAAAAAAAAAAAAAAAAAAAAAAGGCAAAAAGCTGAAGCTGTTGCTGTTTCTCACAAACATTTGAGTTAAAACCCTCCTCACAGAATGTTTCCTGCTGGCTTTTTCCTGAACAGCATAAACACTGGCAGCACTCATCTGATGGTCAGCATTGACTCCACCACATCTGGAACAGTTTAAGCCACAGCCTTCATGCAAAGTCATGCCCACAAAGTCAGGAAAGCAAACCTGCAGTTTAAAAGAAAAGCTGGATAGCTCAGGCTCAAATGGACATTTAGAAGAACAAGGATGAAAGCGTCATCCAATCTTGAGTACACAACGTGTGTGCCAGGCTGGGGGCAGAAGGAAGGAGAGCATCGTCACAAGCACTGCTAGGGCAGGAAAGTATTTGGCTGAAGTATCAAGGCATCCACACACCCATAGTATAACCACTTGAAGGGAAAATCTGCCTTTTTTCCTCTTGGCACATAATGAAACTGAAGACAAGCAGTGTATAAATAAAACAGGGCGCTTCTGTAGTACAAAGTGATAAGAATCTCAGCAATTCCTCAAATCATGCCAGGAAATTCTCCTTGCGCGCTGCTTGCAGGTTTATCAGCCTTATCAGATTGGACACAAAAAATAAAATGACAAAAGCAAGGAGGCAAAAGCCAGTGTATCCACAACTGAGATTCGAAGGAGCAAATACCACTTTATGTGTGAAACCCCAAGCTATGGCTTAACAAAGGCTGGGTTAGGCCATAAAGGGCATATGGCAGTCAGTGCCACACCACTGCATATCTGCATATTGTGCACGTCATGTCAGTCACCCCTGAGCAAAAACATTTCAGTGCAAATACACACACCTACCTCAGGTCTACTGCTCGCTGAAGGGAGTGTCACACACATGCTCCTCCTCACTACAGCACAAAGTGTTTCACAGACGAATCAAGTATCATTGTTCTTCTTCCACAAAAGGAAAACCTGAGCAGCAACACATCCCACTTACCCCACGTCCAGTCAGTCTGATTCCAAGCAGCTCTCTGCAGTCTTGGAAGTCTTTGTCTCGCTCTTGAAATTGAGATGAATTTACATATTCCTACTAAAGTAACAGATGAGAGCTACAACTAATGCTATTCTGAAGATTAGAAACCCTGTAAATAGCAATTTTTATTCACTTGGTAACATTTTAGGAGAAGCTGTGAAACCTCTATTGAAGGTTTACAACCTTGACTTCCCAGATACCCCACGACACCTGATGGGAGAGTGCAGTGAAGAGTCTCACAAGCAGGTCATGCCACTATTATTTCATCCACACCCAAGGTATCAGATGTTGGGAAGCACAGATGTGAAACCACGATAATGCTCCTCACGCCACCAGCTGCTTCAGAGGTGAAGTGACAACACAAACCTTTCTTATGGATGCATTTGTCCAGGTGCTGTGTTTGGTGGCAGCAATGTCACTTCAGCAATCTCTACCGTGCTCTGAACTCCTGTATTTGATCTAGGTAACCAAATAAATACTTACTGGACACTCAGAAGCCCAAGAAAAACTCTACAGGAACATACTCTCCTCTGCACAGCTTGTGCTAGTGTAACAGACACGTTCTTTGCAGGGCCCCTCCTACATTTATTCTATATACTGACATGTTCTCTTCTAGATACCTGCCAAGTTACAACACAACAGCTTTCTAAGAGACTCCTAAAATTCTCTTCACTGGGAAAGTGATGCAGAAGATAGTGATTTTAGGAACTTTATCTTCAGAACACCTGGTGTTTTGAAACCCTTTTGAAATATTATTGTGCCTGTATTTTCCTCAGCTAAATACATAAAATAATATTAGGATATCTGCCATAAGTTTTACAGAATTAGAGCTTAATATTTCAAACCCACCACCTACAACAGGCAAATCAATTCCCATAACTTTCATTTCTTAATCAATTAGGGATTTATTCCAAGTGAGTTTTAAGACATGTATGATTCCCCATGTACCAATGAAGCTAGAACTACAAGGGCATTCTCTATATAAAACAGCCAAAATCACATGGTTTGTTTTCAGTGTTTCAGTTTTCTATTAGTTCACCACTGATGAGATATAAATACTCCAATGGAGCCCAGACTAAATGTATTTTTAGGAGCAGTGGTCTAGAATATATATAATTAACAAATTAAGAAGCCCAAAATAGTTCTACAGAGCAGCCCACGACACTTCTTCAGCTTGTCACATGTTGTTGCTGTGCCCAGCTATAACTGCTCACCAGCAGAATTTGCTCAGTTTTCATAATTAGCTATAGGATTTGCATGAATTTGCTTTTGGAGCAGCTCCCATCAGGCATAGAGGAGAAAAACTCTGTTTACAGGATGACATCTCCTTCTGATCCTTAGTTTGTGCTCATGGGGGCTGTGCTCTAGAAGACATGTTTATGTCACAAAAATGTCCTTAGCCCACAGCTGGAGAGAAAACACTTGAAGTGACTAAAATGAAAACTCACTAAACTAACTGATGAATTTCAGCGAGTGATAAAACTTCTGAAGACAAAAACTCTCTGTGGATCTCTTCACTCAAGTATTTTAGATTAAACAGAAAAGGACTTTAACAAACACGAGTTACCGATTACTTTAACTACTTATTGTTCTTGACATGTACAACTAAATATTTGTAAAACTATGCATTTACAGCATGGACTTAAAACAAACTGATTAAACCCACAACTTTTTGCTCCCCAACAAATATAAAAAGAAAACAATATGGCAGTTTATACCCCGTTTATTAAGACAGAGCCATCTATCACTTAATACACTGGTTGGGTAGCCATAAATCACATTATTTTCTTACTCTATTAAGATGCAAGACAGTTTGGCAACCAAATAACAAAGACAAATTAGGCAGGGTGGAAAAACATTTAAGCTGCAGTGAGTTAAAAAACATCTAAGCTGGGGAGACCTAAACCAGCAGAGTTATACAAGGTGCTGGCATCGGGTGACGCTCGGCATGGCGTGCTTGCCAGCCAACTCCTCGAGTGCCCAGCGGGCCTGCCAGGCCCCTTCAACTGGAATGTCAGAAAGGTCCAGGGACCGTCTGGATGCCGCTTTTTTGGACATCTACCAAAGAGCGCACCACCAAAGCTACAGTTTCTGTGTAGGGATCGCATAGTTCTTTGTAAGAATGAAGGCTTCTGGTAAGAAAGTTTATAGTGCAATCTGAATTAATTTGTGCCCACAGTGTCATTATTCATTTTCCCAAAACAGTTTAAATATAATTGTGTAGGAATTTGATATCTCTGTAAAGATATTACAAAGCAGTGCTTATACAGTTGGTGACTACATCGATTCAGTTTTAATAAATACATCTCTTCAAGCTTTTGCAAAACTACAAGTACGAAAGGAAGAAGTGACAAAGCAGCCAAGTGCTTCTGTATCTTCCGAACGCTATTAAAATTCTCAGGGCTCAAAGGAGTTCAGATACCCTATCGCACAGGAAGCACACCCCATGTTCAGTTTAACAGCTGCTCAGGGAAAAGCAAAACCTATTTCTGCTTGGAAGGTCATACTGTGCCGTCAGGCTACAGCTCCTGCTGAGAAAGCAGTGAGGTTGCTTTACTCCAGACAAGCAAGTTCAGATACGTTTCTGCTTGTCAGCGTAGCCATGTGCTTAACATGGAAATTTGTAACACGAGCTGTATCACGCAGAGTTACACACTTTTTTTCCTACTGAAGACAAAAAGGGGTCAAGCACCAGGAGCTTCAGCTCATAAATTCATTGTGTTGGCCCTAGGGAACCTTGCTGGTAACAGCTGTAGCATTAATGCAAATTTACAAAGTGAACACTTACTCCAAAGCATACACACAACAGTTACCCTGATAGCAACAAATACAGTATCAGGCTAACATCCTGTTGGTAGACAAATTTTGTAAATGGAATACTTCATAAAATCATAAATGGCAATGCTTCATTGAAATAACAGATTTAATTTGCTTCTTGAAACAACTATTCTTAAATCAGTCTGGCAACATGCAAGCAAATTAAGTAAAAGCACCAGATTTCTTTTCAGTTTTGAAATGACGGTAAGGTTTAAGTCATCAAGAGATTGTTTGGGTTTTGTGTTTTTTCTTTTTTGAAGAGTCTTGATTTAAGACAGTGACAGGGGAAAACTGCTAAAAAGCATCTTCAAGAGATCCTTATCTCATTGCAAAACATTCACTTTATGTATCTTGACATAAAAACATGAACCCTTTTTCTTTTCAAAGCCCTCATCAGGAGCATTTTCAATTAAAATAAAAATAATGCTTAAAATGCAGACATTTTAAGTCAACCACATTCAGCAGATACAACTCATGGTCAAGCTAGATGATTCTCTGTACATCAATACTGCAAAAAGGGAGAGCAATTAGCATTGTTACACAACACTCCATAGGAATTAATAGGAATTAATTAACTTTAAAAGCCAAATGACTTGATTTCTATTTAAAAAAAACAAAACAAAACAAAAACAAAAACAAAACAAACAAACAAACAAACAAAAAACAAAAAAAAACCCCAAAAAACCCAAAAAACCCAAAAAAACAGGTATGAAAAATCTCCTTTGGTCAAAAGTCCAGAGACAACTGTTTAGGTAAGTGTGATGACGGCAGGAAAAAGCACACCAATCAACTGGTCATAACATATAAGTGCAGGTGAAGATACAAATAAGATAATCCTTTTAATTGCAAAGCATGCCATACACAGACAGAAAACAGAGAGAATTTTTAGAATTCCAATATATTAATGCTCACCATATTGGTGTACTTCAGTAGCTTCAAAAAAGACCATGAATGTAAATATGCTTAGAGGCATCTTATTAACATATAAATATACATGTGCCAGATACTTGCAGACTAAGGTTTGGCACGTACGTGCTCACTTCACAACAAAACTTTCAGAAAATAAGGGTCAAAAAGTGCTTTCATAATTTTAAATGTGATTTTAAGTGTCTTAAATGGAGAAACACTTTTTTAGAAAGAAACAACTAAGATTCAGTTCACACTTTTCCACTAAATACTGTCTTTCAAGATGACTTTGGAAAAAAAAAAATGCAGATTCATCTCTCTGGTACTCAGCAACTTCTGACAATGACAACTTCTGTCTTACATGCAATTCTGCAGCAGAGAAAAGCTTTAAAACATTCTGCAAATATTTTGGCTTGCACATGGAGACTGGAGCAAACAGGTTTTTTATCACAGAAATTCAGAATCTTTGCTTGTTTCTAAGTAGTGCAGAACTTTAAAGTTAAATACAGACTAAAGGATTTGAGTGACATCTGTAAGGCTTGACTTCATATTGTCAGACACTACAGATAGACATCTTTTCACAACTCTATGCTTCTGATTAAAGAACTATCATTTTGTATGCAGCAAGTGTTCAAATGTGCATAAAATTTAGAAGTACATAAATGCAAAACATTAATTTGTAACTTATTTTCTTCAGAAGTTCCATTCTGACAAGTAAATTAGCTGGACAAGTGTCTACTTGCCTTACAAGTACTTTCAAGAGCCATGCATTTAAAACTGATAACACCATATACCTGACAAAACTCATAAAAGATCCTAAACTCATATATCCTCCTATATACTCAAAATATAGTATACTTTTCTTTCTCCAATTCCACAGGGATGTAAAATACCTTTGTAAGATTCCTCACAAAACCCTCCTATGGAGTAAGCCCTTTCTATAGCTCTTTCTGCAGAAACAAGAATCACCTCAAAAGAACACTTGACAAGACTAAGGCTCCAAAACTCATCTGTCATGTAACCAAATTAGACTGGAATAATACAAGTGTACCTTTTTACATTGAATCCTACTGTTAAATTAAAAACAAACAAACAAAAAACCCCCAAAAAACTGTGGTTTGTGCACCTCTTTAAGACACATTTTTAAGATTTTCTAAATTAAATCAGAATGAGAAATACAAATGAGAAATCAACTATTTGCGTTCTCCACCTACTAGCATTTTAATGCCTTTAGAACTGAAAATGTATTAAGAAGTACACTGCAAATGGAATAGTCAACTCTCAAGTCCACCAAAATTTTAAAAGTGATTCATTTTAGCATAACCACACTAGCAAATTATTCTGTATATTTCAGTGAAGCAGAGCTTTAAAAAAAGTTGTAGAGAAACAGATCATTCTTTTTTTGTGTGTTTTACGGGAGCAAATCTCTCCATAAAGATTATTTATACAAATGCCAGAGAAAACTTTCTGAAAGAAGGGTTTGGGGTTTTTATTTTTTTTTCCCAAAGATTCCACCACATGATTAAAAATTAGATGAATGTGTATTCCTGACCACATTGACAATGTCACAGCTAGTTCATGACAAGCAACTGCAACAGGTGTAAATGAAAAACAGGTCCCTACACCAGGACAAAGCTTGGTTGCAGGCTGACTGTATGACACTAATATTGAAAGCAAGAATTTAAGTAAACTCATCTAGCATTCAGATCTGACTGAGGGAACAGTGAGAACAACACAGTGAAGGTACACTTAGGTGCAATTTCATGCTGGTGACGTTTTCCTCTTTTTATGCTTAGAGCAGATTTTAAACCAAGAGTTGCATATCCAATGACACACACACAATTCAAAACTTAAAGAGACCATTAGCACAGTTGTACACATAATTACATAAACTTAGTATTTACATATTCTAAACAAAGTTCCATTTTAACAGTTGAAGTCTTTTAACACATGAAAGAAGATAATCTACTACAAAGAATGTGTAACGGGATCACAAACTTTCCACAAGCATATAAACACGTTTTAAAGTGCTTTCTGGGTGCTTCAGATTAACCCCTCGCAGTATGAGCTTTTATGTAGTGCTGTTCCAGTCATTACAAAATTATTTAAATCATTCCTCTTCAGGTGCATTGTGAGTTCAGGAATAATGACAACACCATTGATGTAAAAGCTTTAGGCTCTACCAACATAAACGTATACATTACTTAGGTTCAGATGAAGTTGTCAAATACTTTGGTTTATAATAGCTTGGGATAAATATTTGATAGAACAAAAATTGCACCTCTCCACTCTTGAGTTTGTTTTTTTTTAACTAAAAAAATACCCCAACATAAATTGACAGTATTCTTTGGTAAAAACAGGACATTTGGCCAGCTTGTGTGTACATCTATTTATTAAAATAGCCTAAAAGTGAACAAATGCCGCTGCTGTACTGTCAATTTACAGGAATAAGCATTCCTCAGTGGGGAGTATCAAAATATTAACCTTAGCAGTTACCTATACAACAAGCTGAAACACCTTCAGCAGCCATTACAGGGGATCAATAATGTTTTAGAACACTTTTTGCTTAACATTTATCCTTTGCATTACAAAAACCTGTTAAATGCTCTATGCCTGCAGACAAGTCCATTACCTTGCAGCGACTACAGAAACGGTATTCAATGGTGTACACTGTCAAGTTGCTGTAACAAAAAATAAGGAATATGGTGTGCTGACCAATTAATACTCAACTGCACAGTACTTGTGCATTACCTATCCTAAATACTAAGAAAAGCCTATTAAAAATTCATTTAACTGCTACAAGTTACATGAATATATAAAAACAGAGCAGATATACAAGTATAACACTGAACATACTGTACTTTATTAGCACAAAAAGCCAGAACAAGGCACAGCAAGCAGAAAAATACATCAATAGAAGGGTTAGTGTAGCATACAAGAATAACGTTTATTGTACTTGCAGCCAAAATGTTTCCTACCTCGCACAGGTCACTGCTGTAGAGAAGTAAGAAATAAAACACTGTAGCAGCTGATAAAGAAACTAGGAAGCACTCAGAATTGGTATAAAACATTAAACAGGGGTCAGGGCATTCCAACAAAATTTTAGTGCAAAATATCTATGACAGAACTACTTTAAGTTCCATCTCCAATTAAATAAGCAAACAGAAGTTAGAATCTTGTTTCTAAGTAATCTGTTGAAAATATCATCAGTGCATATTACTTTAAAACATTTTTAAAAGCGCAGATGGAAAGATATTTACAAATAAAGTGTACCAGTACCTTTGAAACCTGACATTTGTTTCAGATATGTCAGATTTCATACTCTGATTATAATAATTCAACCACTTGTCATGTTGTCCATAAAAATATCAGACAACTTTAAATAATTAAACATGTTTTTCTTGTCACTATTACCTTCCATTGTAAGTTACTAGCAGTCAGGACACCAAAATCTGTTTTGGAAAAAACCCACAACCTTATGTTTCATAGCAATAAACTAATTCTGTGTCCTGCCACAGAAGCAGCAATTGACACTGGAAGGTATTTTTAACTGTCTGAGACAGTATTACTTTTGCTAACAGTGCCACTTAAATCTCCAAGTGTTTGTAACAGAATTACAGTACTGAGCAGGCATATTCAAGTCTTAATGATTAGGAAACCTTATATACTGTGAAAAGCATGATTCACCTGTTAGCATCAAAGCACCATTAACTCTTAATGGACTGCTTCTAACAAACTGCTCTTCATTACAAGAAAATATTCACTAGTATTTGGAAACTTGTTTGTGAGCTGAGTTATTACTTTGAGTAGAGGGAAATCTTCAAGAACAGAATTTTTTAAAAATACCTCAAATATTAGCAAAAATGCCCCTTTCTTTAATAGCATTACATGAATGCCCCATGGGAAATGCCTCGTAGTTTCTTCATCCAATTACTACAGCTATAAAAGGGAAACAAAATATTTAGAAATTAGCAAAAATATTTCATTAGGCCTTAATGAAAAACGTGCAGAATTGTGTCTGCTTATTGTTTCCAAGAGGCATCACAACTTAGTTTGATTAACAGCAGGCAGCATCTGACAGGATACTAACACTCAGCTTAAATAGGATATTGCAGAAAAGCTAGACGTCGTCGGTGTGCTTGCTGCAGTTAAACTGTAATACACAAAAAAAAAGCATGTTCCAGAAGCTTATTTTGATTTCCATTTACTTTGTTTTTATAGGTTCCCGCTCCAGCCATCGCACCCTGACTTTTTGTTTATAGTGATACTCCTTTAGAAAGTCTTGCAACATTGAGGGTAGAGGAAGGTCATCAATTCCATCGTACGTAGTGCACCTGCAGATTACTGCCCGGCAGATATACTGCAGACTAAAGGGGAAGGTCCTGTTCAGAGATACAGTAAGCAACGGTTCAAAGAACATGCAAGAGCTGGGGTCTTTGTAGTGTTCCAGAAGCCCCGTAACGGTGGAGGAGTGGAACACACAGGGGTCATGGGCATCAAAGCTGAAGTTGTGGTTCCACTGCTCAATGCGTGCGTGCAGCGAGCGGTTGTAGCGGCGGAAGCTCACTGAGAAGAGGTAGTCCTCCTGCGCAGAATCCCTGAGCAAAAAAGTGCCTTCGGGTTTACCCTCCAGAAGTGCTTCTGCTTCGTAGCGGTCCATGACGCCCCAGTAACACGGGTTACCTGTGATCTGGAGCAAGTCTGGCACGAGGCAGTGGATGTAATCGATCTGAGTGTGCACTTTCCAAGCCCCCTGCCTGCTGATATGGCCGTGGCTCTCTCCCGACATCTGACGCTGCTTCTGCCGGCGCGACTGCAGGCAAAGCGTTGTTGTGTCCTCTTCGGAGTCACAGTTCCCTGGAGGTGTTATGGTTTTGTCCCCGGTCAGCTCGGTCATACCAGGGGCTAACTTTGGTCCCAGTTTATACAATGGATTTACCTGTGCTGTAGCTTCAAAAGTGTGTATTTGGGCATTGGGAGGGGGATCAACTCCTTCTTCAATACTAAGTCTACGTCTCTCTCTGAGCCTGTCTTCTTCATCTTCTGTGGAAACCAAGGAAGGATCAAATGTGTCAAAGAAAGTTGAATGAGGGCTCACAGGCGCTGTGTGTTGTTTAATCAGGTGCCACTTCTGGGCCAGATCTGAGCCTGCAGGAAAAGGGCATTTCTCAAGCATTAGTTCAGAGAGATGGATCTTTCTTTTGTTAGAAAACAGAGGTTTGGACTGTTTGCTGTAAGTTCTCATGGGAAAACACAGCCCAACAGTATCTTGGAGACGCTGTCGCAGAGAACGGCTACCTACTGTCCTGCTGGATACTGCATCCATGTCATGGACCGAGCTCACCCCGTACCTTCTCTCCCTCCTCTGCAAACCACTTCGTGTTCTACCAAACCTTTTCTCAGTATCCAAGGAGCTCTGTGTTTTGGTAGAGCAGGAGTGCTTCTTCTTCCCACCCCAAGGAGCATGCCGAGAGTAAGAGTCCCTTCGAGCGAGCCTGGCTCCCGTGGTGACACACGAGTCATTCTCTTTCTCAATGCTTATTTCAACAATCTGAGGAATTTCTGTGACACAGTTTTGGTTCCGCCTTGCTGAATTCTTTGAAGGACTTAGCCCTAATTGCAAAGCAATGTTTTCTCTCAAAGGGCTGCTGGGTTGTTGTTGAGTCAAGTCAGTTATCTGGATGGCTTTGTCTTTACCAGATGAGCAGTTATTGGAGTTCACAACTATACTCTCATTTTGGCTTCCACCCTCATGACTAAAGAGATTCTGGCACCTGTATTTGAAATTGTTCCACATCTTTCCCACTTTATCCATGGATTATGTTATCTAAATTCAAGAAGAGAAGAAATATTAAAAGAAAAATATCGTTTTAAAACATGAGGATACATCTTCAGTTATAACTTGAATTACACACCCAAGATGACTATTATTAACTGAATGCAATACATTTTAAAAAGTGCCCTAGTCTTTGCAGGGTTACGTGGAAGCAAGATGCATCACATCATTTTGATATTTAGAAAAATATCCGTATTTTTGAATATTTTCTAAATGAGTATTTAGAAAAATCACACAAAGAAAGTGTCGAGGAAATTACAAACATTTAATTTACAAGTAGGCCCTCCTATTTTTCTGTAGGCATGTAGGTAGGTCTGCATAGTTGTATTTGATGAGTAGGAAATACACAAGATTCTAAAATTTTGAGTCTAAAATTCTTCATTTTAGAAAGAATTTTTAAGTCATACGTTAGGTATGACTCCCTGTTAAGCTTCCAATAAGCAGCAGTAAAACAAATCCTGTATAAGACCTGCGCAAGTCACTCCAAATTAGGGGAGCAGTCAGTAAAATCCAACAAGTGCACTGCAAATGTCCAGATACACCATGTAAAAGCAAAAGCTCCAGCTGCAGACCACAGAGATTCCAAGATATAGCTTTGCAAGATTAAAAGAATTAGCACAAAAATAGAAATTTAGGGGAAAAAAACCCATTCATCATTATTAGATAAGACAATCACCAAAAGACAATTTTAGAATTATAAAGTCTCTGATACATTAATATAAGCCATATGAAACAGCTGAAAAAATCTGCACCAACCAATGGTCTGGCTTTATTACTTAAGATATAAAAGAATGAAAGAGCCCAAGGAGCTTTTCTATCCTTAGTAAGAACACTTGAAAAGAAAGCAGCTCCACAGCAGAAACACGATGACAGTGAATCATGAAGATACAGTAAAAAGATAAAAACATTAGCAGTGTGTATTCTGAAACTATATCTTTAGAAACTGAGTTTGATAATTGGAACAAGACTGCCAAAATTACAGGACTGCCCTAGGACAGAGAGAAACGGGCTAATTCTGTACTAAAAAAAGTAGGCAATGCCAAGCTAAATTAGATCTAATTAAGTTCTGAGAGAAATGCTAAACTTGAAAGACTAAAATATGTCATCTTATCTAACTCTTTATGGAAACTGCTCTGTTCTTTGGAAACAGATTATTTTGCAGCAACCCTCCTCTGTTGCTGCACTTCTTTTCTGTTCATAACTGGAGAGGAATCTGAATATACAGCAGAATCCACGGAGACTGATGAAGAGTCAGAGGCATAGCTTACATGAGAAACATGAAAGAGAATGAATGTGTAACACCTGACTGTGACAGGAACAATAAACAAAAGCTTTCTTTCTCACTCTCATCAGATGATCCAGCAAACCTAGCAAGCCAGGTATCCCACTGCACTAAATAAGATCTTGAGAAGTGAGTGTGGATGAGGGAGCTGGGCAGAAGGAGGAAATCAGGCCCTCAGTCTCTGAAGGTTACTGGTACAAGTTACCTACAATACAGTGCTAAGGACAATCTGCACAGAAGCCATGTGGTTATTAAGGAGGGAGACACTTGCAGAGCAATGTTACACATAGAAGATGCTACACAGCTCCATGTATACATATGAAGACTGTGAGCAAATGAGCAAAGAAGGTTTTCCTGATTAAAAAGAAAAATCCTAAAATTGTTTTTCTTTCTGGAGTTGTCTGGATCAAGCTGGGAAAATTCTAGGAGCAGTAAAAATACTGAAGTCAGACCATATACAGATTTGCAGGAAGCATCCAACACATATCATGTTATGGCAATGATCACAGCTGTTTGTGGTGTCTCACAATATCCATGCTGACCATGAAGGAGCACATGTTTGCTGGCTGCCAGCCTGTCAACACAATATATATAAGGTTGACTTCTACACTTTTGTCTCAAGTTTTCAGTTTTTTATTCTCTTCCTAGTCAGAGAGATGTTTAAAATTTCTGGGAAGAGAAAAGAATGAGATACTATATAAACTCCATTTCCTTGGCTAGTCAGGCTAGAAAATGTACACATTCTTGTGACAATGAACTGGAATTACTTTTCTAACCAAACAGTCCTATGCTATTCAGTGGTATCTTTTATTCTGAAATTGCTCTTTATTGCTCATTCTTTGCACTACTAGTCTAAAACATCTTAAGACTGTTAGATGGGTGGAAAGTTTTCTACATGTGCCCAGAAAGCTTCAAGAACAAATAAAAATAAAAACCAACAAAACACCCCACCCACAACCTTCCCAGCATACTGGCTTGACAGACTGTACTTTTCAAAAGTTAAATTTAAAAGGTTAAGTACTTTTTGTCACACTCAAGAGAATAAAGATACCTTTCTTACCCAGAAAAGCAAATGAGCCACTGTGTCTTGTCTTGAGAATATACCTCAACATGAACTTCCTGGATTCCTTCTTTGACTTGCGGACATGATTACTACACAGGGAAAAGCAGAAATTTTGTTAATAGTTAGAATATCTTTTCATTTAGACATTTACCATTAATTACTGACATCAAAGGGATATTTCACTATTTCTGAAATGTGTCCATGGAACTGCCTGCCTTTTATATATTTTTAATGCATATTAACATAAACAAAAAGCTTCACAGAACTTGCTTTTTTTACACATTAACATTTGTCAAGTACAGTCATGGGGGAGATTCTGAAAGAGAACTTCTGACACCAAGAGCAAAGCCACAGTATCTGGATCACTGAAGTGCCAGGCACAATGCGCATAATCAAGCCTATGGAATGGTTTCCCCACATTTTGGTCTCAAGTCCAAAACAGTGGTTCCCAAGTTGTGGTTGGCAGTGCAGACAGATCACCACATACTGCCTCTCCTCCTTGTTTCCAGCTGCTACATCACATCAAAAGGCAGCTAAAAATACACACTTTTCTAATATTACTTTTCCAGGTAAGCAACTGCTGTACTCTCCACAAGGATGTTATATGATTGTGAAGCAAGCGCAACATGAACCATGATTCTAAAAATGGGAAACTGGAATACAAGACAAGTTCTTTATTAAAAGAGTAGGTCAGCACTTCCCTAAAATAATCATCATTGTTTTTCAGAAATCCAAGAGGAGTTGAGGGATTTATTATGCTCACACCACTGTCAGAAATCTAACAGTAACAGAACAGAGGAGAATAATTTGCTTCTCCATGCTAGATACAAGCCCAGGAAAGCAGTAAGAGTTAACAGAAAACACTGGAAACTTATATTAAAGCTTTACATACAGAACAGGAAGAAAAATATTGAAAAATATTGAAGTACATGCACATGTACTTCAGTGAAAAGCTACAGGGTTGAGCAGTCACTAGGTGGATATTGAAAGTTAATATTCCTAGGTAGAAACTCCAGAGCAATGGCAGAAAAGTCCAAGTATTACTAGCTTCCATTCACCTCTGGAAGAACTAAAAATGCTGAAACATTTTTAAAGCACTATTTCTATTGAGAGTCCATAAAAGTAACCTTTTCAGAGAGCAACGGAGTGACAAAGTATTTATACCAGCCAAAGATCAAAGCACAATTCTTTTGCAACTGTAACACTTACTCTCATTTATTTTGTTCTGCATTAAGTTCCTAGCAAGCCTACAAACACAAGACAGTCAAACCTATTAATTGGTTCAGTGCAAGGCTTTAACAGAGCAAATGCAAGGTAAAGTTGCTAGAATAAGGACTATCCAACTTTAAACAAAACCTTACTTGAAACATTGGCTCATTCGACCCTCTGAAGTTCATCTTCATTCCAAATAAAATCAAGGATGCTGTTTTACTGGGCACAGGTGGCAAAGGGGCTGCATGTTAACCATTTTAACTCATGATAAATACAAAAACCCCATATGGATGTTTATCCTGAAGTGTCATGCTTAATGGTACTAGCTTTATATATCCCTATTCTTCTCAGTTCAGCTCAGAAACATGAGCAGTCAATGCACTACATATCACATCACCACTGCCAGCCAGCTGACATAGCCTGTAGGACAAACTGCCAGGTGGCTCCAGGAGGGAGTGGTTTCTTTGGGAATCAGCCTTCCCTAATGGAAAACAGTTCCTTGACTGTGGGCAAATTGTCTCAGTTAAACATCTCAGACTTGTGTTAGAATAAAACTTGAGTCACTGGTAAAGTATTTCAAATTCAACCTAGTGACTTTAAATTAGTTACAATCAATGCGCAACAGATGTGTGGTTTCACAGATTTCTTGTGGCAGCACTAAGCTTGACAAAACAAAAATTGTTTCTGAACTGGTTCTAAAGCCATCCCAGTTTTACAAAGGAGCACCGCCAGTGGTTATTCTAGCCTAAACAGGAAATCAATTTCATTCCACCAAAATCCACAAAGTGAATTCAACCATTTGTAGATTTTCTAAGAAAAAATACGCAATTATTTTTCTAAGAAAAATGGAAGTTCTACTGATGTGCTTAACACAATCTCTTTTCAACTAAAAGTCATTTCTACCTACTTTGAACTGGCATAAATGATCTTAAAAATAACAGATAATAAGCACTCTACAGGGATTACAGAAGCAATGAGAAGTAGTACCTCAGTGCTATATTCCCATTTGCAGTAAATTTAAAGACATTCAAAGGCATGAAGTCTGTATGAATGTAGTCTTCAAGTATTCTGAAGAAATAATGCTGAGACAACGAAGAGATTTTTAAGCAACATGATGAAGCTACAGTTACAACTTGCTTGTAATCCTAAAATAGCACATATTAACAGATTACTGTGAAAACTCAGACCACTCTTTCCAGAAATGTCACAAGATCTTGCTAGGGCTTTCTGCCTGTGACTTCGTAGGAACAGTATTCAAAGTCAAGGCTGTGCTCTGTCTGAAAGATAATACACTTATTCCACTCTCACAGTCCACCCAATTTAAAAATTACTCAGGATGGTTTATTATATTCAAAGTACTAACTCCCAACAATGCACCATCATCACAAAAGATGATACACTGCACGAAGTATGATACCTTACAGAACAGGTTAAAAAAAAAAAAAAACCTACAAGATTATTTGTTTTGGTATTTTTGTAAGATGATAGCTTCAAAACACTGAAACGAGGTCAAAACATTGAAGGAATACAAAACCAGACACTTACAAGTCAAAAATCCAGTCACCTGACAGGAGAAGAGGGGAGGGACAGAAATCAGTCTCCCTGCTCCTTGCACACTGTTTAGTTCAATGTTAGCTGGAGCCTACAGAGGCAAACCAGCTACCACATTCCACGACCCTGGTGCCTGCCCCCACAGATCATGGAGGTACAAGCAAAAGACTGGAGGGAAACGCTGCTTCTATTTGTGCCATTCCTTAAAATGATTTGCTTAGCAGTGACAAGAGACTCTTATTAATAAAAGACATTTGCTTCCATTAAGGGATGCTTGCTGAGGAGGTCACTGCCTGTCTGCACGCTGCCAAATGCCTGCTGCAGGCCCCTCCTGTAGGGATGCACTGAGGGAGCTGCTCCCGTCAGCGCTCCTCAACCTTATTCAGTCAAAGTGGATAAGGCTGGAAACCCTTAAGTAACCCACTGGCTGGAAACTCTGAAGTAACCCACTTGAGGAAGAAAGGGCAACACTAAGGATTACAAAGCAATTTCCTCCCTTCCAATGCACATTCCAGAAATAATGAATTACTACTGTAATACTAGAGATAACATTTCTTAAAAAACAAGGAATTTGTTGGCTCAAGAGGAACCATGCATTTTTCTACACACACAAAAATGTGCTCGCTGCAGACAGCCCAAAGAGCTGATTTAGAGGCCTGGAAGGAAAAGGTGGCTGCTATTTTTTTTAACTAAACAAGGTGAAGGGGCCAAGTGTCTCAGGTGCTCATGAAAGCCTTATTAGGATAAAGTATTACTGGTTTTTAACTATTAGGCTTTGATAAATTGGAAGTGCAGTTGTGTAGGAAGATGAATACAAATGTTTGAATCCCCAAACCAAAACTCAAACCTGCCAGAAAAGAGGTAAAGGATACAGAACTACAATTCCAACAACGCACAGAATTGGGCTAAGTCAGCACTGCAACCAAAAGAAATGGCATTAGCCTCTTCCTGGCCACCTGTGCTGGTGCAGGAGGTGGTCTGTACACCATATGGCTGCTCAGTCAACCAGCTCAAGGAACTGATCCAGACTAAAATGAGTTCTCAGAAAAAGTCTCAATCATTTACTCCATCTGGTTTATGACTTCTGTACAAACATTCAATGTAGTAATGCATTTTGGGTTTTTTAGGTTCCCCCCGCCCAGTCCTAGCCATCTCCTGATTTCTGTCCATCCATGGACAGCCCCTCCCTGTTACCTGAGACATTCCGGATAGTTATCAAATGATGGAACAGGGTCCCAGGTGTTCCACCCAGTTTTATGCATTGTATTGTTTTGCTAATGTTACTTTGGGTCTGGGTCACTCCCTTTCCCCCTCCAGATTGGTCCCATGTTTGTATCCTCCCATGCCCCCTTCCCTGTACTTAAGCCCAGAACGAAGAGGAAACCTGGTCTTTCTGCGGGGTCTCCTCTGGAGAATAAACAAGATCTTAATCCCAGGAAAGTCCCTCCTTTCTTTCATTCACCATCGCCACGTGTTTGCCTGAGGCTCAAACCCACCAGGATCGGGAAGGATGCAAGGATGGTATCTATAAATGCGAGGTCGGTACTAAAAAGCTAGCCAGAGGTAAATCACACCTCGACAATTCAAGGTAACACATGCGAGGGGCAGATGAGGAGGGAGGAAGCAGCAGGAAGGGCAAGACTGCTTCCTTTCACAGCAGCACTGGTTAGTTCTGCTGAAGTTATGAAGTTCTTAGATGGCTGCTTTGAAGAGAAATCCCCATTCTCAGCTGTGGGGCTCTGGCTGCAAAGAGAGAGATTAGGACTACTTAAGATGCTGCTTTAAATATTTGCATTGAAAGTTCAGCCACTGAAAACCTTTACATCAAAAATAAAACGCTGAGTTGGCTTGATGCATTCTGCTAAAACACACGGAAAGCTGCAAGTTTCAAGGACTTAAGCTGGCAAACTGTCAAGTCAAAGTAAAATAATGCTATTTTGCCATTGTTCCAACCGGGAGTAAGAAGTAAACTCCTCCCCCTCCTTGGCGCAGATTTGCAATGAGCCAAAAGCAGTCTTAGCTTGGACAGCTGATGTTCTGCCAGTTTCTTCCCAAGCAGCTACACATTGGTAACTTCAGTTCAAAAATACTGCTCCAAGATTTTGAACAGTGGGAACATTCTTGTAAGCCCCTTAGTAGGCTTTGGGTTTCCAAAAGGACAATTTTGGGACTATGTGTGTTCAGTCTGGATTGAAAAGTACTGTACAGTTGCTATCCATTTCTTTGCTGTTCAGAAAATCTGAAATCCCTGAAGCAGACAAGCCATCAATAGACAAACAAAGTTATGGCACTGAACCAAAACTAGAGACAACTGTTTTTTAAATGCTTTCCCTCTACTTACATAAGTCTAGTAGGTAATAACACAACCATCATGAACAAAGCTAGTAGTTCTAATTATGTAAGAATCACAGAGCAAACATGAGTTTCAGATATTAAAACAGAAGTAACATTATAGAGATTTACCAAGAACTCCACACAGTGGTAGATCTCTATGCTAGAAACTGCAAATTCAAGACAATGGCACACATTAATTCCAAGTCAAGAAACCTTCAAAACATTTAGGCAGTATCCTGATGGTGGCCACTCATTGTAACATGTAAATCCACACAAGCAACGTTAAATGGAAGCAGTTTCCTTTAAACTACCTCCATACACCTTGATCAGGCAATTCAATTTCACCTCAACATTTGGAAAAACAAAAGAAAAAAAAAAAGTGTTAAGTTAGCAAGGTAAAGTATGTGCCATGGAAGAGAACTCTAAGTGACTTACTGTAGCAATGGTTTCCATTCTGCTATGTTTAACTCTTCTCACACAGAAGCTGCCATTATACTTTTTTGAAATTCATGTGGACAGAATAAATGTTTCCAGTCAGCGTCCAAGTTAAGTACAGCAGCCCTCTTGATGACCTCTGCAAAAGCCATAAGTACTCTGAGAAAAGTTATGGAGCTCTCTCCTAGTAGAGAAGAATTTGTTTCTACTTCTAAGAACACTAATGAAGCATATTCTCCTCTACAAAGTTCTAAAATATAAATAGGTCTCAAATTGATACAAATAGTGATCTAATGGTTATTTGTATGTAATTCTTGGGAGTTCTGAGTTAAGAAAAAGCATACCTTAATAGCTGTGCCTCACTAAAAGCAAAGGAAATTGGAAGCAAAGTTGAAAAGATGAGTCAAATCACATCCCACATCTTTGACTAGCTCAGTAAAAACATCCAATTTAATATATTTTGTAAACAGAGCATTTCATTCAATTGCAAATGGCCTATTTTCCAAACACAGTCCTTCTGTTCTGGGATCAATTTATACTGGTTTAACAGTCCTATTTCTTCTCACTGCATTTTTCAAAATCTCAACAGCCTGTCTAATGCCTCTCCCTCACCACTGTACCCATGCCCCTCATCAGCTTACAGGCATCTCCTGTACACAGAGCTTTTCTCAAGCACCCAGGCACTTCCCATGTGTCCTTTTAACCTGACCAAGCAAAAGATCATATTCTCCAACACAAACTGACTACCTGCCACCTCTTATTAACTGATAAAACCAAAGTTGTACCTGTCTTTCTCTAGCAATGTATCTACAATGGTGACCACACAGGGAAAAGTATTATTGCCACTCATGCAATTTGCAAGAAAAATAAAATAAAGCAGCCCTTCTTTTAAATTTAAGTGAAATGGACCCAAAAGTTCAAAAGTTTCTAAAACCATAACAACTGAAAAGAGTAACAGGCCAAGCTGGTATCCAGCTACAGCTATGCTGTACAGCAAGTAGAAGGTGGCCTGAGATGAACAGTTCTAATAACAAACTTACGAAACAACCTTCATAATGACTTAAATCCCAACTCATATTCTTTCATGCCAGAAGTTTGGCAAGTAAAATCTATCCAGCACCACTGGAAATCTTAGATAGTTTCTGTATAGAATATACTTTCATAACATAGAAGCCTATTTGAGTAACTGCAGAATGAGACCAGAGGATTTAACCTGCCAAGCATTTGGCAAGCAAGGAGTTAAAATCCTGCCTAAGACTACCCCACAGCTGCTGTCAGCAGTCAGGCTTGTCAAGAGGAGCTCTGGGCTGTCTTGACAAGACTAATTGGCAGCAAGCACCTGGTTCCCCAGGCTGGGCCTGGGGAAGGTAAAAGAACATAAACCCTGCAAAGAAGAAGGAGAAGCAGCTGGAAGGCTGCCAGTAGGTCTAGCCTGTTTCATGTTTTCACTTTAATCCACAGGCAACTTTATCCTAGACTATACCCAGCTAGAGCTATCAGAAACATTTCTCTGCAACTTCCCAGCTGAAGGAAACCTGTGCTTTGTGGTTCTGTACCTGCAAGTTCTGCCACTGCACACCCACCAAGCCTTGGTGTGCAGGGTCCTGCTGCAGCACAGCCAGCTGCAACATCAACACTACCACAAAATTGCAGTGGAACTGAAGTTTTGGTTTTCTAATGCCACCAAAATTCATTTAAAGGTCTTACTGTAACTTTAAAATTATGGACTAATTTGCCAGAAAATTGAAACTAAGACTGTTCTGGACATTCTATACATTGAACACATTAAGCATGTGTGATGACAACTTATGAACACAACAAATTACAGTGTATCTTTAAAGAAAACAAAAAAAACCCCACAAACAAACACAGTTTTAAAAAAACCCCAACATTCTAGAAAGTAGCTAGAAGTAGGATGCATGAGAAATTTTAAATGGGATTTCCAGAAGAGTTAAAAGACTTTTAAACATATTTTGACCTCTGCTAAGAATCATGATTTCAGTGAATGTGACGCTTTCTGAAATTCTGCCCTTCACAGTATTAAAACTCAAGTAAAAAAATCTTAAAAGCATTAGTCTTGCAGGTTCAGCCTCTGAGGTAAGATCTTTCTTAGGAGCAAGGGACAAAAAAAAAAAATCCCTTAGTTAGTTTAGCTGAATTTGTATAATTGAACCAACAAATGTCTAGTTACATATAAACACACAAAAATTTGATATATATAAAACATGTATAACATCAATATATTTCAGAATTTTTTTTGTGCAAGATAGTGTAACATTAAAAAGTATAAACATTAAAAAGTCAGAACTAAATTTCTTCAAAGCAAATTGCTCAGCAAATACATTGACTATGTCTTGACCAAGTTTCATATTTTAGGCGTTTTTGCTCGCTAGTCAAGAATTCTAACAATGTAGAGCAGCACAAAGTTTCCATATCTTAAAACCCTGGAAATTTGAAAGTGTGCTTGTACATAGTCTCTGTATGAAAGACTTCAATCAATAAGCATGAATGCCAAATGATGGTGCTTGGGAGAATGAAGATTGCAATGGAGCTGCTTGATAATCACACCACCGTTAGCAGTAGAATGAACTGAGCCAAAGAGCCACAGAGAGCACCACTGTGCTCTTACCTGGGCACACCATAGGAACGACTGCAATGTTCTTTTCACTGCAAATTATATCAAACAGCACCAATACAGTGATCCATTAGCAATATCTAAAAAGAAAAAAAACTCAGGGTAATGAGATTGTAAGTTACTATGTTTAGAGTTACTGCTGTAGCAGTAACAAAAAAATGTTTCTCTGCCTGACAGCAAAGGATCCAGCCCTTTGCAACACCTGCTCTCCATTTGTATTCAAAGACTACTAATGAGCAAATCTAGAGGCTCTCTCGTCTCTACTCATGAGCTTTATGACTCAGTGTTTTTTTAAAAAAAAACCAAACCAAACAAAAACACTCAACCAAAAAGCCCCACCCCCAAACCAAACCAAGACAAACAAACAAAAAACCCCCCACCTACACCACACTTTCCTTGTGCCATGCAAACAATGCCCATGATTCAAAATATAGGATATATATCATAAAAGCTTCAAGTAATAGTATCTAACCCTTCACATAGTCAGAAATGTAAGACTATGACTATGTGCACAGGATATGCATTACAGAGATTGAACAAGCACTGATAAGAAAATCAGGTCTTTCCTCTTAAGAGCATCAGTCCATTACAACTGAGATGCTAACTAGATTATTACAGTACTATCTTATCTTCAAAGAGCTAGACTCCATTGCATAGTAAGATGGAATAGGACAGCAAGATTGTCAATATATGGCTACAGATTTCTTCTTGGTTTCACATAAAGCAATCAGTTAAACAAAAACTATTTGAATGAAATGCTTATTCTAGCAAAGAAGCACCTGTGCATGTTATGTGAGTCCCCACAGAATACCAATTTTCTAAGAAAAATATATGTATTTGGCTAGCTCCTAAATTCTTCTGAAAATAAAATATATAAATGCTTTGTCTTTTGAAATCATCTATCCAATCCAAAAGCTGACTCCAGTTATCACTGAAGGATTGTTGCAGCAAGACCCTAGCCATGAATTACTAATCCACTGGGTAGCTAATGGGCATTCCTATTAATCAACAGGCAAATGGCCTAAAAAGACAACTCACTAACCTGTGATATCACTTGAATACCTACACACTGACTCATTCAGTATTGTAAAGCTGCTTAGTATCCAAGGGCTCCTATCTGATGAATTTAAGTTACAGACTGCAGGAACTCCAAGAAGATGCAGCAAAGGAACAGACTAGAAAAATGAATCTTTACAACACCATTGCCAGCTGCATGAGACCAATAAAACCAGTGATGCTCTTCTGTCCCATGAAAGCAGACTCACTTGTATGAATGGCTTACCCTGCTTGAGCAGGGAGATTGGACCAGATTACCACTGCAGACCTTTCCTTCTAACTTCATCTATTCTGGGATTCTGTAACAGCTTAAGAGGCTGCATTACATGCAGGAAGAGTCTGCAGCATCACAGAAAATTGAGCAAACCTAAATCAAAGATTACTGAGTGATAAACTTGTCAGAGGGCAACTCTTGAAGAGTACAGTTCTTTCTAGGTTGTTTCTCATCAACAGAACTTAGCCATAGAAAGGGCACCCTAAGGGTGATAGTCCATGATAATTAGTCTGTTTTGCTCCTATTAAAAGGGATATTCTTGCTTCCCCCTCCCATCCCTTTGCAGCAGTTCCAACATTCATCTGACCTCCATTTTCACCATAAGCTAATTGATGGAAGCACCAGACAGACAGACAGCACTTCAGTGAGGAAAAAGGAAGCCAGAAGAGACAAGTGATAGCATAAGGGTGGGAGAATGTCCAGTCTTATGCAAAGAGAGGAAAGGAATAGAACCATGTCTACCAATAGCAGTGAGCTGTTAGTGCTGGTTTAGCAATTTCTGTGAAACCTACTCCTTAATGTTAACCCAGATTCTCCTTATAACCTGAAACATGTTTTATTAAATGAAAGATTAAATCAAAGTCTTAATTGTGAAGCAAAAACTAAAATTTAGCTTCAAGACTAACACTCATCCAGAAAAGCACTGTACCCTTCAGAAGATCAGGAACTGTAACACTGTTAACAGGGAAAACTGTTAATATAGAAATACAAGAAATATTAATCTTTATTATTTCAAAAAGATGGTTCAACTGCTACTTGAAAGACCAGTCATTTTCTGGTATTTTTTATAAGACACAGAAATATTTCAAGAGTGCAGGAACAACCTGTTCAATTCAGGAAGTTATGATCTTTAAGTATCCTCCATAATTTGATCTTTGATATTAAAAATTAAAAAGTTGTCATTATGAGACATGGCAGTTTCCACATCTAGCTACTGTTATGCAACGGCCAGGAATTCCTGAAGAAAAACAAGCATGGCAATCATACGAATGAGAATTAGAAACTCTAGATTCAAAAACAGATGAAAACTAAGAAATTTTCTTAAAATACTCATGATCAGTCACAGCTTGAGCACCCTTCAAACCAGTATATAAAGTTGAAGGGTCCAAATAACTAAAACCAGTTGTGCAAGTTCAGAGATCTCAACCTCTTCTGCTACAGATTGGCAGGAGTCTGCCACTTAGATGGGGAGGAAGGGAGAGAAAACCCCAGAATACTGCCTAATGTTTGACAGTACACAAGGCTACAAAATTCTGACTGTACCAGCACCAGTGGCATACAGACATAGAAAGTTAACTTGTAGGTAACTTAAAATCTGTCATGATTTGAAGAAAAATTATTTATCTTCATAAGAGTTCTGATAAGCAGCCAGAGTGGAACATTCTTTCAGCAAAATCTGTTTGCTCCTATGCTGAATGAACACAGGAAAGAAACACCTCATCCAGCAGGTACCAACTTCCCGAGAAGCTGACACTGCCACAGTGGGCTCTGCTGCTGGTTCAGAGAAAGCACAGCAATGAAACTCAGCAAAAGTTCTCTCACACAGCTGCAAGTGTCTACATAACTGACACATACTTTGCTGCAGGAGAAAGGCACTTTAAAAAAGAAACTTTCAGCTGTAGTGTGTCAACAGGCAAGGCCATCTTTCTTAAAGTTTAAACTAACCACCTTAAAAACAGCAAAGAGAGTCAGACACATTCAATTGCTTTCTGTACCTCTCTGATTTGGTCAGAATTTCATAGGCTGGGTAGCTACCTAAAATAGTTCTTCAAAGTCTAAGCTGCTGCAGGAAAAATGTCAAAAAAATGTTACATTTTGGCTGTCTTCAAAAAGCCACCTTCTCATTTTATAAATTCAGGAAGTGCAGCCTTTGTGTGAAATATCTTCTGCTATCCTTACAAAAGTTCAGACAAACTTGGTCCCATTTGGAACTCCTAAAGAAAAATACCTTTAGGTTCATCAGCCCAGTAGTCTTTTGAGATTTGATCTGTGAAGGTCTCTGAAGACTCATACTGAGCTGGTTTTGGCTGTCACAGCAACCAGTCCTGACCAAATGCATGACCCTGCTCGTGGGACGTGACTGAGCATCCTCCCTTACAACCACAGTTACATATGAGTGACTGACATCCCTGTTACGTTCAGAGGCAACAAAGGCATTCAGATAGAGAAGAAGCCAAGCTTTAGCCCAGTATGGACACCTCAGCTTCTCTTGAGTCTTGACACAGTCAAAGCCACAGTCATAATACGAGTGTTGGCAGAAGTCTGAAGATATTGCGGAGCTGATGGGACAGGAAAGGAGGAGGAACAAGTGCATGATTCTGGAGCTGACACATGTCAGGGCTGTCTCAGAGATTTCCCAGCCGGCTTTGTGCCACAGGACCCCCTTCAATCCCCCAAATAACTTGGGACATTTCTTGCTCCCATGCTCTGCAGTTTATTGCAGCCCAGAAATGTACTTGAAAGAAAAACCCTGCTGAGCATACAGAATGTACACAGTCCCCAGGGTACTCCACAAAAACCAAACCAAACAAAAAAACTGCCATGTCTAGATCAGGAATTTTCAAGAAGAGAATTGGCTCAATTTTGGGCTCAATTTTAATGTAAAATTAAAACAATACTGCTCAGCCAGAAGCTGCCCACTGACAAATTTCATTAAATTGTTCCAGTTCAGAGGTGTACTACAATATTTCAAAGTAGAGACTGATATTAAAAAGTGGCACAATTATTCTAGTTTTGTTTCTGAAAACAGATGAAGAATTTTGGCAAAAGCTTTAAACAAAATTAAACTCACGATGAAGAAAAGGGCTGAAGTATTTTGATCCAGAAGATTAGAGATCAGGAAAGTTATAAAGGATTGAATATACCATCTCTTAAAATTTTTCCAACAGTTCCTATTATTTCTAGAAGAAACAGATGAAGGAAGAATATCAATGGGAACAATGACTTGTGTGAACTCCCATTTTCACTTAAGCAGCAATGCTCTTTGTTACAGAGGTTTACAGCTGCATAACAAAATAAGATGCTTTGTCAATGATACAAAATCAAACCATTCAAACTGTCCATTCTGACTTTCCAAACTGCTGGGTCAACAGCTAGACACCCTCAGAGTTATTTGTGTGATGACCAATGTCAGGTTTAGTGAAATGGAGCCAGCAAACACAAATAAAACATAATACTATCTTCCTTCCTAAAAATTCCAATTGCTTGTTTACTCATTGATATCAGGTAACATTAATACTCTATGCCATCTTGTTTTCTCCAGAAAAAAATCTGAGGTAAATCAGAGTGACCTTTGCAAGCCTCAGAGACAGATTCAACTAGAAGATTTCACAGCCTTGATCTCATACAATGGCATACTCCATCTTAAGAGAGTGAACAAGAAAGTGAAGCAACATGGGCATATACAAGACAATATTCTCTTAAGTTAATACTGAAAATAGAGAACTATTAGGCCTACAGTAAGCAGGAGCTAAAGGCCATAAGGACAATATAAGAGCCCTCAAAGACTGTGAAGAGGGGAAAAACTCCACCTCAACTGTAAGAACATACAACCAGGAGAGTTTCTTCCTCACTCTTCTGATTCCCTTACAACTAGTCCTGGACACGCTATTTAAATTCAAATCACATACAAATAAAACCAGAAACAGCCATAGCCATTAACTCTTTACATCCAGTTACTGTTGTTCAACTCCCACTGTGGGCAGTTGTAAGCTATTTGAAGTATCATGATGTGAGCACTACATGCACCCAGCCTAAAACTGAAATATCTTTGAGCACAGCTACACTTGGTATAAAGTTACCTTTGTCTAATTACTGTTTTCCTCTTGTTGGGGCTTTTTTTAGCTGATTTGTTCTGTAGAATAGAATATTTCAGTTGAGAGGAACCTCCAATAATCACCTGGTCCAACTGCCTGACCAATTCCAGGCTGACCAATTTAAAGCACATTTTAAGGGCAATGTCCAAACACTTCTGAAACACTGACAGGCTTGGGACACTAACCACCTCCCCTAGGGTGCCTGTTCCAGAGTTTGAAGAAATGCTTCCCAATGTTCAGTCTGAACCTGCCCTGGAGCAGCTTCATTCCCATACATCCCATCTCTGGATACCAGGGAGAAAAGCTCAGCACCTCCCTTTTCCCTTCCTCAGGGAGCTGTAGAGAGCAATGAGGTTATGCTCCTTTTCTCCAAACCAGACAAGCCCAAAGCCCTTGGCTGCTCCTCAACAGGACATTGCTTCCAGGCCTTGCACCAGCTTCGTTGCCTGTCTTTGGATGCCAGGACTTAACATATTCCCACAACAGATCTCCATGGTCATATGTCCTTTCTACCTGATAAGAAGGGAGAAAGACGCAAAAGTAGAAATCATTCTTTTACCAGGCTGGCACTGTGTTACAGCCCAGGGATGCCAAACACAAGTTTGGCACCACAGCATCTGTGGTTGTGCCACTGCCAACACACTGCCACCTTCAGCTCGGCAAGGATGACAGAGAACTCCACTTCCCTCACTTCACGATACGTTCTGTGGCTGCTGCTCCTCACCAAGGAGGCTCAAGTCTGTCTTCTTTCTATCTACTCCCACACAACAAGCAGTTGTATTTATATTTATATATAAATACACAGTTTACCCCTATCTACTTGACTCCTGCACACATAGGATAGGTATGTTTGTGCAAAGCTTTTTGAGCAGCAACTTTCTACACATTTATTTGAGCCCCAGCCTCAGTTCCTGCATAGATGCATCACTTCCCTTTAGAGCTAAATACATGGTTCAAGTCCAAAATTAGTAGAAAGACAAAATACACATGCAAAGCTAAATGAGTAGGAAACAAAGATTAGGTGCACTGGATTCAGCTACGTAGGCCCACCTAGTGAGATTTTATAATAGAGTTACCTTTGTACATCGACATTCTTTTCCAAATTTGGCTTTCATCACTGTCCCAAATCAAAGACCAGAATATTTTCATACATAGCTGTATCTGTAACACCACAATTCCTATATACAAATCACAAAGACCAAGACTATTTTTCCATGCTAACAACAAGCTCCTCTATGTTTGCAAAATGCTTCCATTTGGATCATTCCTTATAGCAATACTATGATGTTTTTATAAAAGAAAAGTGCATCTTGGTCATTAGGAAAACTTACAGTGATTAATGAAACCACAGAACTAAACATCCTTCAGAAAAGAGGCATCAGCTGAGTACTCTCAGACGCTACTGAATGACTAAAGTACGTCATCCTGCTGCCTCAGAGCCCCACTGTTGTTTCTTCAGCCTTTCCAGACGCTAAGAAAGGCACATAAACAAGCAAGGCAGAAGAGAAGTTCTGTTAGGTATGTCACCCATGATGTCAGCATATTCTTAAATCAACAACCACTAACTTACTGTCCTCTCTGAATTTAGAATAACTTGAAAAAAGACAGGGTACCATGCTTTGGAGATGATGACCTTACTGTTGACAGGAAGCCTGGCGGCAGTAGGTTTTAAAAATATCACAACATCAGCTTGCTTCTAAGAGTGAAAACTAAAAAACTTGCATAGAACTGATATCTATTTTATAGTAAGCTGTACTCCAGTAACTTTCTCAATAAATTAAATCAGTTTTATACTTCTTTGGGCAACAGCTCACACTACATCTACAAATTACGTAGGTAATAGAGTTTTGAAAACCTTACTAGCACCTACTCCTATATTTGCCTTTGGCAGAAGAAAGTTTTTGACTCATTTTTACATTCAATTAATCCACAGTCACATTCTTCATAAAAAGACTTCTGGAAAAACTCAACTTGCTGGAAACAGTAACTGTAATTACTGACCCTCTTCAAGTCAGCCAAAATTAAATTGCAAAGTAGATTTTCTGGCATCCAAGCTATAACTTAATAGTATGAAGAAAAGCAAGTCTATGAGTAAAAGAAGTCACCAAGCCCAGCATTTGTGAGAACCCAGAAACGGAGATACAAGTGGTGACTTTACAGGGAAACCTGAGAATGGACCCTGAACACTCTCCATCTAGATTTGTACTGTGCAACAAAAAGGGCAGAACTTCTGCTTTGCTCATCTTTGCAGTATCAAACTTCTGACAAAAAAAGTATCATAATTAAAAAGGAGAAATACGACTTTATGAAATTTCACACTAAAGAACAAACCATTAACTGTAACTGCATGGCATTTTATCTCCTTACATAACATTCTTCTCTTTTCTCTACAGTTTTCAGGTTTAATTACTGATCTCTGCAATCATGAACAAAGTAAACCCAAAAATCGTAGTGGATCTATTTCTCAGGAAAACAGAAAACACCACTGCAGGTGTCCCATTAGGAAACTTGTGTGAAATTGCACATGCCACTGTCAATGAAAATGTCAAATCAAGATTCTTTTCACTTATCACAGGCTTTAAAGCAAGTACAAGGATCACGCATTCCTCAACCATACACAGATATACTATTAGTAAGCCACATTTACTTTATTAGCATTGAGACAATTTGGTTATCATGATGCAAAATTGATGAACATTTCATATTTGACTAATGCTTAAAAAATATAGAATTCATGGGCTATGCATGTAGACATTCTGCAGTTTTTGCTTCTACTGAATTATTTGCATAACTGAAAAAAAAAAGTGGTTTCATAATGTGATAATTCTTGAGCCTATAAGCAAGGACTTCCAAGACTAAACCCAAATAAAAATTATCTTAAAAACCATTTACAAAATAAACTGAAGATTTGCAGTTACTGCTATCTATTGTCATCTATGATACTCCAGGAGAATATTTCCTACCCATATAAACTCTATTGCTGAAAAAGAGCTGTAAAGTTCCTATAGAGCACAGTAGCAACAAGGATTTCCATGTATACTTAAATATAGGTACTGTCAAAGAGACAATCAAAGGTACATTGCTAGGTTTTTTCCCATTCCTAAAATTCTGATCAAAACTAGTTGTGAAAAAAGCTAAACATCAGTCACCAAAGTGATCATCAGACATGGGAAAGGGACAAACCAAACAACACTCAAAGCAAGGCCATTTCAAACTTTCAGGCTTCTTAAGTGCTAGTCCCTAGAAATCAGCTTCTGATCAGAAAGCAAGAGTAAGTTCAATCAACAAAAAGTCAGTTTTTCCTGAATTACACAGAACTAGAGAACACAATGCTTTTCCAAAACCACAATGTTTTTCCAAAACTAGTGCCATACTGAATCTAAGTCCAAACCTTGATTTAAGATACAACTACTACTATTTCTGACACCTGTTGCTCTACTGGTCTGGGTCTGGACCTTAAGGGACAAACCTGTTCACAACTGTTGGACACATATCAAAATAGAAAATTTGTTCAACGCAGTGGTCACCAGTCACCCACATAAGCAACTCCGAGCTATGGATGAGTGCAATTACTTGACAGTTTTGAATGTTAGTCACAATCATTCTGACAAAACCACTGAAATTTCTTTAACAGACACTTCACTGCTAAAGGAGTTTGAGAGAACAAAACCATGTTGTATGCACATGGGGACTACAATTCTACCAACAAAAATGCTGAATCCTCTAACAAATGCTTCAGACCCCAAGGAATTTGAGTAAACAAAACCGTATCATCTGCACATGAGAACTGATACTGGGCAGCACGGACTCTTCACGTGAAACAGCTTTCTCACTTCTCACAGCACAACTATTTCAGTATTATAAAAATTAAAACTTCTGAGTGATTCCTAGATTTTATCTTCTTAGTTCCAGTAAAGGGAAACAGGAGATCATCGGGTCAATCTGAGGGAGTCTGTGCGTTTACTAAAATAAATGTTGCTAGAATAGAATTCAATAAAAATACCTCTATAATATAGACTGCTCTGTAGATTAACTGAACTTGGAAATAATTTGAGACATGAAAGAACCACAGAAGACCTAAGAGAATTTATTTTGGAATTGTCACACTGGAAGATTAATTGCTAAGTTATCTTTCTCATAAAGAACAAGAAATGAATTTGCTTTCTCAAGTAGATTAAATGACTAGGGGTTAAAAAAAAAATCAGTATTTCTACAACTTTACCAGTGCACATTATGCTAAGTGTCAAGTATAAAGCCAGACTTTCTGAAAAAACATTTCAAACATTCTCAACTAAAGAGAACTAAGCTATGGAAAGAAACCAACAATTACAATATCATAATCCAGATGGGACAGAATTTGTTAATTGGCAAACCAGGCTATATGCTAATCATGTCAGCAAATACTAACAGGTAGACGACACGCTCCTGAAATACAGTAATGGGATGTAACATAAGAATAGCCCTGAGCATCACAGGGTACACCTAATAAAAAACCTGTCTGGCCAATACATGTTGCTCAGCAGAGAAGACAAGAACAGGTAAACTATTTTTTCACAGAGTCCTGATATCCTCTCCCAAACTGAATACTGCGTAGTTCAGTGTTTTTAAACTCAGACCTAGGACTTTTGCATTCTCCAGGATATACTATACAATCAGCAATTTCCATCTCTTAATATAAACCTAAATTATAACAGATGATCTGTTTCACATCTGTAAGAAACAGAGCTCCTGTTGTCAAAGTTCTTGCTTCCATAAATAAGTTGACCAGATCTTAAGAACAGTACATATGAGGAACTTCTTCAGTGGGTAAGTCACACACATTTTTGAAGATAAAGTTGGTTTGATACTGAAACATTAAATTTGATTTATATTCCAATCTACCATCATTGTGACAATCTGCATTAAGCTCTCAATGTACTATGAACAAATAAAATTAAAGCAAAAATCAAAGAAGATCAGATTTGCTGCCAAAGTTTTAAATCGTGTCAAATGTCCAAATGAGTTAAACTGCTGGCAAGAACCCACCAAAATACCCAGAGAGATCTTGGCAGCAGCAACTTTGCTCACTGGATTCAAGAGACTTTTCTTACATTAAGAATGTGGCTGAACGAGACAGATTTAAGAGAGAAAAAGTCACTGCAGTCTGAAGGGACAACATAACATCATCACTCCTCTATACCACCATGTCCTGTCACACACCCCAGAGCTAGTCTCCCTTAACCCACTACCAACTAACCTAGAGGAAAAAAAGAAATTAGAACAGTGTGGATTAAATTAACCAGCTGAATAAAAATGGAGAAATTGTGTCAGAGAACCTGGGGACTCAAAGTGTGTAATACCACAAATGCAATTTAAGACAGGTCAAACAGAAGCTTTATTAACTATGATCACAGTGAGAGAACACTGAGAGCATCTTTCCTGGTTCTCTGCCAAGCGATTGCAGAGACCTAAACCACACACGGTTCCAGAAAACGGCAAAGAAAAGCAATTATATCAATGTTAACAAAGCCAGGTACCCTCCCCTGGGAGGGATGGACTCCTTAAGTCTGTTACTAGACAGCCACAATTCTAATGAGGATGCAGGCAGTAAATAACATGACAATATGGAGATGGCTCTTGGTGGAGCCTACAGGCATGGCCTGCTATTATCCTATCTGAGATGCAAAATTGGAAACAATCAGACTGCTAGCTTTTGGTTGAAAGGAATGTCCTTTGAGTAAAGATAACCCCATAGCCAGACCTCTCAATCTTAATTGTTAATAATTTTACCACCATAACTCTCTGAGAGCTTAAAAGTATATTGTTACCTTCCTCTTCCAAGCCATGAGTAAGACCAACAAATGAGAGATCATATCTACCAAATCAAAAACACTGCAAGATGCAACTCAATAAAAGCTTTAACTTTTTGCACAGATTTTAAATTTTTTAAAAAAATATTTTGATAAAATTGATGCGTTAGTGTACTATTGAAATGATTAAAATATCTCCTTCACAGATGCCAAATATAAAAGCTCTCCAAAACCAAAGTTTAGTAATAGATACCTTTTCCACAAGCAAGTCAGTCACTAAATCAAACAGTGCTGCACACATCTTACTGCAAAACAAAAAACCCAAGCTACAGAGGCAGAGTATATCGTTTGATAGAAAAATAGATGACCTAGGCAAATGAAAATCTAAGTATCAGAAGTTAGAGACATCTTGGACATGGAAGTTTCCTGTTCAGTGTCTTTTCAAGAAACAGGGTCTACCCCACTAAACACATTCATCTTCAGCTAGGCAAGTTCCATGAAGAAAATTAAGTCAAACTGGCATAAGCAACCACTACAAGCTAAATTTTTGTTATTAGAGGCCAAAAAGTCTACAAGATTAAACTGGTCAGTTTTTATCACAGGCTTGATCAAGCCTAACTCATTCAAATGCAGTCATTGATTCTCTACTAGCCTAATGAGAATATTAGTAAGTGCCAGACATTTTTTATCCCAGAACTACAATTCTTAATCCTATGATTGACATTTGAGTCTTCAGCAATGGGGCCCAAGTTATCTCATTTGGGAGCCAGGCTGACTGTTGAATTGCTATTAGAATTCATTCTACTGAGGAGGAACAAAAATATTATCAGATTTAGTATTGCAGAAACACTATTTTTCATTGCTCCTACTCCAATTTTTAAGCAATACTTCAAATTTCACCTCTGTAAATGTGCTCCAGTCAGAAACCACTGAAGCACTTATAAAGACTGTAAAAGTTTCTGCCTCTAACAAACTGGTATTGCAGTCTGTATTGCAATACAATAGTATCTTAAGGAATGCTCCATGCACCTACAACAGCAGTGAAAATACCTGTTGTAAAAACCTTGAGTTTACACAAAATAATTATGTACTGCACTGAAATTGCTCTTATTCTCCTGCAACAAAAAGAAAACCAAATTCCTGACCTCTTTGATTCTTCAAAAACTGTAAAGAGTCCAGCTTTCTCAAGAAAAGAGTACTGGTTTAAATACTTCAGTTGATAATGCAGTACATAATCAAGTAGTCTCCAGCTAGCCCTGAACACACTGAATACGACTACATAAAGAAAATACTTCAGAGTCCTCAAGAAGTATTACTTATCTGGGCCAGCCTCCATCTCCCCAATCTTTCAAAGACAGGCTTTAAATGTTTTGCAGCTGTCCAACATTAAGGCTGAAGAATTCAACAACCACAGCACTGTAAAAACACAGGGTGAAAAGCAACTACATTTAGGACCCGTCACAGAGCCAGAGGAGGCTCCTGAATGCAAACTCCTTCAGCAAAATCTGGACAAGGTCCCAAGAGAGATAAACCTGTAAAATTATTCTTTCTTCCTTCCAGATAATTCTTCAAGTGAGTTCCTACCATATAAACTAGTGCAGACTATGCATAACTGCATTGAGTTTTAGCCAACCTCTCTCACAGCCAAAAATATCAACCACCACCACTGCACACATTTTCTTACTGAGATTTTCAGAAGGTCTGCATGATCTTGTAACTACGAAGTTAGTGAGCCATTTCATATTTCCTGAAACTAAACTGCACATTAGATGATTCACCAATTAGTGTATTCATGAAGCCTTAAGAACCAATCAAAATTTCATTTCAGTTGAAAAATTTAACAGAAATGTCCAGCTGTATGCATGGAGAGAGCATGTGGGCTCCTCTCCTTTATTTAACTTAACTAACAACTACGTTAGCTGGTGAAAAATATTCAGTGTGTCGAAGTTAATTTATCAAGCTGACAAAGTATAAGGGCTCCAGAAGGTATAGCATACATTTACTAAATTTTAAATACAACATTTAACTAGATATAGCTCAAAGATTAAAATAAGCTGTCCAACAACCAAACCACACAAATACATATCACTGCAGGGCATTTCTTATTTAATGGAGCAATTGAATGCTGGTTTCAAACTAATGCATAGGTCAACATATCAGAAAAGCTGATCATCCTTCAGACCTCAAACCCCATAAATCAAAATGTGTTTTTTTAAACCAGGTGGATCTCTTTGGAAGACAGAGGGCTTGTCAGTACAGTGCAGGCCATGATCAGATGGAGGTTAGGCACTGCATGTTGCTCAACACAACCAAACCTTGAGCCTCCCTGAAGCCTCTAGGCACAAATACCACAAGGTAAAACTAAGTGCTAATTTCCCCCAAGGCTGAAAGTACAAAGCTTAGCTCTTGGAGAAACAAGGCAAGGAAATCAGGCTAAAGTAGATAGTTATTCAAGAATTACTTAACTAGCCAATCTATTCCAATACTTTGGAATAAAAATTAGTATTTTATCAGTTTATGATGGAGTCTTTACATCAAAAGTTCTTTCATCTATGAAGTCAGGAATGTACAATTTAGTAAATGAAGAGTTATCCCATTTAGATTTTACATTTGTTTTCACTATTTGCAGCAGTAAATAAAATATCACCACTTAAATTAATTTTAAGGATAGATAAAATTGCTGTATGGAAGTTACATGGAGTAATCTGAATCCATTAAGTATGTATCAAAAATTGAGCTATTTTGCAGGAAGGTATCACAGGACAAGGCACGTTACAACTATCAACAAAAACCATCACTATTGTTTGATTAGACTAAAATCCATCTCTAAACATAATGAATGAGTCCCAAAAACACATGTTATATCATCTTGGGTTATAAGTCCATCACAAAACCATCTAATTTGAAGAACAGTCATCTCTCTAGAACCTTGCTGCAGAGTGACAGGTTTCACGTTGCAAAGAAGATTAAAAAAACCAACCCTTTCTGCTAGAACACAGTTGATTTCTAATCCCCTCCATTTGCTTCCTCTTTCTTGGATGAACCTGCCATCATCAAAATAGTAATAGAAGAGATATTTCTCCAAGGACTAATCCAGCCATTTTTCCAATGCTGTCATATACATGAAGTCATGTCAAGTTACTGCTACCCAACTGTCTGAATCCACCACCTGATTTGTATTGCTAATGGAATCCTGAAAAGCAGAGTAGAGGTAGGACATTTAGACCAACTGGAAAATCAGAACAGATTTCATCAGCTCAGTCCACCAGGTCACAAAATTGGTTTGTTTTCTCTCTTTCTGTAGTTTGCTTTGGACTGACAAATAATTCGCCCAAGAAGTATCGCTAATTCACTCTGCCATACTTAGTCATGTACAAAAATGCAAAGAAATAAATTTGTTCTGACAGAAACTCTATTGCTAAGGCTATCTCTACGATACAAGGTCCATTTGAGTATCTTGGTTTACAGACTGGCAACTGAATGAAGTAGGAGGTTGCTAACTTGGAAACTTGCCTCCTTTCAAATGGCTCACTGCAGCAAACTCATCAGCTGGGGATATTCAAGGTAACAGGGGTTATGCTCAGGCTGAGAGCTGCATGAAATCTTCAGTCAAAAGCCTTTAATGGCACAAACTTGCATGACACGAGGTCTTGAGTTGCATGGATCTCACCTCAAGATTTCCATGGATCTAACATTCCCAAACCATACTGGAACTAGCTCCAGTGAAAAAGCATCTTTGGTTTGTGTGGTATGGCCAGGGATCACAACTCACAGAATGGGATATGGCACTGTATGATGAACAGCATAAAATTTAACACTTACAATAAGAAGCAGTGCAGAAAACTTCAACAAGCTTTACAGGAGAGGGAAAAAAATAAAAGAGGGGAGCATTCCATAAGTATTCACGGAATGGAAACAGACTATTGTACATGCTGGGTTCAAAAGACCACATCACCATATGATACACCCTGATGAAATTAATATTCAGAGACAGAAACGTATTCCATGATATTAAGCTACTGCGATTCAGTGCAAGTACTGAAGTACAAAGTTAACAACAACAGCAGAAATAACTCGATTTACTGCTCCTACAATTCCAAGAAACCATTCAGAACTTCGAGTCGGATGCTTTTAAAGGCCACTTGCAAACTTTTATGAGCGCTCACGAGGGAGTGAGCCTGGTGCCTGATCGCCTCCCCCTCCGCAGAAGGGGTTAACAGGAGGCTAGGCGCCCAAGGGCTCTTCAGTGCTAATTCTGCCAGGGTGATTTCCCTACGGACAAGCCGCGCGTGCAAACCCGGACACAGGAGACCGCCGACCACCCCGCTGCTCCTGCACCAGCCCCACGATCACTCCCGGGCACCGACACCGGGCACACCCGTCCGGCCGGGGCAGGTTTGATCCCCCGCACCCGGGGCTCCGCCGCGAACCCTCGGCGGGGCGGCCGGGACCGAACGGAACCGCCCCCCCCAACACCGCTCCCCGCCTCCCCCGCCCCAGGCGCCCTTCTCGCGGCCGCGGGTA